>CM056587.1:53726769-54189269 GCA_029721435.1 Gymnothorax reevesii | reverse complement strand
TATTTCAGCAATCCTTTATCATACTTTAATCAGGATAATACCTCATGTTACGTTGATATATTGAACATGATCTTAAATATTCAAATGATTTCAAATTCAGCAACAACATTCATGATTTCTAAAATTCAAATACCACTATATTTTTTTGAGGGGAACCAAATTAAACTATTACTCACAAAAAAAAAATGTATAAAATCATGTCTGGGAGTAGACATAGATTTAGTCTTCCTACTGATTCAACACTTTTATATTTTGTGTCACTGTGTATCTGAAAAGACAAACTATAATTAGCTCTGTTCTTCCTACACAGGTTTTAGTTATTGGAGTTTTAACAAATGTAAGTACGATCTGAATGGGAATTGACATCTTAAAAGTGAAAGGAAAGATATGTACAACCCCAATGCTGAAATAGTCAACAGATCATGTAAAATGCAAATAAAATCATAAAGCACTGGTTTGAAAAGACAGTTCACCCTCTACTATATTGAAAACAGTACAACAGCACATTTTTTGATGTTCTAAGGTGAATTTAATTGTGATGACTGCAAGAAAGTTGGCACAGTCAACTGTTTACCACCGTGTAACATCACCCTGTCTTAATTACACGCATTAAGTGGGTACTGATGACACCTGTTGGTCAAGTCAATCAAGCAGAATTAACCCCCAATCTTTCATCTTAAACTCTTCAATTGTGGAATTGTGCAGGGCTTGTGTTACCATGTATTCCACTTCATAATGTGCCATGCATCCTCAGTCAGAGATAGATCAGGACCGCAGGCAGACTGGCCTTGCACCCGCACTCTGCATATGCAGCCATTCCCTTGTAAGCACTGAAGAATGCAGTTTGAGGTTGTCTTGATGGAAAGTGCATAGACATTCCTAGAACAATGCTGAGATGGCAGCATATGTTGCAACAAAATTTGTAAATATTTCTCTGCTTTCCGGGCACCCTCTCATGTGCAAGTCTGCCATGCCACTGAGACACCCAATATGATGACACCTGGCAGTTTTTGGACGGGATGCTATTAAATTCTTGAGTTGTTCTTGTTGTACTTGGTCTAGAAAACAAAGTGGTAAAATCTGCTCGAAATGTTGACCAGTCGTATCCAAAAACATGCCTTCTCTGTGCTATTGTCCATCTTGGATCACACCGAGCCCAGAAAAGTGAGCGCCACTTTTGCCCAGAGTTGACGTATGACTTTAGCTTTGATCAGTAAATTGTGTCAACCAGCAAAGATTTACAAAAGTACTAAGCCCATGTTGTGATATCTATTACAGTTGGATGACGGTTCTTAAGACAGTGACATCTGAGGTTTCCAATGTTTTCAGCCTTCCCCTGAGATTTGACTAGACTACTGCCATATTTTCCTTATATTAGGCACAGTGGAGGATGAAATGTCGAAAATCCTCCTGATATGTCTTTGGGGAACTTAGCTCTCAAAGTTATGGATTATAAGCCTGTACATTTGTCGGCAATTATGTGAGCCATGATGCATCTTGAGGGAACAGGGCATTTTTGCAGGCTTCTTTAGTACAATAACACAATTATTTCACCTGCACTTGCATTGTCCTACTATAATGGAGTTTGTTTCACTCGTCAGACTTGAAATAAATCAATAAATTACTGAATTCAAAAATTACGAATGAAATGTGGTGTGGTTTTCAATATTGTAGCGGGTGGACTTCACAGATGACTCCGTGATTCTTTGGCATTTTTCACAATTTGCTTACTTTTTCAATTGGGGTGAAAAGCTCTTCTTTCCAGTTGCGTTTCCTGCTAAAATTCGTGGCAGTCTGGAAATCAAACTACCGAGTATATCAATCTCAAAGTTGATCAATTACTTGTCTTGTAATCGACAAACTGCCCATGATATTTATGCGTGTAACTTAAAATTTTTGGAAGTACCCCGTCAAACCTCAATAATGCATTTGGTGCATTGAAATAGATTAAGAAAATAAATGAAAAAATAAATAAATAAATAAATAAATAAAAGTTAATGCATCTCAATCTCAGTACTCGGTATGATCATTAAAAACCATGGGATATTTCATTCACTTTATAATGACTTCATAAAGTATTACCTGTGTGAGAGGTTGTTCTGAAACAAGTTAATTTGACATGATGAATGGTTATTGTTAAACAGTCTCATGTATTGACCTGCGATGATTTAAGCACATTCCATTAAAATCCCAATAATAGAATCAACTGACAAAAAGTTTTCACCTGGACACATTTTATCGGCCCCCTGAGAATCTTCTCTTCTGTCTTTTAAACTCATCAAAATCTGAGTAACCTCAAAGAAACAATTTATGCATCAATTTTCTATGCACTCCCTGTCTGAGTGCAAGAGGTGATTCATGACCGCTGTCTGTTGCATCTCTCCTGCTCACATCGTTTAAACCATTTTAATAAATAAATAATCACACGGCAAACAGCACCAAACATTGATAATCTTAGTCTGCTGCGAGAACTGAACAAAGATAACATTTTCTTAAGGTATTGGTCTTTTAAACCTGTCATAAACTTTCATGGGGACCACAGAATGAGACCTTTTAATGGCAAATTCCAATATTAGCTGGGATTTGGTTTTAACAAATCTACAATAAAGGCCAATCAACAGGTTAGATGTTGCATCAATCATCATGTTCAGTTCCATAATTTTCCATAACTAGGTGTTACTGAGATAGAAACTAGGTTACTAGCTTGCTTGCTAGCTATATCCAAGGTTATAATGTAGGCTAAGAAAATGATGCTCACTGTTTAAAAGAAGTAGTTGACTGAATTAAAAAAAAGTAAGTAAACCAGCTGCAAAGCATATTTTTGTTTGCTCAACCACAAGTTCCACATTCTTTCAAAAATGAATTTGTGCAACCTCTGGGACTTGAAGTTGAGCTGACTCAAAAAATGCTTTGCAGCTGGATGCCTCACTTCAAGTTCAGTCAACTCTATTTATTTATTTATTAATTTATTTATTTTGAGGAGCCAAAAAATTCCCAAGCGATGTTTGAAAAATAAATTATGATGAGTGTGAACGGAAAGGTACAATGCAGACTGGAAATACATCGCAACATATCAACATGTACACAAAGTATTCTAATCGTCACTGATAGTGCTCATATTTCAAGAGACTTATTTCATAACATATGATTTTTAAACGTACTTGTCACTACATTTCGAAGACCTCCGCTTCCTCAGTGTTTTCATAATTATGTATTGTCAACGAACAATTATCTGTGTCTTGACAAATTCAATTTTCTCTTTATTTAATTTGTCATTCAGTATTTTATTTATTAACTTTGTATTACATATGCCTTAACCTATATAGCAAACATCTACATATTTATGTGTCTATGGTACAACATTCCAGTTTTCATAAAAGTTCAAGTCCATGGCATGATGGACAGTAGTCTATAATGTGGTATCACCTGAACTAGAAGGAACTTCTTTTACGAAATTGAATGTATGACAACATATTGTACATATGTACATACATGTACATATCTGGCCAATATATATGTGTGTAAATATATATATATATATATATATATATATATATATATATATTTACAGTGGGATAGCTGGATACAGAAAAATTCAAATACTTTCGGTACAAGCAGGGAACTGTACATTAAATTGTTCATGCTGGTTGCTTATTGACTATTGATAAACAGCAGGCATTAGAATAAATGTGCACTGTAAGTTTTACAGTGAGTGTTGAATCAGTCGTTGGCTCTGGAAATGGAAAATATTGCAAGCGATTATGAGCCATTTTCTTTTTATCACAATAAAAAAAAAATTGAGCAAGCGCAAAATTGAGATCTATATTGACTGTGTTTGAATTAACGCGTATGGATATATATAATTTCCATAATATTTTAACAACATATTTGTAAAAAAAAAAAAAAAAAAAAAAAAGAAGGCTTTTAAAGAAGGCTTTTCCAAAGGAGCTCTGAGATTTTGGTTTGAAAAATCACCAGGTATGGGGTAGAAAATGTCAGCTGTCACTCAAAACTATAGAGCATTGCTCCTGGATTCAAAAGATGGGAAGAACTGCAACCGAGACCCCAGAATAGCCACCATGATCAAAGAGCACCACAGTCATTATTGGGGCAACCATCTCCCCAAAACCCTCATCCTTTAGTAATCACACTCAGACACATAGATCCCATGCGGCATACGCACACTAAAATAATATTAAATTAACAATATGTGTGGTATGATCTTATTAGAGAGGGACTGGGGAAAAAAGTCCTGACATCTTGTTATTCCCTATAGTCAATCCTGCATACAGAACATCGTAATTGATTTCTTCCCTCCTTCCCCTGGGTATGTGATGGGACTGTGCTTTCACACCTGGCAACATAGGTACCTTTGTAGCTAATTCTGAGCCAGCGTCTACATCGTTATCTGCCAGTAAACTTTGACCTTAACCACTTTGGAGGCCCAGATGAAACAGCTAGGCAAGCAGCACAGAATTGGTGAGGGGGGTCCCCCTTTTTGAAGCTGTTCTCTGTTGGGAATTCATGAATGATTCATAAGTGGTACCACTGGGGATCTGTGTGTGTCTGTCGGGTGGGGTGAACAGTAGTAAGGCGGGTGTCTGTTACACGGGACTGCATAGCCAATACGTTCCGTGTGGAGTAAATTAGATACAGTGTACACTCCGATTCTCATCAGGTGAGGCCCAGGTCCCCCTCCCTCTTTCTGACTTGCTGAGATTAATGGTAGCCGAGTTTTTTTACTCACTGCTGATCAGGAAATCCATACAACAGAGTGAGCAGCAGCCCAGCTGTGGTGTGTGAGACAGAGTAAGCCCAGACTGGAACCTGTTGCTAAGAAAACAGCAGATATCACTGAAGTTGGATAATGGCTGAGAGAGAGGCTGTCAGTGGGTCTATTTCATGTCAAAAATTCATAAACTGGAGTGAGCTTGAGCAGGGCTGCACCTATTCCAAATTCAAATAGCTTCAATGGTAAAAAAAAAAATTAGTGCTATATAGATGAAGATGCCCTTTCTTTAATGTTAATTCTTTTAGCATCGAAGTCCAATGATACATCAGCTCTGAAGTGCATTAAGCTCACTGGTTTTATTTATTTATTTTTTTATTCATTTATCGCCCAAATATAAAAATTGAGCGCAACATATCTCATCTGATATTCTAAAGCTGGCGCTTCACTCATTTTAACACCTAGCTAGAGCTTCCCGGTGGACTCCTTCAAAAAATGGTCAGAGCTGTTTCCAAAAAAAAAAAGTTTTCTTGTCATTATCTGACTTATTTTTGCGATAGCAAGAAACTGCCAAGAAATTTGCGCACCTCATTTGATGCTTGCTATATGAATATAGCCTACCATAGAGCGACTGCATTTACATTATAAGGTGGTCTAGGTGGGCTCTAGTCATGCACCTTTGCAAACAGAAACGCCTGTAGCGGTAATGTGATTCACAATTTCGTCCATTACAAATGTCACCTTGTCACCTTTTCCCAGTTTGGTAGTTTTATGGTGCGTAATAAGGGTGTTTGCTTCACAATGAGTCCAACAGTACATTAGGGGGTGTGTTGATAAATACGGCAAGTTTAATGTCGAAGAACTCATCTAAAACTGCTTTCAGTTTTCCTTTTAGTAAAACATGCCTTCCCAACTTTTTTCTGACTTGAGGTTGTGGCATCACCCAGCTGAAGTAATGCTTTTTGAGTCAGTAGTGCTATATAGTATGAGCCAATTAGTAAAGTTTAAGAGTGTACAACCTTCCTACTGGGGTTGATTTGGAAGCCATTACAACTGTAGCCACTCTTATTATGTAGTTTATGTAGCTTATTGTGTAAGTGAGCTAAGCTACGCATTTTCTTATTTAATTACTTTTTTTTAAAAACGGGTAACAGCACGGCTGGCTTGTTGAAGTATCTTACGTGCCTGCGACACTAAGCGCTATCTTGGTGGTATTGAGTATAGTTGTGATTGAAGCATGATGCAGCTTGAGGAGACCAGGCATAAAATACTGTGCTCAATTTCCATATTATGGCTGAAATTTGTTTTCAGCAGGTCCACTGGGAAATGTGAACTCCTGCACGGGATTCATATTTTATACCCATTGATACTGTTCACCAGCTCAAATTTACCCGCAATATTATCAGGATTTTGAAACTATTTGGTGATCAAAGCTTATGTGGAAAAGCTGAGTAATTATTGCATTCAGCTGATTTCCACATCAATATAACTAAAATAAAGGGTTAGGGTTTGATATTTCCCTCTGCTAGATCATAAAAATAAGTGAAAGTGACATTTGTTTTTAAAACGGCATTTACTTATTTTTAAACAAAAACTTTTTTTTATTAAAGATATAAATATGTCAGTACTAAACGATGCGTTCTGTTCAACTGATTTTTAATTATTGTAAAATTGTTTTTAAAGATCTAAGTGGAATATAATGTACATACAACACAAATATGTGGCCCTGGTGCCACCCGGATCATGCCAGGAGCTCTGCAAGGTGGCTCACTCACTGGGAATGAAGACCATTCAATCTGGTCATTTTTGGACATTCGTGTTCCTCCTCGTGCTCGGGTGTGTGTTTGATCCAAGTTCTGGGTGTGTAACTGCCCCTGGTGCAGGTAATGCAATTAACACTGAAGAAGGGGCATCTTTGTCTGCATAACACTTTCACATTGCTGTGAGAGCCATGTGAATCTGATATGTTGCTCCTGTTTACTTCTCTTTTATGAATGTTCAACATGAAATGGGCCCATAATAAATGACATTTTCAGTGCGATGGTGCATTACATTGATTCTCATTCTCAGTGGTGGAGCCTGACATGTATGCCAGGTTTTGCTCAAATTAATTTTTTTTAAAAATTTAATTCAATGATAGTGATTGACCTCAAGAATAAAAATTAAATAATCTTTCAACAATTGAGTCTTTCTTTCAGCTTCACGACAAAACACTTTTATACTGTAGCCGTTTATTTATATGCCATATAATTTGAAGTTTCTTTGGATGTTTGTCTGCACCAAGCAATTAAATGAACAATTTGTGCATCTGATTGGTTGGAAGGACAGAGATCTGATGACTCTTAATATAACACAGCGAATAATATAAATTCTCTTACTGAACTTCACCAGAGACAGAAAATTTTGACAGCATCTCTCTCTCTCTCTCGTGCATTATTTCTCTCTATTTGCTGAGAATTTCTCAGGTCTGACTAGCAGGCCAAGCACATCAAGGGTTAAGGAAAAGTTGTGGGAGGTGTGTTGTGAACCTCTGAATATCAGGTGATGTAAAGCATGCCTCCAAAACAATGCTTTCTCTCACACCCACACCCACACACATGCACATGCACAAACGCGTGCGCACACACACACACACACACACACACACGCGCGCACACACACACACACACACACACACACACGCATGCACATGCACACACACACACGAAAACACACACCCACACACATGCACATACGCGCGTGCACACACACACACACACACGAAAACACACACACACACACACACACATGCACAGGAGGGATTGGGGCCAGGGGGGAGGGGTGTAGGCTCTCTGGCGATCCATGGGACAATTCCCTCAGAGACTGATTAGCTGGGGCCTGTCACAAAGCCAGGAAGTAATTATGAGTGCGATAGTAGCGCTGGCTCTTCCAGGCACTGTGCTCTGAGGTGCATGTACGACGGCAGGGAAAAGAACTGTGGCCTGTCAATACCGATTGTGCCGCATCGTCTACTGGAAGCCCCCCACACCTAATCCGTGTCCTTTCTTTTGGGTCTCTAATGTGAGCCTCTGCAAGGCTCCCCCTAGTGGGCAGTTGAGTCCTGAACGCATAAAGAGACTGAAGGACCAGAGATAAGGCTGCAATTGCCCTATAGTGTTTTATTCAATCAATATTTGTCCTATTCACAGTAGTACTATAACTAATGATAATAACATTAACACAATAATAATGACAAGTGTTGCTGGATAATTTAAATTTTCACATTGCTTATTGGGATTCTTGAAGTTATTGGAAGATAAATACTTCAGGGAAAGATACAATTCGGACCCAAATGTCTGCTTCCAGGACTGTGAGCTTTATTGCGTGGCTGTAAGAATTTCCTCTGTCCCATAAGGATTGAGGGCACACAATATATTTGTCAGGATAGTGAGCCCCAGACATCAGATCGCCTGAGACTATTTCTTTCTGGATGCACTGTGACTGACTGCATCACGCACAATCTGATATTGCTGTACAAGAGTTATTCCAGGACAAACAAAATAATGTTGCTCCAGGACTAAAATTATAGTCCATCAATGAACAGCAGCTCTACAATGATGGTGTCACGAAACTGTAAAGACTTTTCAATTGTTTATTACATACGCCTAGCAGGAATGTTAGTGTGCAAAACCCACAAAATACTCAAAAATGAGCAAGTTAAGAGTGAGAGTTATGAGGAATTTTAGTAAAATTTCATTGGTAAAGATTATTTTGGATTCTCTTGATAACACGCATCTCTGCAAGTCTTTGCTCACCTGCATGAAAAGCTAGTTTACATGAGCTAGCTAACTTTAGACAACTAAACCTCTTGACCTTAGTGAGTCAGAGCCACTTTTCATAGGTGGACTATCGCATTACTCCAGGTGAGCATTATTTTGTGGAACCCAGAAGAACACATACACAATGCGATCACACATTCCGATAGGTTGTGTACTTTAATTCCCACATTACTTTTATTCCCATTTGGTGATGTCCCATGGTGCGAAAATTAGTAGCATTTCAAGCATTGATTTCCACTGACTGGTGCAAGTACTCCAATGGTTGGGAATAATGCATTATTTGATTTCCAGTGAATCCAGTTTCCTGAGAAGATTGATGGACAAGCTGACTACTCCATTCATTGCAACCATTTGAATAAATCAGTGCTCATATGCATGAAGCATCAAAGTTAGGACTGATGGAGGATTAGAATTGCCTGTTAGCTTCAACCTGGACAAGATTTGGATTTGGATTAGTTGAGACCAAACCCTAAATTATCGGTTCTTCTTCAAGATGCTTTGTGTTCATGGGCTATGATTCAAGATCTATTATATTTAATAATGCAGCTGACAATGTTCATAATATATCACGAAAAAGAGGAAAACGTAATTCTATATTAACTCTGATATTACACTGAGACAATAGATTAATGTAGTCCCTGATCTTGGATCTGTTTGGTTTTTTCAGGATGTGACGTATTAGGGTAGGATATCAATGGAGAAATATGAACCTGAATCATCACTCACTCACAGACACTTCATGAATTTGGGTCCAGATCATCAGGTCGCTTGGCCTCTAGGCCAATTGGACTTATGCTGTGGTTCGATGCCTTTGTGGTGGTCCTTCTTGAGTCCGTGCGTCAATAAACGTTTTGCTTTGTCAGCGCTCTAGCGCCTTCAGTTTCTCACGGATCCTTTTAATATTTTATACGTGTGTATATGGGATGAAAATCTGGGCCAAGTTTGATTTCGGCCATGTTCGGCCAAATGGGCGCAGCGGCTTTGCCGCAATGTTTTTTTTAAAATACATATTACCATTCAATTTGTAGGAGAAAGATTTTGATCAGAATATCTGACCCCAGAATTGCATTCAGAGGTAGCTTCCTCTCAGAACAATTCAAGGTGCATTCAGAAATCTTAACAATGCTTTAATTATTTAGAACCAATTCCCTCCATCTGTATTTTGATTCACTGATTCATCAATTCTCTTCTCCCCTCCAATGGAATCCTCAACTAGAGGAAGAATGTTATTTCAACTGATAATGGGCGGTGTGCTAAACGTAGCATCTTATTCACAGACCATTGGGCATTAGGCATATGGACATGACAAACAAAAAGACTAAGTGAGTTTAGAATTGGGCATATCCTAACACTGCAAACATTGTATGTAGAAGGAAACCTTTTCTGCTCCGAAGGCTATGAAGATTAAACACTGTTTAAGAGAGGTGTATGACAGGGGGATGGGGGAAGAAATTTCAGATTATTAAAATGCATGTAGACTGAGATACATAATATGACCACTGCCACATAATGAAGTGATATCTTGGTATTATTGGAAATTACTTAATAAACAAACCCGGCTTGTTGAGTGGTGTGTGAGAGAGACCAGAGTGGGCAGGGCCTAGAGTCTGACAATGCACCACTGAGAGCCAATCGAGACAGTGACCTGGGTCCACCAGAGTGTTATTGCTCCCATAAATCTTTTATGAAAAACAGTCTTACTATTCCACTGCAGTGCCACTATGGTGTACCGGTATGGAGAGCGTTGACCTGCAATTCTGCACACAGCATTCGGTACTGCACGTAGTGGTCGTAAACCCATTGAAGCACAGTGATAAACATCTGCAACTGAATCTCACTGCTACAGTGATGTACACCACACTTAAATTGCATAAATCATACTGCTGCTGATGAATATGATGATGGTTATTTTTACTTTACAATTATTGATATAATTTGGAATTTGATCATAATTAATATCACTAAGCCAATAATACATACAATAATATTTGGTTTCATTTACACATTTGAGTTCATGTGTAATGTAAGTCGCTGTAAGTATTTAAGTGTTACGTTTGCCATGTGAAGTTAAGTTTATATATTGCAATGATAATTCAATAAATACATAACATAATTGATGCTTTTTTTCCCCCATCAGATTTTGTTGTTGTTGTTGATTTTCAATTGAAAAAAAAAAATGATTAAGACTGAAGATTTTCTCGGTCGACCCACGTTCCTTTGGTAGTACGACATGAACTTTGGGCGGCTCCCAGGAGACACAGAGCCATATGGGAAGCCCAATTCTCCGCTTGATGACTGGAAACCTTTAAGCGACGAGATGTGTCACAATGTGGCGACCGTGATCCTCATAGGCCAAGGTGACACTTAGCAGAAATCTGAGCCATGTCTCAACCCGGATTCTCTGCGGAAAACTCTACTTCCCCAAATAGAAAGAGCGTCAGCAGACTGCTCCTGAGAGGGACTCCAGACCTGGAAAGAAGCCCAGCGCGCCCTCTCTTGCAGTTTCTGAAATAGGAAAATAAAGAAGAAACAAGAACAGAAAATCCCGAAACAAAATATGTGAAGTGTAGACAAAATGTCTGATGTGTGTGGTCCCCTCACAACTTCTGTCACTGCCATTGGAAAGAAGCTGGGTCAGTTTAATCAAAATAGCAACGAATAATAGTTTATGGAATAGTCAAATATAGCTCAAAAAAGCTAGTTTAGATTTATCATATTTGTGTTTGATAAATACAATAAAGTCTGTAGGTATTTAGACTCTAGAAAAGGCCTGCAATTCCTAATTTCATTATTTGCTGGGTCTGAGTGCAAATACCTGATAATTACTGATGGCTGTTTAATTTGATCTCATATTTTCTGCCTTCAAATTCAGTAGGCTGGAGTGCTAAAAGTGAAAAAAAAAAATGTGTCTGTCAAAATACTCGTACACTGCCTCTCTGGAATGACTCGTGTAATTTGACTGACATCGCAGACATGTAAACAGTTGCAGGTCAGATGTGCAGTCTGGGTATTATGTTGAGGACTTCTGCAGAAGCATTTCTCGCCCATGATGTGAATCCATCCTTCTCAGCCCATTGGGAATTCTACCTTAAACAAAACCCAATACCTGAGCGCTTATGATGCAGATCCAGCATATACTGTACATACATGCTGTGATTCACTAACAGGGACACAGATACTGACTGTGTGCTTTAGCCTAAATGGCCTCATAATTCACATGCCATTAATCAGCATCTGTTGTGTAAGGCCATGGCCTTTGCTTAAGACAAATAGTGAGAGCCTTGACATCATCGCAAAGTTTAAAGATAATGTGCCGCGGACACATTTTTATCTGTGTTTTGAACAAAAGAAAATACTCTGCACTGGGACTTTCCATCTATAACTGAATTCAACCTTTCAAAAGGCTTACTATGAGTCTGTGAAACCAGCCCTTTAGCTTATAAGAGTGTTTCAAGCTGAGCAGGGAGAGATGCAGGAATCAAGAATCAATGAGGTCATAGATATTTTTTTGGTGAAATTACGTGCCCTTGACCTGCTCTTGGCAGCTGGTGTAACAGTGATCCTGACAGAGTTCTCCTGTAACCCTCCAGTGTAGGAGATAAGGTCCACAGCACAGAGTAAGCTTACACACTGGGACCAGGCGGGTCACTGAGGCTACCCTAAAATACAATTAAATAATCTCTTAAACAGAGAGAATCACACAGACAGCATTTACTGAATCATCCGCTTTATGAAACAACAGTGCTGAGGAATAGAAAAACAATAATCGCTGATATACTGCCAGGTCTACAGCTGAAAGGAGATTGAATTAAATAAGGTAGATAAGATCATGGTGCAGACTCTCAGCTTTAATTTGAGAGTATTTTTGTTTACATTTGGTGAATTGTGAAGGAATTACAGTGGTTTTCATATGCCCCTTTTATATCGAACCAAAATGGACCATGTCCAAATGTGTGTCATACTCGCAATATTTAATTTACTGTAAATGTAAGTACATGCAAAGTCTAGAGTTCATTACAAGTGTGAAATTTGTAATTAGAATCTGTTGCTTTATAACTCTCAATATGGAGTCCAAAGAGCTATTATCACCAGTGAAGCAAGACATTATTAGGCTGAAACATTAAAACAAAACAATGAGAGAATTAGATTAAAACATTTGAGACTCTTAAAAAGAAAGGACACACTGGTGAGCCACAAAATGCTTGGATGACCAAGGTTAAATACTGTGGTGGGTGATGGAGGAATTCTCTACCCGCTGAAGAAGAACTCCTTCTCAACAGTTGGAGAGTTGTAAACCATTTCAAAGTCTTAAGAATTTAACCAAAAAACATCTCAAAAAGCGATTACAGTTTTAGAAAAACATCTTATGGACAGATAAGACTGAGATCAAATTGAATCAGAACAATAGAGGCAACCCAATTCTGTTTCTTTTCTTTTTTTTGAAGTGAAAAGTTTTGCAATGGCCGAGTCAGTAACCTGACCTGAGTTTAATGGGACTTCTGTGATCTGATGGTTTACAAGCATAAAGTCTGAGGCAACAGTGACGTATTTCATGGCTATGCATTTGTCAGATTAGGCTAATGAAATGTCTAACAAAATGCACATGTAAATTTACAAATTTGATGGCCTAAAAATGTGTTCTTATATGCCTAAGGATCATAAGAATCTAAAAAAAATAATTTATGCCAATGAAGTGAAAATAAACAAATTTCGCTTTTCACAGTTTTAAATTGATCATTGTTTATCCAGCCTTGTGTTGGTGGAAAATTGTTTTAAGCAGGTCCGGATAAATCATTCTGAGAAAATTACCAATCATTGCTCTTTCTTCCAATAAAAGTGGACACCGCGCTACTTAGGCCAGTTCTTTGTGATATCCCATACTTAGAATTCAGCTTCTGTTCCTAAAGCTTGTCGCGATTTGGTTTGTTATATTGCCCGAAAAATTGTCAGTATCAACCAAAAGCAAAATACAAGAAATTCAAAAATGATTTTAACACTTTCTGTTTTCTCTATCTCCTAGAACATTCTGGCAGACAGAAATTCCATTTTGACCCTCATTTAAAGGTTAAGCCACAGTTTATCCTCAGAGCAAACCCGGGCAAAGCTCTCATAATCAATGTCAAAATTTTGTTTGCACTTAACAGAGACTGGGCTAGGTGTCTCTTCTTCAACATTCTCAGTTTAACCAGGAAAATCAAGATTTAACAAAAATAAACAGCGAAAAAAAAAAAGACCCACACAAATATTTCTTTCATACTGGCTTGCAGACTGGTGTTTACCCATTATGATTAAATCATGTGCCAAAAAGCGGACTGTTTGCTCATGCGGAATTCTCAGGAGCCGAAAGAACGCAGCCTCAGCACTGGAACGGGCCCTCCCTCCCCCACCTCGTGCCCCACCTCCTCCCCGCCCCGTGTGTCGGGTTGCTGCCCGATCCTTATTAAAAGTGATCCCAATTATCAACAATGTTTACATTCACCCATCAAGCTACCCACTGATCCCCTTCCATGTTTTACTGCTCAATTATTCATATGTTTATATTGCTGAATATCCTTTTTAATTTCTCCCATTGTGAGTGTGCACGAGTGTGCGTGTGTTTATGTGTGAGTGCATCAGCCTGTGTGTGAATTTGTGAATGTGTATGTGTGAGTGTTTGCAGTTAGTAGACTCTTATCTCTCTCACCTCAGGTTATTCGCCCTTTTAAAAAAAATGGATTGATACAAATCTGAGGATGACCTGAAAATAAACCGCGACATAACCCCAAACACTCTCCTGTCTGTGAATTCTGAATTGTGAGAGCACAGTACTGAAATTAAAGTTTTTTAAAAAGTCATTATCCTGTGGTTCTCACTGTATATTTCCACAAATAAACTGACCGTTTTCACAGTGTTTGCACTGAGTAAATTCTCAAAATCATTAAAGTATCCCAAACAAAATTATGTCCGTGCATTCAGTACTGATATTTTAAAACTACAACTATGCAGGAAAGTGGATTCTGCTGGTGAGCAGCTGCATTATTTCTATCGACGATATTACAATTGACCTTATTCTTAAAAAAAATAAAAAAAACTCATTCACCTAAAAATTACTAGACTGGACTGGTGCTCCCTCTAGTGGTAAAAAGTTACTATGACATTTCATGATATTTGCCCATGAAACGATAATAAAGGTTGATTATTACAGGTTGAAATTTGTTGTCAGGTTTATCACATTTCAGAACAAATTCAATGGTTAGTAAATAATCTCAGTATCCAATAATCAAGCAAATCCAAGCCTTGAAAATGCAAATTCCTCTTCTTGACATCATCTGTGCTTATTTGATGGTCTTTTGTGGCTTGAGATACAGTGTGTTTTAAAATTGGCTACGAAGAAAGAGTTATATGCACATCGTGTATAGGTGCAAGGCTATCAAATAAAATGTGGCAATGGAGAAAGAAAAAGACGTCTGCACACTTACCCCAAGCCACCAAGAAAATCTTTATTTATTAAAATAGGACGACGTTTCGATCCAACTTGAATCTTTGTCTGGTCATCATAGATGTAATATAAACATTAATTTTATTTTAGTAGTTTTTCATTTCAACATTTCTTCTTCTTCTTTTGTATACACGAGCGACCATAACTCAAAGCCACTACAATAAAAACAACTCCAATACAGACAAAGGTGAGCCGAAATTAACGTATAAGAGTGTGAGGCACTCATTTACAGCACAACAGTGAGTTCATTCTGTAAGCATTGTAAGTTAAGCTTAATGTATTTACAAGCTTGGCACAGATCTCAGGTCTCTGCGAGGACTGATGGAAAAAGCTACAGATTAAATTACCTTGCTCCAATCCCTTGTACATAGGTGGGCTTCTGTTGCAACCTGTATTCATCAAAGACTATTTTCTATAAGTAAATAACAGTACTTTCTGTTAGTAAGTAGCTTATAGAGAATTATAAAAAGGTAATCGGGTTGCAGACTGCACAGCAGGTATTCTCGGCCTGTGTGGTCCAATGTGGTCTGGCAGTGGAAAAAGACCAAATGATGGAATGGCTGACCAGTGGGCAAAGGTAGTCAGTGGCAGTCAATGATGGCAGGCAGAAGAGGCTAAGGGTGTCTTATTTGTAACTTCCATATGAAGTATTTGCATTTCTATTATTATATTTATTATATTTATGTGCTCTCCTTGGCTACAATCTCAGCAACCTCCAGCACAGGCATCCCTAGAACTGTGAGAGGGGCATTTTTGAGAGGGGAATGCATACACATGACAATTATGTTTTCTCCACCTGTAGAGGAGGCACAAAAGGCAACGTACGCATCCACACAATTAAACCACTGGGACGTAACATTATTGCTTCTGCCAAGGATGTTACGTATTTGAGGTGATGTCTGTTTATCTGCAATTTTACTCAAAAAGCTAAGATTGAATTTTGATGAATTTTTTTGGAGGGATATGGTAAGGCCCAAGGAACAATTTTGGAGATTTCGGAGGCAATCCACATCGCCTTTCAGATCAAGGGATTTTTTTTAAAGGATTCCTCACCATCACGGGATTGCAGGATTTGGGATTTGGTGGAAAAAAATGCCTTGTTTTTTTTTTAAATGTATTTTAATGTCATATTTTAAATGCACTAGATGGCGTTAAAGTTCAGAGCCACAAAACTTACCTATTGTAGAAATATTATGGTTGCCCTTTCAGATTTGTGTATTGTGGAATAGTGGACCATTGGCCTTGATAGGATGTCTGCGCTTTCTGACTGCCAGCCTAGTTATTGATGTTCCAGGTTGGTGCACGACGAACAATAATATCTACAATTGCACAGTACTACTGCACAAGCTAGAAACACTTCTCTCAGCTAACTTCAGGGGTAAAACTAAGGTGTTTGCATGCCTAGTCACAGACTTTAGAGCGATTTTAATTGGGAAGAAAGAAACTATGACTGAATTAAGAATAACTAATAGTGTAACTATGCCAGTGTACTCTAACATAACATCTTAAAGGATCAGTGTGTAAGATTTAGAGCCATCTAGTGGTCAGATTATAGATTGCAACCAACTGACCATTCCTTTTCTCAGAAAACCTACGTTGGCCGCAAAACTTGCGAAAACTTGAAAGGCGCTCTCTTGTGTCAGTGCTTTATTTATTAACTTTTTTCCCATTTTGGGCTACTACATAAAAAATGCCGGCGCAACATGTTCGCCTCCACGGAGGTGGACCCGCTCCAATGTACGTTTAAAGGGCTTATTCTAAGCGAAATGAAACTCATAGATTATTGTTTTCACCTGATTATACACTACTAAAAAAGTAGTTATGAATTTAATATTCCATTTCTGCTAATATATCAATCTAAATTCTACACATTGCTCCTTTAAACACGAGTAACATCTTTCACTGCGAATAATCATTAAATGTGGTATCTGCAGGAATGCAGCTATTCAGGAATGATTTACATCCTCCAGAGCCTTAATATTGCAGCCATCATCATGTTAGAGAGCTTATGTTGCCATATTGATGTTTGGGCATCTCTTTTACTGAGAGATTATGTTAACCCCAGAGGGGCCGATACTGGATATATCTGGTCTATCTGGGTCATGTATTGAATCTTTCCTGAAGTACTACAGTCCCATATGTGACCAGTTCTCACTAAAATCTAAGGTGGCGATAGATACAGACATTCCTGCCCTCAGTATCCAATTGAATCTCTTGTTGTGCCACAGAGCAGTGACTTTAAGGCACACAAGGGGGAAGTGCCTATGGTGGGAGGGGAGGGAAAAGGGGGAGGAGGGAAGGATGAGGAGAGGTGAGGAGGGGAGGTAGAGGAGGAGAGAGGAAAGGAGAGGAAAAGAAAGGATGGGAGATGAGGGGAGGGAAAAAATAAGAGAGGAGAGGGGAAGGCAGGAAAGGAGGGGAGGGGAAGGAGATGAATGAGGTGGAGGGGAGTAGATGGGGGATGGGAGGGCGGAGGGAGGCAGTGGCGGCTGGCGAGCTGATAAATTGAGGAGGTGCAGAATATCCCCTGAAACTAAGTATTTATTTTCACCTTTTTCCAATCATTTTCCTTGATTAACATGTTTTCCAATGGTACGAAAGAAGCATCAGGAATGGCACATACAGCTTCCTTCTTTTTTTTTTTTTTTTTTTTAATTTGGCATCTTCAATCCCACCCGAATCTGGAATGCCCAATTGGTGAACTATGTACAAAGCTTGCTCGTATGCGACCCCTTGCTGCCAACTCAGGATAGTGAAGACAGCTCACGGCTCTCCTTCGAAGCACGTGCCTGTCTGCTACTGATTCTTATACACTCATTGGTTGAATCTTCGCAAGTTCAGAACTAGGGCGGAGGATACCCGGACATGAACCAATCCGGAGTCTTCCTGACGAGCGCCCGTCTGGCCAACAGGAGGCGCTGGAGCAACGAACAAAGCTGTTATTGTATACCCAAATCCGGCAGTCCCTTCCCAATTTGAAACCCTGTAGCGCGATGGCCAATTGTGCGCTACTCTGTAAAAGCTGCCGACCCCTGCCGTTGGGTATGCCGGGGCTCGAACTTGCGACGTGGTGATCACCTCTGCACTGCAGAGCAGTGCCTTAACCTTGGAAAACATAACAATACTATTTTGTCATGTTTATTGTTTATTGATCCTGTCCTGCCTGCCCATGTTTGATTATGAATTCTGCTTTGTCTGACCATGCTCGGTATTTTGTATGGTGATTTAGATTCCTAACCATGTTTTGTTTTTGCCTTGTCTTTGTCTGTTTGCTATTTTCCACCATTGCAGTTATATTCCGGTCCTTGTTTTGTGTCATACCATGCATTGCACTTTATCTCCCCCTGTCTGGTCTTTTGTCATGTGATCGCTCACTGCACCAGTACATTGACTGTATAAACCATGGACGTAGCCTCCGTGACGTCACCCATAGGTTTCTGTATATCCATCTTGAAGCAAATTTGGTCGCCATCTTGACACTTACTTGACTCCGCCTACCTCCCGGATAATCCAAAAATGGGCAAATAGGTGGGCCTTTGCTGAAGCTGACGCAAGCCCAATGTGCAGGCTGAATGGATCTCGTTTGCTGAAACATGCCCTCCAAGCTCGCAGCTACCAAGCTCGCTTCGGCTTCCATATTCGACTTAAAACCTCAACCAGCTCGATGCTTCCTGGTTCGCTAAGGCCGAGATGCGTGGTCTTATGTGTCCCAGTAAAGCAATGGATCCTGCCAAGTCACTTGCGTTGGCGGGTTGAACGCTGTTTATATTCGTGAAGCGGTTGCAGGATGAACGTTGTTTGTATCCGTGAGGCAATAGTGCGACGAACGCTGTACATCACTGGGAAGTCGAGGCGGTTGGCTCACTGAGTATCAGAATCCCCCCAGAGTGTGAGCGGGTGCTCGTCTTAGCTCTTGTACGCAGCTTACTCCGGTCCCATTAATGGTACTATGGCCATCCAAACGATCACATTGCGCCACGTAACCTTACTGACAAGCCTGACGGACTTTTATTTTCCTACCACACTCTCGCACATGCTGATCACAGATCAGCTGAATTAATCGGTTGCTGTAGCCAGCATATGTGGGCTCATCAATACTAACACAGCTGGGCGTCTGGCTCGAAGGCTCCATGGATATTTCATCCGCTGCCCAGCTTGTATTAGCTAACGATACCACTGCAACGTGAAACTTTTTTTATCACGTCGTGAAATTAAAGTTAATTTCCGGGGGAAAAGCCTTTACTCCTATTGACACTGAATATAGCCAAACGTGGCTGGTTAGTAGCACTTTTTCGTTGCCGTGAGGCTTAATCATCCCCCGCAACAACGTTAAATGTATAAAAATATAAAATATAAAAATGTGGTCCGTCCGTCCATCTGTCAGTCCGTCCGTCAGTCCGTCTGCCACGTTTGTTGTCCGGGCAATAACTTTGAAAGTAATCATCCGATTCTGATCATATTTGGCATCGAAGTGTAAAACCACATAAAGGTGTGTCATGAAAAACAATTTTGAAAATAATTTTGTCATTTTTCACGTTTTGGGGCAAAAAGCAACAAATTTGTAAGAAATCTGTAATGTGTCGTGTCCGGGCTATAACTTTGAAAATAATCATCCAATTGTGATCATATTTCGCATCAAGGTGTAAAAATACATAAAGATGTATCATGAAAAACAATTTTGAAAATATCTTTACAATTGTTTGCGTTTTGGGTCAAAAAGCATCAAATTTGTGGGAAATCTGTAATATGTCCTGTCTTGGCTATAAATTTGAAACTAATCATCTGATCTTGATCATATTTCGCATCGAGGTGACATAAAGGTGCGTCATGAAAACAATTTAGTATAATTTTCCGAGTTTTCTGATGCATACTCTCCGGCCTATTTATTTTGCAAGGAAATGAACAGCTTTGCGATTACTACAGTTCTTTAGAAATCTAAATGCATATAAACATTCTCTATTCAAAAATGCAAAGCCAGTTGCGGGGGATATTGCTTGACAATGTCAACAGCTTGTTGTTGCGTTAATGTGGTTAGCTAGTTTGTGGATGATGGACTTCATGTAGAAACACATTTAGCGACAGCTTGCTAGATTGCTGGATAACGTGGGATATGCTAAATTATAGCTAGGTATCTAGCCTTTCTATTTACAATGATACGGTTCCGTTATTGTACTGAAAATTGAACAAATCCATTGGTGGAGAACGCAGTTCTATATGGTACAGCTGTGTGAATCTACTGAGTGTATAACCACGGCATTCTCCGGTCAAGCCTTCCAAGTACTCTGGGGAATCAGCTAAGGAGCCCCATCAATTGGTAGCGTGCTATTGTGGTTCTAATGTACCTGACCAGCCAATTACGTTGGCAACCTGTGAGGGAAACCGTGATGGTTTTCCAACAAGTGACTGACAGCTTTTGTTCAAAAAATATATTAACACAAAATTCAAACACTTTTCTGCCATTACTTCGCTGCATGCCTGTGAAATAACTGTGGCAGGCGTACGAACTTTGAGAACAAACTAACGCTACTTTGTGTTGACAGCAAATTTTATATGAAATAATATTAGTATTTCATCATCTGACAAAATAGACCACAGACTCTTAACCACACAGCAAAACATTATCACCCTGATATTCGATAAAAAAAATCTCCAGTCAGAAACACGGCCGATGGATCAAATTCCGTGGCTCGTATGAGCCTAGAAAGATAACGGCTCACAGATGACTAGAAAAGGCCAAAGGTTAGCGGCTAGGCTAGCTTAGCTGTAGTAGTAACCCCCCCCGCTGCTTCAGACAGCCAGGCAAGGCCCGTGCTTAGCGGTTAGGCTTGGCGTTCCTACTCTACAGCCCGAGGCCACGTAGGCCTGTGCTCTAGCCTAGCCACAACATAACCGGATGAGCCGACTCCCACCCAGAGACTGTAATTCAAGGTTCTGTCACTCAACGTGGCCATGCTCTTAATTATGCAGAAATTTAAGCCTTTAAATAGTAGAGTTACAAAAAATTCACTCCCCCCACAGTTTTCGCGGAGGGGAAAATTAGCCATAGAGAACAAAACCGTATTTTGAACCAGGCTGTTAACGTTTATTTTTGCTGTAAAATTGGGCTTTTTAACATGGGGGTCAATGGGGATTGACTCGTTTCTGCAGCCAGCCTCAAGTGGCCATTCGCGGAACTGCACCTTTTGGCACTTCAGCCTCGCAGGTTGCCGCTTGCCCCAGTATTGTGTGCCACTCTTTCGGTGATTTCATGGTTTCTGGGATTTCATCCATTTCTTTCAATCTCGTTTACTTCCTTCACCTTGCTTTTCTATATTACTAACAATACTAAAAGCTTGTTGTTTTAAGAAAACTTACTAATCAAGATTAACAGTGTTTATAGTACTAACTTACTAAGATGCACTAGGAATTGTATAGCTGCACATTACTAATTGACGAACAAGCTCTGCTCTAGTCTCCACCCCTTGCCTTTACTCAATTTACTTTGCTGTGCTTCAGCAGATCTTCTGCATCTTGTTAATCACTGTTCTGCCTCTCACTCTGTGCACGGTAGAACTCCCTAACCGGAGCTGTATGTCTGTCAGTACGCTGTCTCTGCGTTCTCTGTCCGCGTTTTGGCTTTTGCCAATTTCTTGTAATCATGAACCTCCTCATGTTCATTCCTTTGTAATTAGTCTGATCCATATCACCTGGCTCCCCTTTGTAGCATGTGACTTCCCCTACGTGTATTTAAGCAGTGACTTCATTCACAGCTCTTGTCAGAACATTTTCCCTGTGCTGCAATTGTTTATGCCTTGTACTCTTAGTGTTATACTTCTGACTGGAACGTCCCGGATTCTGATTTTTGGCTTGACCTTTGATTTTCCTATGCCCTACCTGTTTTGCCCGACTCCGAGTTTTGTGTTTGCTGCCCTGGTAACGGTTCGGATTACGCCCACTGGACTTTGGCTTTTGATTCTCTGACAAACCCGTGCCTGTGTACTGAACCTGTTTTGCCCGACTACGAGTACTATGATTAGTGCCCTGGTTACAACTTGGATTTCGCCCTCTGGATTTTGACTTTTGGATTGTGGACTCTGTACTGTTGCCTCCTGCTCTGCGGGGGTTACCCCCCTTCCTTAAAATCCAGTTTTACTGCACTGCTTGGTTCTCGCAACTGGTTCCTGAATCATACATCACAGATCAAAACAAATCATTTGTTTTAACTGAATAACGCGCCTCTTTAAAATGAAATTTTGAATCAAAATGACACATTTTGTTTGTTGTGTTACCATAGCAAGGAAAACTGGCCACACTTGATGTTGCGTGCTCTCAAAGTTTTGTTGATGTTAAATTAAAAGAATTGTTGAAAACAGGTGTGTTCTTCAATTGTTTCTGCATCTTTTCAATGTTCAGCTCACCAGTCACCGCAGGAGGAGAGGGCGGGGGGGCATGTACCATCATCGGTTTATGGCTACTTTTTCATCTGCAGCCAATTACAAAATACATGTCAACATAACTCATCGGCCATCCTGCCACAATTTAACGATACAATACGCCACAAATGAATTCAAAAATGCAATAAAAACAATCAATTTCATTCACTGAGTAATACCTCTGTGGAGCCATTTTTTTCAGCATGGTTTCTTTTATGTTTTTTAGAAATTTATTCCACAGAAAGGTAAAGGTAAAAAAACAGGACTAAAATCTGAAAGACACAGTATTTGTTGAGCTTTCTTGTTCCATATCCATTGGAATCATTCCAAAGGATTAAGGCTCTGGCCAGTTCTTTTTAAAATCTCTGTATCCAAGAACTTGTATGCACTTTCTGGGCAATACTCTCTCCAGAAAGTGTATTTTCAGGAGTACAACTGCAGCAATTAACATATGCCTTCTCAATTATTAGTGTGTCACCGACTGAAACTTTTAAACTACGTGAGTTCTTCAGTTCAATCTTGGATAAAATTACCGCACGATTGACTCAGTCTTCCCAAAATGAAGAGAAATTTTAATATGATAAACCATCTGCGTCAGCAATCATCAACTCTGGGCCTCAAATCAGCATATTGAAAATTTCTTCTGATTGGCTCGTCTGCCTTAATCCGACTTTCAGGAAAAGGGAGAGTGGAACACTTTAAGTTTTCAGACTGAGGGTCATGATTTCATGATCCCTGATACTTGTTCTGCCTCCTCAAATTTTGGTCGCTAGTTCTCGTACTACAGTATATTTGCATGACTATGTGTGGACACAACTGCAAGTGCATCTGAGTGTGTCTGAATGTGCACATCTTGCTGAAACGATCAGTGTAACAAGTATTCCCTTGTGGTTACATTCATTAATTTCATCTGACAAATACAAATCCTTGAATGTGGAAAAAAAATGTGGAAACTGCCAAGGTCTGTCTCGGGACGGATAGTAAATGGAGCAGAGGGCCGTTAAAATTGGATTTTTTTTTCAACAAAATCTATTGTTCTGTTCTCCTGAAACTCTCCTACCTCCCAGTGTACCCTTAGGGCAGACAGACACCTGGCACGGTAGGTATGAGGGACTTCTAATTCTACAGTTCCTCCAAAACATCGATAGAATGTGCAGCAGTCACTCACTCTGCAGTGCTGGATGGTAATTTATGTGTCATTCTCATTTTCCACTTATTTTGAGGGATTTTCCTCAATTTTGCACTCAGTTGCTTCAAAATTCCTTCAGCCTAGTCATGTGTTCAGAGGGGTATTTGGATGACCTGTGTTCAGTAATGTGGGGACTGGCTCATATTTGATATTTCATGACAGCTGTGGCATATTTCCCTTTGTCCTATCAGGGTGTGACTATGTCCCCATTGTCAGGCTCATAAGAGACAAAAATATGCCTGGGATTGTGTTGATGCTTTTGCTAGTTGTGACTACACTGGTGTCCTTGGAAAATTGATATCACAATAGCTGTGGTTTTTCAGGAGTCACGTTGAGAGATTTTTTTTTTTAATAAGTACTTTGTTACTCTGCTGCAAGCGGGGCAATAAATCGTGAAGCCTTTTGGTTAGCTAAAAGTGTGTGTGTGTGTGTGTGTGTGTGTGTGTACGTATGTATGTATACATGAGTGGAACTGCAATCCTCTCCCAAAACTTCAGCTATCGGTC
Source organism: Gymnothorax reevesii (assembly GCA_029721435.1). Lineage (NCBI taxonomy): Eukaryota > Metazoa > Chordata > Actinopteri > Anguilliformes > Muraenidae > Gymnothorax > Gymnothorax reevesii. The sequence goes on along the minus strand of CM056587.1, from coordinate 54,165,137 downwards.
TCCTCAATTCCCGACCTTTTAAAACAGCTGTTAAAAGAAGAGGGGATACTAAACAATGGTAAACATGGCCCTATCCCAACTATTTTGAGATGAGTTAAAAATGAGTTATTAGTTTTCATGAAATGGTAAAATGTTTCATCCTCAACATCTGATATGTGGTCTATGTTCTATTGTCAATAAAATGTGGGTTTATGAGATTATTAACTCATTGCATTGTTTTTATGTACAAGTTACACATCATCCCAACTTTTTTGGAATTGGGGTTGTATAATTTAGACCCCTTTGCGAGGCGGTTTTGTGCGCAGAGGCGGTTTTGAGCGCAAGGAGAAAAAAATCCGAGCGCGAGCAGCAATGTTCCAGGTGCAAGCAGAAATGTCTCGAGCGCGCAGGGGCAATTTTGACTGCGAGGAGAAATAATCCAAGCGCGAGCGAGGGCAATTTGAGTGCGAGAGCAGAATTTCGGGGGGAAATTTTGTACAGTCTATGCACAAAACAAAATACCATGCAAGTTTTGGCGAAAAATTTTGTACAGTCTACGCACAAAATGAAATACCACGCTCTTGAATAAAGATAGGCATTTATCTCCATACAAATAGACAGAGTTGCACAACTATGCAATGAATGAACCTGTTGTTGCAAATCCCAGACTCTCCCTTTATTTGTAGACTATACGGATAGATTCTGAGTGGCAGTTTGCTTCCTTGTTCTTGCGTGTGTTTTTAGAGCTTAGAAAAGGTTGCCAGTCCATGATGAGATGGTGTCATTAGTCAAAGCACCAGTTGAATGCCATTTTTTCTGCTGTCAAGTATTAGTGGCTTGTAAATGAAGTCAGATGCATTAATATCATTTCATCAGATCAGAGGGCTGATGTTACTGCATATATAGTTTAATTTTGGCCGCATTTATAGATAAATTCTGCCCTCTGCAGGACAGTTGGTGACAGACAGGCACTTCAGCCAATGTGCATAATGAACGAATACTTCATTAATTTTTTTTGCCACTTTGCTTATTACATTTTTTTATTCCAAAATATGCCATTTTAATACCACAATGTATACTGCCAAGCAAAAGGAAATGCAGAAGTAAATGAAAGTTGTTGGACGACCTTTAGCTTGCATGACGGCCCACATTCATTATGGAATTGTTTGGACAACTTTGCACCCTCACAACCTCACATTAATTAATTCACATTAATTTTTGGACCAAGATCTTGTGATGATGACTGGAGAGTCAAACCATTGCATTACGTTTTCTCCAGCACATCCGAAAGACTTTAAGAGGGGTTAATGCATTGGACAGGTCTTGAGTGCAATCTGCTTCATTTTTTTTTCTTTCTTTGCTTGAAGCAGCCAATAGTTTGCCCCTTTTGAAACGCAGTAACAGCTTTTCCACAACCATGGGATACATCTTCCAACATGGTTGTTTTACAAAATGAGAAGCTACACACTAGTGATCAATTAGTCATAAGAGAATTGTTCCTAGCTGAATCATATACATCAGTAATGATCCAATCCTAGGCTTTAAAGTATTTGCTTACTTTACCTTTTTTTTTTTTGGGGGGGGGGGGGGGGGGGAACATTACAATGGCCTCTGTAACACAAGTACCCAATCTGGTGTTCTAACCTGTACAATATAAAGCCACTTACTGCGATAGAATATCATGATATAAATATTCTACTCCAGCACAGTGATAGGACGCATGTCTGAGCATGTATCTGTAATGAAATTACATCCTTATCAAATTTTCCCATCCCCTCGTAGGCTAATGTGACCTGACCTGCTTCAGTTCCACTCTCCGTACGCTGTGTCGTGCTTAATTTATACTGATGAATGCTGGGTACATCCGTTTGCAGCTGAAAGTAGCAATGAAAAGGAAGGGCAGATTAGCCTACTGTCTGTTCAGGGTTTAGCCTCCTGTCAGTTTATGATGCAGCTCTGAGCTTGAAATGCGGCACCCTTGAGAGCTCTTGTTATGACACTGTGTTGTTCCCTCCATCTAAATCATCTCTTTAGCAGAATGCTGTTCTGTACTGTTACTGTACCGATTCCTGACTCTGCCTGCGAAAAGCTGATATTGCCGTCTGATAGAGCACTCTCTGTATCGTGCCTCTTTGTTATCGCTATCAATGGCGTTCAAGTGGAGACAATAAGAGCAAATGCAAGTACTTTACTTTAGCTAACACAACATAAAAGAGCATGAAGCTGAGAGTTGAACTCAGGACTCCTTGTGGCTCAAGCACATGTTTACAAGGGAGCAGCCTCTGTGTTTTAATCCAGCATAGCCCAATTAAAGACCATTTGATTCATAAACACCTCATTTCCAGGAAAAGGTAAGTTTTTTTTTTTTTACAGGTGTTCATCAAATTAGCAATTGTTGACTAATACCAACTATTGTTTGTTTCACAAATTCTGTTTTGCAGGTTATATCTGATGATTGTCTTAATGGTTGAATTGGTTGAAATTCATTGTATCAGGCTTGCAAAGTACTGGTACCTGGCGAGTTGGCCCTTCAGCAGCTATAGTGTGTTTGTGGACTGAGTGTACTTCAGGACCATGGACAGCAGAGGGCCATCACATAGTGTCGCAGCAGGGGCTCATGAATAACAATGCCTGCTGATGCCAATTTCTGAAGTGCAAGGCTTCATAAAGCCTAGAACTCTTATTTAGTGATCATACTCTTTGCTATGCTCGCTCTATGACCTTTAATTGGAGGCTTTGTAGAGCCAATAGTTTTTAAGGGGTGCATGTTTGCTAAATTTATTTTGTCTTTTGCTTTTGGCCGTGATTGACTGATGGTGGTCAGTCACTTATTTTCCAGAGGTTATTTGGTCCATTGAGTTTTTCACTGCAATAACTTTGGCACCATAGTGACTATATCATTAATGAATGAAACTTATGTGCACTCTGCTGCGTTCTTATTTCAGAAATGAGACTGTGAAGTCAGGAACATCCACTATCTTGGAGCTGGGTTTATTGAGAAGTTCCTAATAGGTCAGTTTTATTGTGCGCTCATTATGACAGTAGCCCTAGCTAACTAGCAGGTTATTTGAGATGCAAGGCTGAATTGTTTAATGCTCACACCAGACATACAGTATAGGGCTTTGTTAAAAAAGGCTGTATATTTATTGTCTCACATAAAATTCATTATTTAATGAAGTAGGAAGGAACCCAGCTGCTTTAGGCTTTTAGTATTTAAGTGGAGATTTTCAAGCTGCGTGTGTCTGTGCATATGAGACAGAGCGAAGTGTTCAGAGATGATTTATGATAATGTTTTAACCTATGTGTGGTGTACAACTTCAGAGACAAATTTGAGAACATCATTGTAATGCCGGAGATTTCTGAGTTGGCAGGACTTTTGAGGGAGTTGGCACAGGCAGTGATATATTGCTTGTGTGCACAGTACACTGTGAGGCTAAGCCTGGTGCTGTCTGACTCCACAGGCTAATAACACTACGGAAAACTCACAAAGTCAGAGCTGTTTTTTAACTAAATGCGTTTTTATGGTGAACCGAAATCCTTAATAATGTCACTTGGCAGAGAAAATATATATATATAATCTATAATGAACCATTGATTGAATTCCATGAGGTACACTTAAAACAGAGGTGGGCCCAAATAAACGTAAGGCTTACAAGTGCTTGTTTGTTGAATGCAGACAAAATCACAAGGTCAGTCCTGATAGTTTTATTGCACTGCAGTGGACTCACATGATCAGGCCTGATTGTTTATCACACTGCAGCGGACTCAGAAGGTCAGTTAATTGTTTTATTGTTCGGTAGTGGACTCGGATGGTCAGGCCTAATTAGTCTGTTGTACTGTTGTACAATAAATTTGGGCCTAATTGGCTTATTGCATTGCGTTCTTTTGGGATTAGAGAGGAAGGCCAGTTAGTATTTCAGAACAGGGGATCGGGATCTGGTTTCCCAGTCGATATCCCGTCATCCTGAGCTTAAATGAAAATAATGATTCTTGTTCCGCACTGATGTTGTAATGCTTCATAAACAGCAGCTTGTTTCCTGAACAGTCAGTTCTCTAAGCTCTCATCAGATCATTGGAAATGTCTATTGAATTTTGTGATCTGATTGGTGTTTTACTTTTGAGCTCAGTAGTGTGCAAAATGAATAGTAATCTGCACTGTCTCTGGGACAGCTGAGTCATAATATTTTTTTTTTCTTTTACATCCTTCTCTAACATGTGGTGGTATCTATTATAATTTGTCATGATAGTCAAGATGCCTTCTGCATATCCAGCTCTTTATTTCCTATGGAAAAAAAAAGGTTATGTACACAACACTGATCACGAGAGGGCACTGTTGGACAATGACTTGCTGAGGGTGCTACAGAAGTAGTGATTCACTAAAATAGCGGGATATTGAAACAATCTTGGTTCATAAACGTGTAATGCATTTTCCCAGACATAACAATAATTGACTTTTTGGTGAATATTGGTTCACCTAAGGCTTCATTTGCAAAAGGTGGTGGTTCAAGAGCTCAGGCTTAAGACACTCGTGTATAGATGACATAAAGAAAAAAATAAAATAAAAAGCTGAAATTTCTATTCTAGTTGTGTCGTCCCCCCCCCCACATTAATAGAATACAGGTTTGAACAATGATTTAATTTTGTCTTTAAACTTCTTTGGATTTTTCTAATTCTCTCTTTTTTTTTTTTACCTCTTCCTACTTTCCCAGGTCTCATTCCAATCATTATTTTTCATAGCCTTCCTAGCTGTTCTTGCTCTTAGCCCCAGCGCAGGTCAATCATTTTTGTCCTGCTTTCCAGAAAATGTGCTTCAGGTAAAGACTGTCTGGACGTTCCTTAGCTGAAGTTACCTTGGGGAAACTTCTATTCTTTTTTTTTTCCTAACTCTTCTCACAGATTGGATTCTGATGGCAGTCCTTGATTGATTTCTGGGTCAGGTGCAAGGAGGCAACAAAACAAATGAAAAATACATTATTGGCAGGAGCACAATGTGTCCATTCCTTGCTCTGAGTCTGACAGATAGGACAAGGCATAGGAAGGTAGCGAAAAATGGGCAAGATTGCAGGAGTATAGATAAACATGCCGTTTTGTGAATGGAACATTCTTGATCATTATTAGCAATTAGTTGGAAGCCGTGTCAGTCGCAAATGAGGCAGATGCATAGTGAATGAGGAGAGGTGGGTCTTCGGCAGCATTTTTCTTATTTTTTAGCTTCTTTACCTATGTACGATGTTCAGTGCAGTGAAAAAGTATTTGCTCTTTCCTAATGCCTACAAATATTGCTTGTTTGTCATATTTCCATGTTTCAGATCATTCAACTACTCTTAATGTAAGACAAAGACAATATAAGTAAACATAACATGCAGCTTTTAAATGATAACTTAATTTATTAAAGGTAAAGAGTTATCCAATATTCCCGTGTGACAAAAATAATGGCTGAACCCCCCCCCACACAAACACACACACTTAATAACAGGTGCCACCTGCTTCCACACACTCATCTCTTAAAGGGATATTTCAACATTTTGGCAAATTGGCCTATTGCCATAATTCTTATAGTTATACGAGTAGGTACATTACCTTTAATTGTTCATGCCCGTTGTTTTGAGATTCGGGGGGAAGAGATGCGAGCTTCTGAACAAACATAACGAAAGTGAATGGTACAGATCCCTCGCTCCTTCTAGAACTCATCAAATACACAATCCAGCAGCTCCAAAACGCTCTCGTGGACAGATTGTGACCTGTGCATTCACCACACTATGAAATAATAATGTATAATTATGTAACATTATGACACATGAAGCAAATACTTGGAACTACTTTCTTGAGTAACCTGTTGGGCGGATTGACACAGTGCGCACCTCAGATGTTGCGAGTAGCTGCAGTAAACATACGATTTTGAAATCACTGCCCAGCCAGGAGGTCTGGAATGTAGTTCCAGTTATGTATTTGCCTTGAAAATACCTGTCTCATATTTAGAGACAGCATAGAGACATATAGGCCAATTTGCCAAAATGTTGAAATATCCCTTTAAGACAACCTCTCTCTATTACCCCACCCACTTCCCCACATAATCTTGTAACTGGTACTAGGTTTAGTCATTGACTGAATGGTATTTTGGCTTAATATGCTTACCCTGAGAAAAAGTATTTTCTACATGTTATCGCTACTGGTGTTAGCAATATAACTTCTCTCTTGGGTTATCTGCGCTCCTTGTCTTTTCAAATGCACTACATGCTGTAGGTTGCTCTGGATAAGAGGGTCTGCAATATAACAATAATGTAAGGTAATTGTCTGTGGGACATTGCTTTAAGCTAACTGACTTATTACTTCACTTGTAGCTACATGAATGGACCATATTCCCATTTTGACCAAAAATTTCCAAGTGAGAAGTTAAAGCCAGCCTGAGTTCCTGTAGATGTAAAGAGCACACTGTGAGAGGTCAACCCAGATTATTTTGAAAAATAAATCTTTTTTTTATTTAAAAAAAAACTTTTTGCATTTAATTTTCCCCATTTACTTCCATCCAAACATCCATCCATTTTCTTCCGCTTATCCGGCGCCGGTCGCACGGGTAACAGACTGAGCAGAGAGGCCCAGGTGCCCCCCTCCCCAGGCACTTCCTCCAACTCTACCTGGGGGACCCCAAGCTGTTCCCAGCCAGGAGATATAATCCCTCCAGCATGTCCTGGGTCTGCCTCAGGGCTCCTCCCAGTTGAACATGCCTGGAAAACCACTAAAGGGAGGCGTCCAGGAGGCATTCGGACTAGATTCCCGAACCACCTCAACTGACACCTCTTGACGCAGAGGAGCAGTGGTTCTACTCTGAACCGCTCCCGGATGTCTGAGCTCCTTACGCTATCCCTAAGGGTCAGCCCAGCAACCCTACGGAGAAAGCTCATTTCTGCTGCTTGTATTCGCGATCTTCTTCTTTCAGTCACTACCCAAAGCTTGTGATCATAGGTGACGGTGAGAACGTAGATTGAACAGTAAATCAAGAGCTTCACTTTTATGCTTAGCTCCTTCTTCACCATAACGGTCCGGTACAACGCACGCTTCACTGTAGACGCTGCAGTGATCCGTCTGTCAATCTCACGCCCCGACCTCCCCTCACTTGTGAAGAAGTCCCCGAGATACTTGAACTGCTCCACTTGGGGTAACAAATGACCACCCACCTGAAGGGGACAATCCACCTTTTTCCGGGAGAGAACCATGGCCTCAGATTTGGAGGTGCTGATCCTCATTCTGACCCCTTCACACTCAGTGTAGAGCTGTGAACCGCTCTAGTGTGCGTTCAGGGCCGGATCAAGGACTTCAGAAGGGGGGGGGTTCCACATTTGTGATGGGTGGTTTGGGGGTCCTCCCCCAATGGGGGTAAAGGGGGCAATTCCCCTATTGAGGGGTCCAGGGGGGCGAAGCTCCCTGAAAGAAAACGAATTTCAGCAATTTCAGACTGAAAATATGGCCTCTCCTGGCATTAAAATAGCACATATTCAACAAAATAACAACATAACATTAAGTACCATTTAAGGGTTGTTGTTTTTCTTAAATCCAGTGGCACTTCAAATTTCCAGAAATGATTAACAAGTTACATATATACATCAAAATTTTCAGACTAGCTTTGTCACACTTTTGTTTATATATATATATATATATATATATATATATATATATATTAGCAGTTGATGAAAAAAAAAACTTGAAAAAAACACTGCCTGGTGAATAGAGTGATTAAAAAAAATCTTCACATATTTATGAGTCAGAGACATAATATCCAAACATAAAAACAATTCAACAAGTCAATACTAAAGAAGGAGAAAAAGGCTTTAACTGACCTTTTTGATGTCGCTGACAGTGTAACAGGGCCTTTTAGGTCCATCCACAGGTACATGACTTTTGCAGGGGAGGGTTCCGGAACCCCTGGAAACCCCCCTCCCCCCCCCGCCTGGATCCGGTCCTGGCGTTGGAGGTCACAGTACGATGAAGCCAACTGGACCACATCATCTGCAAACAGCAGAGATGAAATCCTGCGGCCACCAAACTGGACTTCATCCAAACCTCGGCTGCGCCTTGATATCCTGTCCATGAAAATCATGAACAGAATAGGTGACAAGGCACACCTTTGGCGGAGTCCAACACGAACTGGACACAAGTCCAACTTAGAGCTGAGAACGCAGACACAACTCCGGCTTTGGTTGTACAGGGATCAAATTTACTTACGATAGGAAAATCTTCCACAACCATCTCTTATAAAACCAGTGGCCAGATTCATTTCAAATATACTAGTATGCTGCATTCATACACCATTGAATCTCTGAAAAGCTTTTATCCGAATGCTGAACAACTGGCACAGTTATTGGGCCAGTGAGCTACAAGGCAATTAGTCCTATTTTTTTTGACTCTGTGAGCTATATGGAACTATAACTCCTGGGACTTGTACAGTCCTTATTCATAACTTCCCTGAGTCACACATGCAAAGTAAGTATACTGCCAGAGAGGGGCTTCTCTCTGCAGAATTCTTTTAACATATGTAATGCGAATAGAATAGTATTGACCTTTTTTTTTGTTAAGCCCAGACTGGAGCTAGGTTTGGACATGTCCTGGGAATGTATGAGACGGAAAGTCCCAGAGAATCAAAAAAGGTCTAAAAGGTGGGAGGGGTCTGCAAAAGAGTAAATAAAGAGGAAAATTGAGAGAGTAAAGTAGTAGGAGAAATTGCAGGGAAAAGGATACATTTGACCAGACCTGTCACTCCTTTCAAGACCTGTGAAGCTTTTTGTGGATTTTTGCCTGTGTTGGAGCATTTTCCTCACCCAAAACATCACCAAGCAACCCAACCAAAGGGACTGTAAATATTTTTTGTCTTGTATATATCAATCTTGGTCAGTAGAGTAGATAGTAGATTAGTTAAAAGTCTTTGTTTAATTAAATGTGTTTAAGTTTTAAAATTGTGTCTGTCATCCCTTGCTGTCATAAATGTAATAACAAATTGGGGCCATAACAGACAGCATTGGGTCTCACGTACAATAGGCAGAGCAAGCTGCTAAGAAACATATCGGAAGCAGAGCAGATTGTTGCCATGAAGTAAAGGATGAAATAAAAAGCTTCTGTTGAGACTGTTTTATTTGTAGGTGTAAGTTATTTTAATTACCAAGTGCAATGACCAAGTTAGCCCACGTGTTACATCCTGTCAGATGAAGATTAAGAGTCAAATCGATTAAGAATTTGATGACAAATGTTTTAGTGTGATTGTACTGGAGATAACTGTGTTGAATATGCAAGAACAGATTCAATATACAATGCAATGAATACTACTTATCATTTTAAAGTGTACATGAAGTGTGGATTTTATCACAACATAAACATCAACCTACTAAGAACTTATTTATTTATTTATGTTCAACAGGCAAAATGAATTCCTTCTGGACATTGGCTGTTTGAACGGATCAACCTGTAATACTCTACCCATGCCCATGACTCTGATCTTGAGGTCGATATCCTGGGTTCTCGGTGAAAAAGGGAAGTAGGCCTTCAAGCTTCTGGCTCTGAGAAGGGGCTTTTAAAAGGTCAAAATGCTCTTAACTGTTATGATCCACAAAGGCAGAGTACAGTCCAATGGGCAGGTGCATTGACAACAGAACACTAATTATGGGGACGGGACCACAGAGGAAGATTTGAAGTTCAGCAGATGTATTGAATGAAGTAGAGTAGCCAATCACCAGCGAGTGGCTTCTGGGATGACAGCCAGTGGGAAAGCAGACTTTACCAGGTCCCAAATACTCCACAGGAGGATGGAATAGCTTTAGGGGATCATGATTTCAATCCTAATGACAGTAGAAGGATTGGGAGCCATTTTCTAACAAAGTGGACAGAGGAACAGATTTGGAAGGGTTAACGAGAAATGGTCCCAAATCTGAACCCTGAATGAAGCCTGGGAGCTTTTAACTATTAAACTGAACAGAGGAGCTGACTTGAACTGTATTAACTGAACCTGGTCCCAATCTTGGACCCTGAATAGATTTTAACTATATACAGAGGAAAGCATCTGCAAATCGCTGTGATTAAAGGTTGCTTTAGTCTTAACAAAGACAAAGATTTTTTACTCGAGTATTTGACTGTTTCTAAGCATAAAAAGCAAATTAAAATCCAGCGATTTGCAACTCAAAGCAGCAGGTTTAAATACACAGAGCTATCAGAAAGTAACACTGAAACGAGACACAGTCAGAGTAGGGCACACTAGCAAGGCCTAAACCAATTAAAGGAGACATAGGCTACTTCTCAAAGAGTACTAAAGTGATGACGGCACACTGGTGTAAAATTTCCCATTCATTTTACCCATTGACAGTTTTTTCAGTTCACTTTTGAATCACTTCCAATTGTTTTCAAGTCTCCATCTTTTTTGAGATTTTGAATTATATTTCCAATTAAAAACAAATATATTTTTTCTTGATCGGAATCAGCTATATTTCAATAGAAATAAAATTTCATTTTAATTTTTCGAGGCCATGCTAATCCTCTTTATAAAACTACACGTCCCATGATCCTCCTGATTCCCCGGCTGAATGAGTTCAGGACGCGTTTTACACAGTCAATGATTGGAAGTCACCCATCTCGAATTTTACAGCACCTCACAAAAGCCGTTTGCTTGCTTAATTAGTTAGCCACTAAATGTTCTACTTAGTTACGCTTTTCTTACTAGATATCAAATTTTACAATTAGCGCCAATTTACTTTAATAGCCAGGCATCTTTAGCCAAAGTTGGTTTGCTTAATCAGTCTTGTCAAAGCATACTGACAGCGAACTCGCTGTCAGCAGACTAACTTAGCCAGCGAGCTAGTTTACCAACTTTGGTGGTTGTCTAACTTCATATATGGGGCATTTAGTTAAATGCCAGCTTGTGAAATGCTTGCAGCTCAACGCTAGTTAAGTAGCCAAATAATGGCTCTTCATTGCTTTTATTCACTTAGCTAGCTTGCTAGCAAAGTAGCTAGCTAAGCTAGTGATATTTATTGAATAATCACACTAGCTAGCTTGCTAAATAACAGTAAGTGACGGTACCATTTACTATTTCTATCGGTTTAGCTATGTGCACAAGATGAAATAAGCTCACTAGCTAGCTAGCTCGGTGGTTTGCTAGCATAGCTTAAAGGGGACTTATTTTGCAAAATTTCCAAGATTATATTTTGATCTTGGACTCCCGTAGAGTACTCCTGATCGTCCAAAGTCCAAAACAGGGTACTTATTTAGCTCATACTGCCATCCTCAAAAAAACCCATTTGTAGTCCATTGTAGTCTCTGCCTGAAATGCCTCATTGGGGTGGCCCTTCCACTATGGCTCCCACTCCCCATGTGCCCACTTTCTTCTGACTGGCCAGCTCTGTAGAGGGTATTCAGCTTATCCTGGTCATGGATAAGTGAAGCGATCACAAGCAGCCGTAAACTAACCCAAACACGTATCCCAAGCTCTGCAAAACCTACATCTGGTCTAACTGTGCTTTTCAACTTTGCAGATACCTACAGAACCTCTCCAGTTAGCTTCAACTGTGGTGGCTAATATTGGGCAAGGTTATGATGATCAGAATTATTGCATATAAGTTAACCAGGAAAATGTATAATTAGCACGGCTCGCGAACAAACATGCAGTAGCTGGTAACTGAGCGGTCATAACAACCACAGAGACGAACCCTTGCAAAACAGGTTTTACAGACAGCAAGTTCCGTTACCGTGAACAGTTGTACTAAGCATCCAAATTACAAACATATATTAAAAGTTAGCTTCAAATGAGGTTTATTTTCACACATCTTCTGAACAATTTCCCGATATCACTCTTGCATATTTGGGACACAAAAATTAGCAACAGTAACTTGGCTACATTAGCCGCAGTGCTACAGCTACAATCAAATGGCTATCAAGTCAGGTGGGCTAATGCAGTAAAAGCAACTTGCAGCTTCTGTGTCTGTGAGTCACGGACAGTCGCGACCAATCCAGGATTTATCTTCAGGTATTTTAGAAAGCCTGCGCTTGAGGCCAGTTGTTAGTGCTATCGTTAGTGGTCCTGCTAGCCAGTAGCCACCCGTAACGCATTATTTGCTGTTATATCGCTACTTACCGCTTGTGGCTCAGAGCTCTTGATCGATGCAGCTGCTTCAGGTTTGAGAAGCAGCTGAAATGCTTATCCTGTGTCGAATTATCCTTCGTGAACAAAGCTGTCTTTGGTGAAATGCTGGGCACAAGCAGCTAACATTCCCTTTGGCCGTGGCTGTTTCCTGCCAGCAAACAAAAAAAACTACCCACTGATTTCTGGTGGCATCGTCTTTTGGAAGAGAAATAGGTGTTTTTCTTCGCGTCCAAAAGTAAACAGACAAGCATTTGAAGAGATACTGACAAAACTGCACCTCAAATGATCTGCGGTCCTTCTTTTGTATTTCCAAAAGTGTAGACGCTACTAAGGCATAGTATGATCTGCCGTTGTTAATGCCTGTTAGAATAGTTTCCGGTGTGGGCAGGTTGAGGGTTGTGGTTGGCTCTGGCTAGGTCTGTACTAATTGGACAGCACAACCTGATGTCAGGTTTTGCACAGATCTCGTGAAGATCTCTGGAGGAGCTGTTCAAAGAAGAAACCACTGCATCTTATGTTTAGAAACTTTTCAGAGGTTGAGTATAGACAACCAACATTATAACATTACTAATATGTATTAAAAGAAGGATCAGCATAATAGGTCCCCTTTGATGCCACTTTGGTAAATGGTGAAATAACTATTCATTGTGGTCCTTTCATTTTCAAGTATTTAGCTAGCTAATAGTAGCCCGCTATGTGGGAACGGGTGCATGGACATACAGCAATGTAGGGCACTGATCTGCTACCGTCGTGGTAGATATGAACGTTGGCTGAAACTGAGGTACCTCATTTACGATGGATAAATCACAGGGTACTCGACCACTTGTGCAGCGGATATGTAGTTTGGAGGAGTGGACTACAAACTAGACTACAAGTGCAAATGCATATAATTTTTGGCAATAAACTAGGAATTTGATGTGGTGATTTGAATCTATATACCTCGTAGGCTAATCTTGGAGCGAGGGGGCTGGTAGAATTAATACGAGTTTGAGCAATGCCAGAAAGTGTCCAAACCCCATTATAAATTCCCATAGGGGTTTAACTTCCGACACCAGAAGCTAAGTAGCGGTGACGTCATCACTTTAGCACTCTATAGTCTGAATAGGATGAGAAACAAAGGTATTCACATGAGGGTTGTAACCCTTTCGGGAGTATGATCACAAATATGCGATTGAATTGTTCTAAATGGAAAATTCTAATGCTGATAATCGTTATGATTACAGGTGACTCAGTAAGTAATCAAGGCCCAGAACACTAACTTAGAGTACTGACAAATCATGTTAAAATCCTGCACCTCAAAGGGTGAAAGATGATTCAAGGGTCTGCAATGATCATCTTTTGTGGAATCAGTCGGTTTCCTAGTTGCAAGAGAAATGCAAAAAGGAGGAAAGATAAAAGAAGCTGTATGGATGAGCCCTTAATTTTCCACAGATGGTTGAGTCTCAGTGTCCAGGTGTCTATTCTTTCAGGCACAACTAATTTCACCCGCCAGTTTATAATTAAATCGATTTAAATATGCAATTTATTTTGTGTGGAATAGTTTCTCCTTAACACATTGCAGAGAATGAAAGTATTGGTTCATTGGACTAATTGGCTGTCCTGGGATGTAATATGGAGAACATCTCCTCTCCACAGTTTGCTTTCTCCGTACAATATGGGCTTGGTATGACTAAATACTATTTAAACCCTAATGATTCTGATCAAGTAGCATTTTCGACAGCCGGTGTTCATGGTATCAGTTGGAATGGTAAGCATTAATCACACCAAGTGCAAATGTTTACCAAGGGCCACCTCAAAAAATGATCTAACCATCCCTTTAAACGCTTTCTCAGAAAAAAATGGTTTAAACAACCCATGGTTTGAACTTCTCAACTGCTGGTAACAGGAATGTTGAGTAAGCAAGTCATTTTTTAATGGACGTATCATATCCTGTTCGTAAATAATTGCTGCTCATCATTTGGCTATTAATATTCTGCTTTAGAAATATGAGGTCTATGTTTTACCAGTATATATACAAACGTAATGCTCTGAAATGCCTCCAGTCTAGTCTCCGGTTTCTGCTCAGGTCATTTTACCCTCAGTTTTGACTCAAGCAAGTAAAATATATGCTCAGTTGGATAAAATTCTCATGAATGACTTGGACAATGGTAAATAATCCAACTTCAATGCTTACAAAAAAAATAAATAAAAATAAATAAATAAATAAATATATATATATAGTCATCTGTCGCATCATCCAATTTCTTTTGAAGCTGATGGCTGAATATGAGCAGACAATATATCTCTGTACAATTCTTAATTCATTCTGCTGCTTTTGTCAGAAGACACATCATTATTAAATACATGGGAACCAGTTACCTTGGCAGCCATACATGGACGTAAAGTCTTCTCTTCATGCTCCTGCATCCTGGAGACTATTATTGATCTCACAAACTCTCACAAACTGTTGTAAATTGTTCTCTCTCCCTCTCTCTGAGGCTGGTCAGAAAATGTGGCCTCTGTGCAATTAAACAATTATGTATATTTTTATCTGTATACATGGACTGTGAACAAATCTGCTGTATAAATACTCTTGTCGGCAGTCCAAAATAAAAAAAAACAGTATGCAGTATTCAAGAATGGGATGTGGGCTCGAAGCTCACTCCCCCCTTTCCAAAAGGAGCTGAAAACACTAATGCGTTGAAAGTAGTTTATGTACCCCTAAATTATTTCTTTAGTAGGTGCCCATCAATTTTCTGGAGCAAATGCTCTTAAAAGAGGCGCATCAAAGAACCATAATTATTCCAGACTTCAACCCCTTCGGTCTCATCGGAGGAACTTGACATTTTCAGTTCTCAGCATCACCACTGTTTTTAAAACAGAAAGACTACGGAGTCCTCTGTGTTACCACTCACAGTCCAGATTTCATTGCACGGATAGGGCTCTGTGCTTGGCGCTGCTCAGTTGGCTTTGGCCTGTGTCGCTTCAGCAAACCGAGAATCTCTGACCTTTTGAGTCCTCATCGTCCTCAACCTCATTGCCTCTCTGGCTAATGACCATAGCGGCCACTGCTCCCACTTCTGCTTCCCTTCCATCCCGAGGTTTCCTGGGCACAGTGACAGGGGTATAGTTATCGCTGGTGACCTGAGAAAGCTGTCATATGCTCTACATGAGCTGCCATATCAGGGGAGAGGAGTGAGAGAAAGCGAGAAATCCCTCAGGTCAGTGACGTTTCTTTCGTTATGTGCAGTGTCACCATCAGGGCCATCGCTGGAGGAGGGAAAACTCGTGAAAAGTCAGGAGGCCCACAACTGTGAATAAGGTGGGGGCACAAATGAAAAGGGCTTTATGACTTACTTAAAAAGTACCAAAAGGCAGACCCAGAGAAATGTAATTTCAAGGGGTCCAGAATAAATAGCAATTGTCTTGATTATAGTGACTTTCTTCCCTTGCTGGGTTTTGGTGACCTTTATTACCGTACATTGCTGTACTGGTGGGCTGTCTGCACCGAATTAGCTTTGTCAACATGAAAATGCAAGCCTGTCTTGATTTTGTAAAACTAGCTCTATAAAAAGTTCTGGTAGAACTTTTCTAACTGTTGCTAGGTAACTTTTCTCACTGTTGCTGTGCTTCTGTCAATCACTTTGCTAATTTTCTTAATCACGTTGATGGCATTTGCTAAATTTGCCTCAGTCAGGTGTATTCTTTGAATTTTAAACAATGAAATGTGGAAGTCACTTGCTTTTGCTCTTTAGCAAAAACAGAGGAACAGGTTAGATTGAACGACAAAGTACCTTCAGGAACAATGGAACTAAATGCAAAATCAAACTTGGCTGCTATTTTCATGCCATTTACATTTACATTTGCATACTATTTATAATGGAAAAAAAGAACAAAACTGATATGCGAAACAGTTTTTCCAGAATACCTGTAGCTTGACGTGCTCCTAAAATGGTGGGGGGGGGGTCCTGTGGCGATTAATACAAAGAGACGAGCACATAAACAGAAATTATTACTGGTATGCAAATAAGGTTCCTCCGGCTGTTAAAATACAGTACATTTGGTGTGAATGATGCAGACATCATTCAAAAAAGTGCTGCTAATGATGGTGTGTGTGCGTGCGTGTGTGTGCATGTGCGTTTGTATCTGTGTCTTTATTTATATAGGTCTTTTTTTTTTTTGCAATTTTATTGATTTACCAACACTGGAAAAGTTGCATTTTAATACTGTGGAATGAAACACTTCTAGCTTGCAGGAATGTTTGATTTTCCTGCAGAAACAATGTTGCTTCCCATACAATCAATTTAATTCAACAGTGCGAGTGGCTAATAAACTTGACTGACCAAAGACTACAGGCTATTCTAAGCAGGCAGGAGAGGCAGATAAGCAAGTGAGGACTGGAGAGTCTCGCCAGGAGACAGATCTGCCTGCTGCTTCCCTGCCTTATTTTCTCTAATGTTTGATTGCTTTGCAGCAAATTAACTGAACTCCCATCCGGAACTCCCTCGCCCCCAGGGACAAAGTGTTGTGGAATTAGCTTTTGGCTACATGCATCCTGTGCTAATGCCAGCATACCTAACTCAGCCTAGGGAGGTCCTATAGAGTGAACATTAATTTGTTGTGTGTCCGTGTTTAATTTCATCTGTTTTTGGAGTAAGTATAAATTATTTTTGTTATAGGTAATAATGCTATTGCTTGGAGTTACAATACAATGTCCGAAGAAGATTGTCTTATACATACGAGAAAAATTTGTACTCACAGTAACTTAGAGCAAATACATGAACTCTAACAGTCATGGTTAAAGACGCTTGGGTTTGGGCATTGTATCCTTGTGCAATGTGCATCAGTAGAACACTTAAAGAAAATCATACGTTGTTACTTTAAGTAGCCAGTATGCTCTCTGGGGAGCTAGCTAATTAACCAAAAATTACTCCTGTCCTCTGGCTGAGGACTTTATTTTACATGCACCTGGTTTGGTTTCAAGCTAGCTAATTTCACCTACACAAGACAGTCGGTGCCAGGACGTGAGTACCTCACAAGCCCCCGTTTTTGTCTTACGTTTAAGGCTTCAAAAATGCAGTAAATGTAGAAAAATTTTTGTTATTTGCTTGAGACAATTAGATTGGCATGGTCTGAAAATGCCAAATAATGATTCATCTTCTTCAAATAAATCCTAGAGTTAAAACTTAATAACTTAGATGTGTGGTGTTCGGGCTACATAGAAACCAAGCTAGGCATTTACTAGATTGATTTACACCGCCATTAATAGTGTGCCTTGCATCAGAACATACCTAACGTCAGATCACTAGCTAGCTAGCTAGCTTGTGAGCAATAGGTCATTAATATATTACCGACATATTGTAATGTTTGCAAATATATAACATACCATCATTTAATTAATTAACTTATTGATTGGAAAGTGTATTTCAACTACAATTGTGAATTGTTCAAAAGGTACTTTGTCCATCTTGGTGGCTGTCTGGCACTAGAAACTTTGAGAACTAAATTCCAGTAACTTACCCACTTTTTTTATCCTGGTCAGCTGTCCAAAGGACGCTTGAGAGTTCACAGCGCTCTTTTGAGAAAAGTTAAATAAAATTAAATTGAAAAAGGGTAAGGCACTGCTCATTTTCAAGGGGCATTTGCTTTTCAAAACGATACCCATTTTTCTCCTTTTCACTATGGGTACCATGTAAAAACAATCCTGGTCATTGATAGTTGAGAGTGAACACACCCTTACTGTAATCGAAGCTTGTTGTATTTAACTGACCAATCAGTATGAGTCATCTGGCTCTGAAAATATTGGTCACAGCACTTACTGGACCATTACTCTCTGACCAAACATTATTGATTAGCTATTGGCCTTTACATAGCTGCTCTCAGACCAGTCTTGGGCAGTCTGAAGATAATTTTACACTGATCATTTTCTATTGGACACTGCTGCACAATCAACGTGCTGTGAATGTGACACTAAGTTCTGCTATGCGGCCTTGCCATATTCATTTTCTCACACAACGTAGACTTTCGGCTCTTCATTTAAAAAAGCCCCCTTAGTATCCAGCCTCTGTGATGGGTCTTAGTTTGTGTGGTGCTAAAAAAAGTTGCCAGTCTAGAACTTTATATTAATTTGCAGTGATGGCTCCTAGTGTTTAATCAGCAATAAATATGTTTAGCAAGCAGGATCTTCGACTGCAATCTCTTGTGTCAGACACACGAATGCTTTACAGCTGTTTGGGAATTATGCAGCCAATCTGGGTGCTATTTTCAGTTAGGAATCTTGGGAAATACAGTCTGCTCTTCGGAAGGGCTTTAGTGGGGCTAAAAATGAGCTTCAGCAGCAGAGCCTGCAGGCCTGAGGGAGAGACTTGCTTTTAAGATTCAGTCCGTCTTTATTATTTTTTATCAGCTCTGATTGGCATTGCCCGTAAAGAAATGGAGCCCTGTGCAGTAAATATGCTTTTCAGAAAATGTAATGATAAATGTTTTATAGGAATGTATTTTTGAAGGACTTGCTTCTTGAAAACTTTTGATCAGATGTACATTCCATCCAGGGTAATACATTATTCATCGTTCAGATAATACACAGTACAGTTTGTAAGCATTTGGGCGGTGGAAACATCTACGGTTTTTAGCCTCTGTATTGCAGCTTTTTGATTGGAAACAAGAATATGAGGTGAAATTAGGGCTTGCCGGTTTTAATTACGGGCACATTAACATTAGATTAGCCACGCAGAAATTTCAGCCATTTTTATTTTGTACAATGCAGCAGTCCAAATAGTTATGGACTTCACTGTATGTTCATCATTGTGAACTTAGTGATATATTTAGTTTTATATTCCGTACACCTCAATACAGCCTGTTCAGGAGCAAGAAACCCTGTATTTTTATATATGATATAGCCCCGCCTCAGAGCCGCTCCTAGCCTTCTAGCCCCCCAACTGAGATGTAAGAGAGTTTGTGTTCAAGCATATGGGCGCTTACACACCTTGCCCCGCACCATTCCACCTCTTGTCAGTGATTAGCACGATACATCAAAGAGCCGGGGTGGTGAGGGGGCATCGCCGGGCACCTGCGTGTCCCACAATCCATCTGTGCGTCCAGCGAGTAGTGCCAAGGCTGCACAGGCCTTCGCCGCGCTCGATCAGGCTCCTAATTACACAGCCCGTCTCTTCTCTGTCTTAATTTCGGACACGCATAATCGAGCCCTACAACTGTGGCCTCTTTAGATAGATCACAGCCTTGACCATAGGTACGATGTACTGTCCAGGCCCACAACCCCAATCCCCCCTACCCCCTCTCCGCCTCAGTCTGTGGGCCAGGTGTTTGGCCAGCAGTCAGCATGGTGTCAAATCACTTTATCGCTTTAGCTACCTTTTTTTTTCTTTTGAAAAAAAAAAAAGGTTTCCCCGGTGAATGTTAAGTAGATCCAGTATTTGTCCGGCGCTTATGGCCTTGGAGCAAATTACTCTGCAGATGTTTGAAAAGGCACACCTGCCTTTTTATTTTGGAATGCGATTTTAATGACCGTTTTTGTGGGGCGAATAAAATTTAGTAGGGGAGGGGCAATGTGGATGGAGGAGTAGCCGGTAAAATTAGCCAGGACAGTCTAAGACGGACTCTCGTAGCAGAGAAACTCTTTGAGCGACCGTTTGTTCCGTATGGAAACGCACGAGCTCGCACGAGCAAGCACGCTTTTAAATCGATGGAATTCAACCTGCTTATCTCTGCAAGGAAGGTTCCGGAATTTGTGCAAGAAGGCAAAGGGAGGCAGAGAACCGCGCAGTTTGTGCCAGTGTGACCTATTCATCCCGAGAGGACCAGGAAGGTATCAGACTTTGGCTCTGTGACTGCCCCTGACTCAGGAGCATCCCGTGCCCAGCTGTCAGTGCATTCGGTGGCACTTAGGACACCACCGGGAGCTTTCTTCCCGCCCATGGCTCTTTTGTTTGGTCAAGGTTATCATAGCAGGGAAGAGCAGGAGAGGGCTCGTAACAGATGGTGCGGCAGGACTTCATGAGGTTAGGTGCATGGGGAGGACCATACAGAGCAACTGGTCTGGCTTGACCTCTCATTCCAGACCTTCCCCTCTCCTTGTAGGTTTCAAAGCTGCTCCACAGCTCTCCTACTGTCAGTCTGCTTGTGAAATACACCAGTGGGATATAAACACTCGTTTTCAAGGAGGGAAATAGCTGACCCCGGAAATGGCTGACAGCTGAATTGCAGTTACTGGTGGGCAGCCAGCGGTTCCAATCAGAAAATGAAATCTCTGTTCATCTGAGCACTAATTTTGATAACAACTCCTCCCTTCCACTGGCAATCATAAGAGAAGCTAGAATGCCACACCTTCCAGATTTCTTAAACTAATTTGGGACTCAATGCTACAACATAATGAACACAGAGTAATTCTCAAAATTGGGAAACAAGTCTTAAACTTTTTGCAGGTTTTTAGAATTGTTTATCCAGAGTCTGCGCGCACAGTCTGATCCTTAAAACAGACCTGTGGTCTGCTGTTTTATTTTAATGTCTGATAATAAACTTTATTGTTGCAGTGCCTTTGGCTGAATAACAATGCACCAGAACTGGGCAGGGTGCCATGCTTTAGAAAGCCATTCTTAAGGAGAACCTTGAGCCGTGGGGAGACAATGCCTGTGACACGCTAGTGCTCACGCGCTGCAGTTACAAGGCCGAGATGTGCTGTACTGATGATGAGCGAGGCCTTCGTCTCTGCTCGGAGGTTCAGGGCTGAAAGCTTGTGAAAATGGTACAAGTCATAAAAAAATGAATAAATGAATTAAGGCCGTTTACGCTTCACTCTGGTTACCGGGAGAATCGGTGTGTACGGAAAATTCAAAGGGATTGAGTCGCAAACAATCTGAATTAGCAGGATGACTATGTGGCTTGATGTACAGAGCCAGATTTTCAGGGAATCGGTCTTCTCAGGCTCTTTCATTGAATTACAATAAATTCAGATTAATCTGAAAATAAAAAAGCCCACCATTGCATCATGCGATGCCATTTGTGTGAGTATTGGAGTAATCCAATAAGCCAGCACTGAGTGTGTATACAGTAAGATGCTTAGCAAGTTGCTGGTCAAAAACGCACAGGTCATAAACTGAACAAGGAGTACAGCCGTGAGGTCGATAAATTCTGGTCTCTGGTCTCTTACGGAACCCTTTGGGTGAACAAAGCGTATGATCCTCACAAAAAAGGATGGTCTGCAGAGCGATGAGAAATGCTAGGACAAAGATTCTGCGATCGATTTCACATGGTTTGCAAGAAAACCACTCGGTTCCCTCAAGGAATGTTGGTTTTCTGCTGTCTGCAGGTGTATTTATTATTATTCGTCTTGGTATTTGAAATAGTTTTAGCATTAGCATTAACTTCAGTTTTACCATTTGAATTATTAGTATTTGTATTATAATAAAAACATGCATCATTTTAGGTAAATGAAATATTGTGGTAATTCAGTTTAATTTCACTGGCCACTGCATTGCGATTATTTTAAAAGTGATCCACTCGAGAGTTTCGAGCATCACACACAACTTCTGAATGTCATGCATACCAAATCCCAGTGAGATTTTTTTTTGTGCCTTATAATAAACTGGCAAGGCCATAATCTATCTAATAATTATATCCTCATAATTAGAATTCTCATTATGATGCAAAAGTGAATAAATAATATTGATAAATAAAATCTTGAGGCATATGCACATCAAAGGCATCCTCCGAAATTTGAGATAATAATTAGATAGTGTAATCTGTACTCTGTAGAGAAGTGCTTGTATGGGGGTGCTCATTTACTTGTTTGAGGTGGGTGGTGGTGGTGGTGGGGGGGGGGGCTATTTGTCTTTCTGTCTTGCCCTTTATTCAGCTAACTGACTGGCAATAAATAATTGGCTCATCATAGTGACTCCTGCCCATTACTTTTGTTGGCCAGTTCTTCTCTGGACTGTGACATGGCTTTGAAGCCATGTAGTGGTGAACTGTGTTCCATGCTTAATGTCTGTGTGCCATTTTACGCAGCCATGTCTAATAGCTTTTCTCTGAGGACAGTTACTGGTTCCCTGCCTGCTTAATTATAACCCAGCCAATCAGAGCAAAGGAGAGGAAAAAGCCTCTTTCAAAACCTTTCCAGTTGCATTTGTACCAGCCTTTTATTGAATTGAATGTACTTTTGAGCAGTCGTACACTTACTGATATAAATCAGCCTGGACATGCGGTTACTAAAAGAGGCAAACCCAGATAAATGACGTCCCCTTTGCCATGCAATGAACATGATGTACTGCACACATTACCCACAATTAGCTCTGGGAACTGGTCCACTTATATATCACATCTGTTGTTAGTGAGTAAGCGGTTTGACTCGCTTTGACTGTACTTCCACATCTACCGATGAAACACGGTGACAACAACTGTAAAGCAGCTGTAAGCTCTGCGCCTGTTTACATGCAGTGATCTTCACAATCTCTCAGAAGAATCACTGTCCTTTCTCCTTTATCTCATAATGTACAAGGATTGTAAAAAAAATGTACTAAAACTATTTCACGCTTTTGGTATTCGCTTTTAGAAATGTATAAAAGTGAATATAAGCAAACCCTTAAAGGAAAACCATTGATTTGTGTACTATAATCGTGGTCATTCTTTGCATTCAATCAGGATTGAGTCTTATTTTAGCTTCAGTCATATGTCCGATAAAGAATCAATTAGATATTTCTGTAATCTTACAGGGAGAAAAGAGGAGATGATTAGCTGTTGCATTAAAAAAAGGCCTAAAAAGAATGCTACCAAACCTTCATCTCCTATTTTCTGTATAAGTTTGTAATGTAATGTAGAAAGGTTATACAGTATATGGAAATCCAGATTCTTAGTCAGCCTAGTGGTTTAAGTTGTAAAGTTTGGCAGTCCATTCTGAACCAGCCTAGATTTACTCCTGAGCAGTTTCCTGACATCCTGTTCTGTCTAATGACGCAGAACTGATGAGTACCTCACACATTCACGAAACACCTGGCCTCATTCATGAAGCACCAATAACGATGTTGCAGTAAGGAATTAGTACTGCCCCCTTGTGGATACCTCCACAGCTCCAGCTCCAGTTCACAAAAACTTAAGTGCTGAATCTAAAACTTCACACTCACAGACTCACGGACTTTGAGGCACATTCTCGTAAGGCCTTGAGGGTTTATGGCTGTCCGAACAGAAAACTGCCCAGCGCGTTCGCACCCTGATGCGTGCTTTCTGACGCCGTCATGTGCCCATTGTGTGAGTCTGCATATATGCAGACTTTCCTGAGAGGCTTGACCATAATTCATAGCAAAATTGGTGACATGTGGGCTTATAGGTGGCTGTTAAACCCCCCCCCCCCCCAAAAAAGCAAACAAATCGTGCATGCATGGAGAATCAAAAAAAAAAATCCATTGAAACATTTATCTGCAATTGATGATAATTTGTTGTTTAAGTTACTTATTGCATTTAGTTAAGTTGTTTATATTTTAAGTCAAACATCTGCCTGGGATTTAGCCTACATATTTTAATATACTTCTTGAGTTCCTGAGCGGTTTGCTAAAATTCATAAACACCAATGTCTGTCTCGTAGACACCTTGGTAGTCTAATTAATAAACGCAAAGAAAAAGGTCTTAGAGTGTCAATTGTTAGATATAATTTGGGGAAGTGGATTTCTCTTTTTTCTTTAATTATTAAGCACAGTTCCCAAGCAACATGTGATGTCACAATTGTTTGTTCCATCTTGCCTTTTTATACCATTCTTAGGCCACATAAACTCAAACACTCAAGCACTACAGCTGTGCACACAGGTGACATCAATTAAGTCCATGAGGGTTCAGAGCTTGAGTTTTTGGGATTCAGCCATACCCACTGACTTCTGTTCAGAAGCAGGAGTGAGCGGGTGGAGTACAGGCAACATGGAGGGTTTACAGGTGATTCAGGGTGGCGTTCTGTGCCAATGACCTCTAAATCAACAGCAGCTCATTGCCAGGGGCAATCAAGCACCAGCTCCAGTTTCGGTGCACTTTCTGGAATCAGTAATGTTGCAGAGATTGCGAAACCAATAGCGACCATCTGAAGGTTTATCCGGACAGTACACAAGAGGAGCCGAGAAAACAACTGAAGAGGAGCCGAGAACTCAAATACACTTCATGTACTGCTGCTCATTTGGCAAGAGTGCCTATCAATGATGGACTGTTGGCCAACACAAAAACAAACTCCAGAATATCGATCATATATTAGAAAGATAGAAAAAAAATTGTAATGCCGATGCTGCTGTCACTTCTAAAATTGCCAGCCACTCATTCTCTTATTACTACTACCTCTTCTACTTTAACAAGAGAGAATTGCACATTGCAGAGTCCCTGAGAAGAAGCATATTTTCCCCAAATCATATGCACATTGCTGGTTTTATGCAAAGCGCGTTTTTTTTATTTTTAATTTTTCTGAAAAATGGAAATGAGGTTTTTTCCAAGATATTCAGTGAGGCTGAACTTGCAAAACCAGTTCAGTTCAGGCCAGATCAATCCAACTCAATCTCCGTGAGCACGGTTCCGGACAGTTCCGCACTCCCTCCGGGCTCCCAGCTCCTGCATGTCAGAGACGGGCGCGTCAGCCTCCTCATCCTCGGCTGCCTGCGCACCCTCTCTGCAGGTTGGGGCATCGCCTAAGATGCACCGCGCAACCGTCACCTTTCATAATTTAAGAGGACTTCAAAGGCGCGCGGCGCACGTACTCGCCGTCCGCTGCGAATGCATACCCCGCTATTCCTCGATTCTGTGCTGCGCGGGCGAGGTCATCTTCTGAACAGAGATTTGAGATCAAGGGGATGCAAAAGCATAGCAAGCACCACGTTCAGCAAAAAGCGGAAGAGGGCGCAGCCAATTAAACGGCCGGCCTGCCGTAAGCAAACAACATTATGCACGAGCACCCAAGTGAAATTATAATGTAAATCGATACGTCCTCGCTGACACTCGATGCAGCAAAATATCGCTGAAACATATTTTTAAAAAGTGTTAAGTGCCAACGAAGTGCTTGCTTTGCACGATGGTTACTGCGCGATGTGGCTTTGAAAAGAAATGGCATGACACCATCGTGTTAGTGACGGTACCTCTGCCACTGCAGGCGCAGCTCTACACTGTCAGAGCTGTTTTTTCTTTCTTTCTTTCTTTCTTTCTTTCTTTCTTTGTAGACACACATACTCAGAATAACCCAGTGAGATCGGTGGTCTGCTGGCCTCGGATATATCTTAGGAGGTCTTCTGTTAGTGAAAAAGGTTCCATTTTCTTTTTTCCCCTCACATTCTAAGGCCAGCTGTGGTCAAACCTTAAACCATTCATCTTCAACACAAGGTGCCACTCAATAAAAAAAGGGTTTCAAAACATCTTGTTCACTTATTTCATAGACTGATCATTTTTTTAAATCAGTAATTGCTACCCATTTGCTTGATTCGTCAGGTAACGGTGTAAGTAGACAGAGATCTTAATGTGTGGTAATACTAATGCTTTGAGTAAAATTCACTGACGTGGTTACTTTGCGACATGGCGGTAAAATTCTGGAATTGGAAGTTGTGAGACCATGTTTTGTAAGGGTGGCTGGAGAGCTGCAGCCTATGGGTGAAAGGCAGGGACACACCCGAGACATCTGACCAATCCATCACAGGGCAAACACAGCATTCACTCACACACCTCTGCAAAACTGTAAAGACCCAAAGAAGCAGTTTTTACAGTCCTGCTATTTTCGGAATTGCTAGAATTCAGATATTCCAGCAAATATATTTCAGTGTTTCTGGACCCACCACTCCACACAGGCCGACTTTAGCATTTAAGGGTATGGAACAGCGTCTGCATGACTGCTCATCCATTCAGAAATTCTTGCAGTTCACCTTCACGTCAACAGATGGCACTCCTGCGCCGTGTATGTGCGCTATGTCCTGTTGGAGAGGTTTTGTGAGCGGCATGAGAGATTAATTAAAATTGAGCAAAATAATTGCTACCTGAGATCAGCGCACAGCACTTAAACGACATGGCTCTAATAGGGGGATTAAAATAACTAATCCTCCTCCAGTGCCCATGATTTGATAAAAAAAAAAGAACTCAAAAGAACTCAAGAAGAGCACACAACAACACCATGGCCTCTGTTGTGAATACAACAAATGTGGAAGGTGAGAGTTTGATTTAATGGGAAACATGTCCTCTTATTTAATGACTGTCACACAGTTTTCGGCTGAAGGGGTTGCTTGCTTAAAAGATAGACTGGAGACTTGGCGAGAAAATGGTTCTGCTGCTGCAAGTTCCCTTGGTTGACCAGTGAGGACACCACCTCTGTCTAAACGTTGCCTTCCATGACTTATGCGGAGTATTTCAATATCCATGAAAATACACTTTGGCCATATGAATTTTACACGGTTCACACTGGGGCAGCGTCTGTGGCTTCTTTTTATGATCCCATTGCCAAAAAAGCTGACAGTGTACATTCAAAAAAAAAAAAAAAAAAACTTTTTTTTTTCTTCTCTCGCTTTTTTTTGGAAATAAACACTGAATCTGAATCATATGCCAAAAACCATTCCAAAAAAACATTTTTAGTAAAGTATTAATTCTCACTTCCAATTAGCATCCATCCAAGCAATCATTTAGGGACGTGAGGACAATAATCGTTGCCAGAATTTTTTTTTTTGCCCATTCTTTGGTATTCATCTTCAACTGCTCAAACAACCATGTTCTTCATTTTCATGATTAAATGATCTCTTAAAGCACTGCAGATTTTCAATGGAACTAGATTCCATGTCCAGGGATTGGGCCGTCGGGGCCCCCGCCCATGACTGCCACCCAAAACGCAATGCTTTGGCCCCTTCTGAACCCTCCCGCGGGTGACTTGCAGTAATGCGATCATTGTACCGATCCGTTGTGCTGAAGAAGGAGCTGTGCCGAAAGGCGAAGCTCTCGATATTACCAGTCAATCTACGTTCCTACCGTCACCTATGGTCAGGAACTTTGGGTCATGACCGAAAGAATGAGATCTCGGGTACAAGCGGTTGAAATGGGTTTCCTCCGCAGGTCGGCGGGGCGGTCCCTTAGAGATAGGGTGAGGTGCTCTGTGACCCGGGAGGAGCTCAGTGTAGAGCCGCTGCTCCTCCACATCGAGGGTGGCTTGGGCATCTATATCGGATGCCCCCTGGACGCCTCCCTGGGAAGGTGTTCCGGGCATGCCCCACCGGGAGGAGGCGCTGGGGATGGACACGCTGGAGGGACTATTTCACTCGGCTGGCCTGGGA
Source organism: Gymnothorax reevesii (assembly GCA_029721435.1). Taxonomy (NCBI): domain Eukaryota; kingdom Metazoa; phylum Chordata; class Actinopteri; order Anguilliformes; family Muraenidae; genus Gymnothorax; species Gymnothorax reevesii. The sequence goes on along the minus strand of CM056587.1, from coordinate 54,137,786 downwards.
ACGCCTCAGGATAACCCTGGAGTAACTGGAGGAAGTGTCCAGGGAGAAGGAAGTCTGGGCATCCCTACTTAGACTGCTGCCCCCGCGACCCGGCCCCGGATAAGGGGAAGAAGATGGATGGATGGGTGGATGGATGGGTGGATGGATGGATGGATGGATGGGTGGATGGATGGAGATTTTCAATGGAAGACAGTTTTGGATGGCAGTTTTGGATAGTCTAGCAGCCGTACTTTCCGATAAGGAAGCCACACTTTAGGAAGACATGCAAAATGTGGCTTGCCACTGTTATGTTAATATAAGTCGCAGAATCCTAAAAATGCATCATCTAGAAGACATTATGTTACTACCCTTCTGCATCAAAGGTTCCTACACAGATGGTCAAGTTACCCATGTCATGGGCAATAGCACACCCCTATACTGTGACAGGCACCACTTTTGGTCCTTATGTTGATAAAAACTGGGATAGTCAATAACAATTTGAAAGGATGACCAGTCTGACAATAGCATGTTCCCACTGTGTATAAATCCATTCTCGATAAGCTTCAGCCTAGACAATACTGAGGGAAAAAAAAACTTGTAATTTGACTTAACTTGACTTACCCCACTTATTCATATTACCTCTTTTCTCAGGAAAAAAAAAATCCATGCCACTAATGTTAGGTAATTCTGACTCTTGTCAAGCTTGTGGATGTCTTTGACATATGGGTTCTTTTGAGCACAATATAGTCCTCACTTGCATTTGAGGATGCATTGTTGAATGATGTTTATTGGAAAAAGATTTCCAAAGTAGTCCAAGCACATGTGGTCACATCTCAACGGCATATCGGTTTTCAATGCGGTGCCATCTGACTGATCACAAGTCAGGGGCACTCAGAATTGATTTTCAACAATATCTTTTGTGCAGAAATGCCTCCATATTCCCTAAATCTTTTAAAGGATTCATGGCAAATAAATACATCATCTTATGGATTTATTGCATGTAAATTGCTCACTAATTACACAATACTCTACAGTGCTTTCCAGTTTGTTTTACCATCCATAGTGAATTTTGGCCATCCCAGGCAGCAATCTCAGTCCAAAACAAAAGTCAATGATCAGTGGGTCACGTGACCTTTGTGATGTAAGTAAGGCTAACCTATGTAACACTTAGCTGAACAGGTAAGTCAGTAGAAGGTATGTGAATTCCATTATGTCCCACCACAAACCTGACCTGCTGGAAAGCCCGTTTACCTCTCTGTCCATCCAACAAGAAAAACATGCATGGTCCAATAAGGAACGTTATTTCAGAACCAGGAAATGAAAGATCAAACCCTGAATCTTATCAAGTGTCAGACATTTAGAATGACAGAGATAGCGGAAGAGACAGTGATCAGTCTTCGCCAGAACTTGAAGATATAGTATGAAGACAGACAATTTAAGAATAGAAGAATAAATTGCTACACTAAGAAAAGTAAGTGGCAAAATATGAAAATATGACAATGAGCAGTAAGCTGTTTCTCAGATCAGCATGCACTTGGTCAACGTCACCTTCCTAATCTCTAAAACCTAAATGGCCCTTACACTGGGGGCAGTGGTGCGTCTCACATCAAACACCATCCAAGGACATTTAAACTGTGCATCAGCCTAGTTATATCACATGCCTACTTAACGTGAAAACACGCGGCTAAAAGCTCATGATAACCATTTTTTAACAAAACGAAACACAATTCTAACACCGAGCTAATGAATCCATAACTTCATGTCTCCTGCGGCAAATATGATTGTATTAATGTACACTACAGAAGACGAAAGAAATTTAAAAAATCACAATTTTTGCATTGAGCAGGATTTGATTACGCTATAGCAGAACTAAAATCATTCCCTCACAGACTTAACAATGCTGTGCGTTTCAGTTGCGTATTGATTAAGTATGGCAGCATCATGGTAACATTTTATTTTGGGTTGATCTCAAACAACTGGTAACCTGAGGCTTATCTTGTAAAGGACCCAAACATAATTTTTCAGGTTATTTTCTCAAGGCTATGGCCATAATGACCATTAAATTACAGCCAGGCCTCAACAACACTACACATAATGACAAGGAAATCCTTTTTAACCATGCTGATCTAAGAAAATATTGTCAAAATTAGCTAAATAAGTGCCAGAACGGAGCCACAGGAAGAGTTGAAAACTCATGGAGATATTCTAACCACAAAACTACCAAAAGTACGGCTGCACTTTCCAATGGATAAATTTTTTTGTATGAACAATTTTAAAAGTGGGTGCCAATATACAACATTGGGAAGTTTCAATGGTGAGAGGGAGTTAGAATTTAATATCTAAATTTTATATTTCAAATGCATATGCTGCGCGTGCCCTAGCAACCCGTTGTGTAATCAGTAGCATGGCTGCCGCTATTTATGCTATTACCACCTACAGCAGCACTAGAAGTTAAACTACATTTTCTTGACTGGATGTATGCTTGACGTTTTTACACACCAAAATGTTTTTCTCTGGGTACCAAAACATCAAAGTATGTTGAAAAAGTTCTGATTATATTCAATATTGATGGAGGTTAAACACTGAATTCTTTCCATACACTTGAATGTGTGTAGCCTCCAAAATCCCACATTATTTTGTATTAATGTACATGGTATAACAGTAGCTTTTGGCGGTTAGCTTGCCAACCATCAGCTAACCTTTGGTGGTTGATATGGATAAATTGTTTGACCTGAGATGATCAGCATTTTAATTGGTTGAGTGAAAACTAATTTAGCCACCTTTGACACTGGTATTCATCCAATTTTTTCAACCAATTCACAGCTGCGTTAAAGTTTCACCGTAAGCGAAGGCCATAGATTTAATGTGACAATTGGTAGGGACACTCATGTAATGGGAAATTTTACCAAATCGGAGTGCTGATACTGCCTTTTTTATGTACAGAGATTATCCAAATGAGTGTTTCTTTGTTTTTTTCTTTTGTGATGCTAAGCAAACTGCCTCCATAATCTTAATAGATAGATGCCACATAAATAAACTTCCATTCAAATTTTGCTGCCATCCAAATACTTTTGATTTAATTTTTGAATACAAGTTTACAACTGTTACTAATGTTATGGACATTTATGATGAAGGTTAACAATATCAAACAATTAAAATACTCTTACCAGTTCATAAGTTTCTTAATTACATAATGGAATGTTTTATTATTAGAGAATGTTAAAATCATTATTGGCAATTTATGTCTATTAGGCATCTCTCTGTGCGGTAACGCGACTGCAGCCGAGATAAACACTTCAAAATGGACCACTGCCTATCTGTGAATTGGACAAGCCGCTAAACGGAGCGTTTTTATCGTACTGGATCATATACGATTTACGATAACTTGTTTCTTTCGTTTTCCCCACTAAGGAAAAGTTGGTTGGGACATTTTGACTTTCAAAGGTTATATGTGCTGATCATGAGACTAACTTTAATGCTTTCCCCATAATTCCGCACCATAATTCATAATTAGGACATCACCTGAAGCTCTGATACACCTGTATTCCAGCTTGTTGACATGGCTCCTGCATACAAAATAATACATTAATAACAGCACCAGGCTGAAATTCACCTCATAATATGATATATCAACCCGTGCTATGTCTACCACAGCTAACAATCTGACTAGTAGCCATCATGTGACAGAAACCAGGGTTTGTTTGCTAGTAGATTCGCGATTGATTTGCTAACATTAGTTGACATTATTTTCCAATAAAAAGTAACTTAAGGTAGTAGCAGGTTTTCACTTTAACCAGTGGTTAAAGTGAAAACCTGTGGTTAGATGTTATTGCTTCTTTACGTTTCAGCTAAGTTACACCAGAAAATATTTTACATAGTAATCATCTTGCACGTAATAGTCGCTTAAGTCATCTCATCGTGAGTAGCAAGGCCATGTTTCTGGTCTGGATAAACAGAATAAACCTTCAGTAATAAGACAAACACTCACAAGTAATCCAAGTGCATCATATTCCTGTGTTACCCGTTGTAGACTGACAGTTCACCTTTGCACGCAGAGCCCAACTATACACCCCCTTGATACTGTGTGCTTGTTTACAGCGGTTCTGCTCAAAACTATTGGAAACATGGGCCGGTTCGCTGAGGGTTCGCTATGAAGAACCAAGGTTCAGAGTATCTTGAACCAAACTGGTTCCAAACCCAAACCGCTCTCATTCAAAATGCTCTTTCAGAGACTCAATCAGGTTGATCCTAACGGGGATAACCCTTTCCTGGCTGAAAACAAAACAAGCTTCCTCCTCTAGTTCGAGAAACAATGCCACTCTATAGGCTCTTTACACTCAGTCAGAGTTCCTGCTGAATAGTCAGTCCGTGAAAGAATAGCCATCTGATTGCAGTTGCCCAAATTTAACCAGGGCGTTGTGAAATTACGCCAAAATCTCATGGGAGCTTGGTAATGCGATTGCGATATACCGATTTCAGTAAGCACATTGCGACCTGTGAGCAATGTGTGGTCTTCGTGAATAACAAGATTAGCGACGAGAGGACTTTGCATGCTGGAAAACTTTGCAAGGTATTTTTGAAACCGGTTGCAGGTTCATAAAATATTTTTTTTCCAACTACCTCAGGGTTTCCCCCAGAAAAGTTGTTGGCAAGTATCTTATGAGCGAGGGCAGTAGCCCATCAGCAGCCAAGGGCCTTGTTTTTTTGAAGGGGGCCCTATACAAGCCAGCAACTGACTGATGGCAGGGCCCTATAGAAAACAGATTCATGAATGGAGTAGTACAGTTTAGTAGGTGTGATTCCGTAGGGCCCCGCATTGAATCAATGTTAAAATTTGACTAGAAATTTGAAAATATAACTATGCAATCATGTGTTGTAAGACATTTATTCAAAATATAAGCATCAACTACAGCAGATTCAAATCGGTACAGTCTTGAAATCTTGTTTTTAACAACCACAATTAAAGTAGATAATACCAAGTGTTCACAGCAAAAAATAAACTTTAATTAAGTCCTTGCAGCGATTTTATCTTAATACAAGCCTTAAAATACTGATCACATTCAACAAAAACATAAATTTTAGTAAATAATAAACAAAAGGCAAGTTGGTATTTTGCTGTGCACCGGGTTTACATTTTTGGGGCTATTTGACTTCTGGTCCGCATGCACAGTTCTACCATTTTTGAACTTTTGTCTCATACGAGGTAATTTTCCGGCAAGGGATTTTTGTCGCTATTGAACTGAGAACATACTGGAAGGACTGCCAGCTAAGCAGTACCCAAGCTATTTTACAGCGAAGACATTGGTGCAGCGGCCAGTTGCTTAGCTAATCTTTGGCGATATCTTACAATGTGTGCAGGGCATAATCTTGGTGATTTTGGGATCTATCAGATTGGGGAAACTGGTGTTGAGCACCAATAACCCTGTGTGCATTTTTGTATATATAGAGATAAGGAGTGGCCAAATCAGACAGTGCTTTTTAAGGTCGATTTGACCGAAAATGGCCGCTGTAAATGATCTCTCTATATACACAAAAGTGCGCACACAATTCGTGTTAACGAAGGACTTGATTAATCACTGATAATTTCTGATAATTAAAACAGACACAGCTCTAAAATGAAAGTTATCTAACGCTAAATGCAATAGTGGTGTTTTCATGCTAAACTAACATAAAATTCATACTTACTTCAATATCTTTCAATCGCAAAAATCAGGGTTATGCTTACCGTATTCGTTCTTGTATAGCCATCTGCTAAATTTCGGGTTGACCAGCCATTCAGAATTGAATCCACTGATTCGGTGTTTACCACCTTTGTTCGCAGAAATACGCGGGTGCTGCGGGAAAAATCGCGCCAAAGGCCGTGCTAGCCGGCTGTGCTTCGTTGAGCCGCGGCCCGGTTAACGAGAATGACTCAGTGGATGCCTCTCGGGATTATCGCCAGGCTCACCGTATCCTCCAGTGTTTGTCAAATGCCGAAAAAATAAACTGTCCAAAGTTTTTTTGGCTTTTCTTTAGAGACATGTCCTGTTATGTTGTGAGGTTTTAACGTCATGTTTGCGTGTGAAGACAGTTGGTAGTGCTTGGGGCATAGCTTCAGATGATGAAAAGACAACTATTGGATGAAAAAGGTAACTGACGCATGACTTGATGAATTCACATGTTGACCAAAAGATGGCACTATTGCGCTTTCCAGCTAAGCATGTTCCCTGTCACGAATCGCACCAGTGTGTCTGGAATTTGAAAGCCTACTAAATTATATTAAAATGCATAAATAAACGATGTTAAGCCTGGCGAGAGGGCAAGTTAGGCCGCCTGTAATACACTGGGGGGTACCCTGTACATGGATTGCTAAATTAAACAACATTTCAACCAAGAGGTTGAAATATAGTGCTGTGAAAAAGTATTTGCTGACACAAATGACCAAATACACGTCAGTGGTGCTGACGCCATTCTTTCAGAGATGCCAAGTCTCACACATTCGGCGTAGGTCTCACTCATTTTTTAGGCGTATTCGCCGTAGTCCGCAAATTATTCAATGAACGCATATTAATGAGATTCTCACGCGGAATTAAAATCCTTGTGCATTGAAATTTCAGTTTCACTCGCATAAAGGCGGACCGCACCACAAGTAACGTGGAAAGCGATTATGACTCTGGACTTCTCGTGCTTCTGTTTACTCAGGGATTGGAAACAATGCCTGTTTCATGATCGTTTAAATAGTTTAAATTAGATAAGACCATTTGAAACTTCTTTCTGCAATTCCATTGCTTTCAATGCCTCAGAAAAGACAAGCGTGAGAATTCCCGAGTCATACTCGATTTACGTGTCATGACTGGGGAAATCCACAGTAATGCATGTGAAAGTGATTAACTTAAATCACAATTACTTAAATTCCGTAAATGAATTTCCTCAATGCACATTGACTGAATAATTGCTGTCTATGGCACAAGAACATGAATGACTCGAAGAGGGTAAAGACTCACGCCGAATGCGTGACATCTGGCATCTCTGTTCTTTGGGGCTGCTTTTCCTAAGCTTAGTCTAAGCCAGTGGTTCTCAAATTCAGTGCTGCCCCCCCCCCCCCCCCCTCCATGCTGGTTTTTGCTCCAGCCACAAGTGCAATTCTAGGAATTGACAACAGCAATTTCTGCACTGATCTTTGATCTTGCCTTCACTTTGAGTAAGTTGTGTTGTATCAAGCAATAAAGAATCACCGTATTCATCTTGGATTCACCAAGTCTGGGAGTTACACTGAAGCCTTCAAAATCTTCCCTCCTGGCAGATTTCGTTGTTTGTATTTGTTTTGGCTGGTAAGAGGAACCAACTGCAAGTCATCCAAAATGCAAAAATCGTGGTCTTTATCACAATCCGAGTCCAAAGCCAGGTAATCACAGTGACAGTGCAATCCAAAAACCAGAGTCCAAAGACAGGCAGGGTTTAAAAAGCCAAAAAGCACAGGTAATAGTACCAAATTGTAAGGCAGAAGGAGAGTAGAGTAGAGTGTCCGAAATTCTAGTTCAAAAACCAGGGCAGCAATATACCAAAATCACGGTCGTGTAGAAAAAGAGTCATAATCAGAAGGCAAACAAATCCAGGCAGGCACAGACAGAAATCGGAAACAGACAGAAGGGTGTCACAGAATCACAAACAAATCACTGGCATACAAGGAACTCAGCACAGGAAAAGTTGATCAAGTTCGAGCACGAACGAATAGATTTCAATCTGTTCCCCTATCCTTCCTATTCATTCGTGCTCCTCAATCGACTTATCGTAACTTTCAAGATGGAGGCGACTGGAAACTACCTCAAGGTACTGTTTGCATAAATAATCTTTGTTAATAAACTACCTGTGCATTTTCAATGGTCTCAGTGCCCCGTTTTAAATGTCACGGCCCTCGGAATTGTACCGATGAAGTGTGGAGCTACTTTGAGCCTTGTTAATGATGAAAAAAATAGCGATTTCTTTGCATGCCTGATTCAATACTAATGTAAGCCTGTTGGGAGCTTCGGCTAAAAAGCTATATATTTCAAAAATTTGTGTGCGTACGGATTTGTGGTATTCGGCAAAGGTTAGTACACGTTATCATGTTTCAATACATCCCAAGTCAATTTCACTCCGAAATTCTCCTTTAAACCGCAATGGCTGAATTCAAGGGGTGCCTAAGTGGGGAGAGATGGAAGAAACAGATTAGTATAAGAGATAGTTGGAAAGTCTCTGCAGAAACAAAGGAAAAGCACTGGGAGTGCAAAGAGCGTGGAGTTACAGATTAGTATGGAAAGTGGAGACATAGTAGAGTTAGTCTGTGCAGTATTAATATTACCCAAATGTGTATATTAGTATGTTAGTTATTTACAGGATTAGTATATTAGTAAGGATTAGTAATTAAACTAGACAAAACATATAGTGTTAGTAGGGTTAATACTTAATTCGTAATTTAGAGTTGAAGGAAGTAAACGTGGCATGAAGGAACTCGAGAAACACCAGAAACTTCCAAAATCACCCGGAAAGTGACAGATTGCAGACAGAGGCGTGCAATGAAAAGGAAAAGAGAAAATGCAAGACATCACAGGGGAGAACATTGTGCATGAAACTGGCAAATCATAAGCCAAGTAACACAAAATGCATAAACTAATAAACCAAGTGGAAAATACATAAACCAGAACAGGCAGAATCACAGACCATAACAGCATTTCTCCATCTCGACTCTATTTACTGCAGTCAGTTGTAAACACTTGCTCAGTAAACATTCTCAATCATATTCATATCATATCCTTGATTGTGATGGTTAGTTGGTGTAGCTCTCAGCGAACTTCCTGTATGGCTGAAAGACTTGCTCCTGTCTTGTATGTAGACAATAACTCTGTAAAGTATTAGCTGCAGGGGTGTGCAGACTTTTTTCCCTGTATAATTAATTATTGTTACATTTTTATTTTGTTTTCTTTATTTTGATTGTTTAAAGTTCCAGTAACAATGCTCAGTTTTAAAGCCAAAGTTCACATAGACTTCATGTTACTATCATCGAAAAGTGAAAGGATTTTCAGTCCTTGTTCTTTTTTATTCCATTTATATCTTCAGAATGTGCTATGAATGTCCATTGATTGAGAATATCAAATGGATTTCAACACATATAGTCATATGCATTATTAATAGATGCACGATGAATAGCCAAGAGGTATGAAAAGTTTACAGTGTCTAATTAATCATTTAGTTGGCTTCTGCAGAGCACATTTCAAACTTTCAAGATGGTAAGAAGTGAAAAGAAAATACAAGAAGACGTAGGAAACGCATAGTGTGGATTTGTGGATAACATACAATGAACTACTGAGCGTTTCACTGTGTAATCAAAGAAAGCAGGGAATGCAATGCAGTTAACATTTCTTCATCTCAAAAAAAAAAAAAAAATCAATCAATCAATTTAAATCAATTGTTGCAATTTGTCTATGATATTACCAAGCATAATCCGGTTCCTTCTTTAGAAATTAAGAGACACTAATTGACTATGTTCAGCATGGCTGTGAAAAGTGTAAACCAGGCAATCTCTTCTGAATTTTTAGCATCTTGCACTTGGACTCATCTGAGGACGCTGACATAAAAGCAGTGTTTATTCACCCCACCCGCAACATAAGGGTTGCAGAAGGGTGTATGTGGTTGTCGCATTTGTTTATCAGTGTGTGTACGTGTGTGTCTGTTTGCACTCTACAGGCTACAATTCTGGAATTGTGGACAATTTCTGGAAAATTGTCTTCAAATTTGATAGGGACAATCTTTTGGTAGATGGGAAGAAATTATTAGTTTTTGGTGAAGATCCGGACCAAATCCTGGACTCTGGATCAGTTTGAAGATTTAGTTAAAACTGGGAGATTGGGCAAACTTCCCACTGCTTATAACTTGAAATTGGTTGGAGATAGGCATGTTGACACTAAGAACTAGTGGGAAGTTGGGTATGGAGATTCCTTTGCCACCAAATATTATGACCTTCAGCAACCTTGAAAGGTCAAACTGAAGCTCACCCATTTCTCAGGTTGCTCTAGGGGCCAAACGGTTGGAGATAGAGACACGGTTACTATTAACCACTAATAAGAAGTCATAAGTGGGAATGGAATGGAACCGTGACCTTGACCTTCAAGTGACCTTCAAGGGTTAAACTCAGTATCACCAGTTTCCAGAGTGCTCTAGCAGCCAAACGGAGCTGGATAGATCCATAGTTACTCCTGAAGACTAATGGGAAGTCATATATGGGGAATTCATTGGCACCATGACCTTCACCTTCAAGTGCCCTTGAAAGGTCAAAATGGCCAACCTTCATATTTTGAGGTTCTGTAACTGGGAAACTGTTAGATAGGCCCTACGTTGTGCTCAATCACAAATAGGAAACCATATATGGGGAGACCAATTGCACCATGACATTGACCGTCACGTGGCATTGAAGGAGCAGGCGGGGTGATGTGGCCTTCCGGACACACCCTCTGGTTTATCATTGAGATCGTATGAGACAAAAGGGAATGTGGCACAGCTGTGTCTTCTCTCTCTCTCTACCTCTCTCTCTCACACTCTTTCACTCAGCAGGTTAGACCTCTGCAATTTTCATGCACACATTGCTATACCACAATCTACAGATTTGTGATCTGATCAAAGGGGGCAGGTTCAAATTCCACGAGTACCCATTGTTATACAGCTCAGGAAGGTATTAAATAAATTCGCACAATAACAAATACTCAGTCGTATGAACAGCAGTAATGAACTTGTAAATGTAATAAAAATGTGATATTAGAAAGCTATTTCATTATGGCTCATATCAGCACAGCTAAAATCACGGCTCCAGCCTTGACCACACAGGGACTTCTTTATGGTTTTTGGCTTTAAAAATTTAATCCTGACCATCCGTATAGAACATGAGAAACATGCTTCTCAAAAATTCTTCAAAAGATTAATTGATTAGTAACGACGTCCCAACAGACACTGAAGCAACCAACTGAGTAGCTTACCGGAGCCCTGACTCATGATGTTACACCAGTGCTTTTGAAGCGCAAAGTGATTAAGACCTGTCAATAAGCCTGCCGTGATCTTTCAGCTTGCCACTTTCTCAGATGCGGGGACCGCGTAGAACCAGAACTGCATGATCTCATGTCTTTTATTCGGGCAGAAGCCCTCAGTAGCACTATAAAGACACAAAAGAACTTCTTTGGCATCAATTCTGGCCGCACATCAAAAGAAATCTGCAGTAACTTTATTTGAAGATCTTCGGCCCAAGCGTCAATTTTGGATGAGATGGGAATGAGATCAGGCTGACCAAATAATACCTGGCCTGTCTTCCCTGGAAGAGTCATTTCCCAGGGTATGATGTGCACAGAAACAGTAGGTGGATTCTCTGCTCTGTATTCTTAACAGCAAATGTTCGGTCTCCCAAACGCTACAGCCCAAACACTCCAATTTCATGCAGGTCCAGGAAATATATCGAGGGGCATTACTAAGTAAAGTGCTGCAGCAATAGATTCTCTTCTCTGTAATTCAACACTGGGAGCTCCTGTTGCTGAGGAAGGCCAAAAAAAGCTTTGGGGGTAAAGATGTAGCAAGCATGAAGGAAGGCCAGGGCAAAGTATCTAGTGAGCCTTAAACCATTCATTACAAGTTGCCTGGGCCAATGTGAATGACAGAATGTGATAAACAGAGGTTTCACAGAGAGGACCTATAACTGAAACTCATTCTCGTCACATCAGGGAGCAGAAGGACATCTTACTTAACTGTTGTGATGTTGTGTCTCTGAACTGGTATCATTCTCTTTGTATCATGTAAGTGCATGACTGAACATAAAATTATAATTTGTACCGGGCTCCTGATACTGCATGTGATAGTAGATGAGAGTTTAATGCCAAATGAAATTAATACAGCATGTAATGCAGTTGTCGTATTTTTTTGAGTTTTAATGCTTATGTTGTTCACTTGAGACTAAACAGTCGCTGCTTTAATTGCTAATTATGTACATATGCTCGTATTCAAACCCATTTTCATGATTTTCTTAAATGTCCCCCGTTATGTCACCAGGTGTACAGACATTTAGGCATTATTAGCCCAATCAAAATGTATCCCTTCTTGACATCACTTGGGGAAGAGACCGCCCAGAGGCAAGAGAGATTGATCAATTTCAGCCAAATAGATAATAAGTTTTTGCTTTATTAACCACTCGAGCAGGGGTGGGCAATTCCGGTCCTGGAGGGCTGGTGTGTATGCAGGTTTTTATTTCTATCAATTACCCTCACTAATTCAGTTAATTGGTTGCAAGCACAAATATAGATTCGATCAAAGAAAAATGTTTTATATCTGGACACAAGAACAGTCTTTGGTGGTCACTAATGATAATTTCAAGAAATGCATCATAATTCTCAGATTTCATGAATAGTTTGGCTAATTTAGATAATCAACTAATTAATGGCCAGAAGTTGGTGCGAAAATCAGGGACAGATACGGCCCTCGTTGCCCACCTCTGCACTAGAGGAACCTCAAACAGAATTTCAAAAACAAGTGCTGTGTAGCCATTGTTTAAGTAAGGTGAGCCATTTTCTCTTTTTTATACACTGGTTATGGCATTGTGCAGAAGGGTTAGTTTTCTTTAAGTCTTCTTTAGTAAGTCTGGAAAAAGGGAATTGCACTAATCAAAAAGACTGGTACTAAAAGCACGAATGAGCATGTCAGCATGTTTTCAAGTTAAAAATGGTCTGACATAAGCAATGTTCCTGAGATTTAAAAAAAATATATAGATTCTGATGATCTTATTAAAATGAGAACCATAATTTAGATCAAAGTCTAAAATCACTCCCTAGTTTGTAAATAGCTCTGACTTTACACCCTGCATGAGGTGGCAAACTTTTTTGGATGAACTTGGAAAAACCTCTAAATCAAATTGTGCAAATGCACAGAAAACAGGGGTGAGGATTCTGAGATTTTAAGTGAAAAAATAACATTACTACAAAGCTCCAGTGTTAGAGGGTGGTTCAACGTACTGTACTTTGAGAACAAATTAAATAAGGATGCTTTTAAATCAGACACAACCTACCTTTTGAAGTTTATAGACCTTACATTTACAATAATCTTCAAATAGAAGAATTAATTTCACAACATTTGGTGACTTTGGAGAACTCTCATTCGTTGAGCAGGACATGGCACGCTGTCTCCATTTTCTGTCAATTTGTAGCTGAGGTCTTAATTGTAGTGGTCTCAAAAACGTGAACATATAGTATATAGTATGTAAGCATCCTGGAGATACCAGTGACCAAGCTGGCCAGCCCAATTCACTGCATACAAACCTACTGCACTGCTGTTTATCTCACTGAAGTAATTCAGGTTGAGTATCTTGGGCAAGAGAACAATGACAGTCGAACTGCAGAGGAAGGGTTACTCAAAAGCCACTCTAGTTTCCATGCAATGTGCTTGCTTTGACAGTCATCTCATTAGGGTCTCATCACCATACAGGTCTGACAGCTTATTGTGTTGACAGTTGTTCACTGGAGCATCTCCCTAATCTCCCCTTGTATATGCCAAGCCAAGATAAATTAGCGGAAGGTGTTTCATACATCAGGACTCTGCAGTTTGTCATGCAGATTCATCCTCCCTCTTACATCAAGTCCCTCAAACAGACAAAAACAAAAGAGCCACAGAGAGGGACACTAACAGAGAGAGTCATGTGACAGATGTGACAAATGGGAAGACAGTTTGTACATATGCCACCCCACCTTACCACATATTGAGAGAGGGGGGGAGAGAGAGAGAGAGAGAGATTCTTATATCATTTTTCCCCATTAGGGGTTGCTCATGTTATTTTGTATTTGGAGGTCAATGTCATCTCTCCATTTTTAGGTATAGTGCTTTAGCAGCACTTTCCCATCTGTTTTATAAATAAATAAATAAATATATTTTAAATGTTGATACTTATACAGATTCTGCCTCAAAGAACTGAGTTGCTTTATAACATTTTGACATGTGCTGAATGCTGTTATCCAGAGCAATGTGCAGGGAACTTCTTCCATACAGTCAGTTACACAGCTGGGTATTCCACTGCTTTCCATCTCAAGCTCATGATAGGATGGGGCAATGACGCTGCCCCAGCTGAGAATCAACCTTGCAAACTCTGATTCCACTTTCCTAACAGTACTACTATACTTCACATGCAGCCTTGCATGGTTATGCCAGGACAGAAAAGTCAAAGGTCTGGCCATAGCAGCTGACCACTCAGCTCAGTGATACTGACCAATCAGAGCATTCCTATTGAAGTTTGTCTTTTTCTAAATGGCCTCAATCCACCCACATAGCTCCTCCTGTGGCATGCAGACTTCTGGGTGTTTTCAGGCTTAACCCATTCCAACATAGTCACTGCTTTAACTGCTAAATTCTGTTCAAATGCTTGTAATCAAACCCATTTTAACGATTATTTGAAAGGTCAACTATTATATATATACAGTGCCGTTAAAAAGTATTTGCCCCCTTCCTGATTTCTTATGTTTTTGAATATTTTTCGCACTTAAATGTTTCAGATCATCAAACAAATTTTGATATTAGACAAAGATAACCCGAGAAAATAAAAAATGCAGTTTTTAAATGATGATTTCATTTATTTAGGGAAAAAAGCTATCCAAACCAACCCGGCCCTATGTAAAAAAGTAATTGCCCCCACTTGTTAAATTATGAATTAACTGTGATTAATCACATTTTTTGAGTTCATTTTCACTAGCCACATTCAGGTCTGATTACTGCTGACCTGTTGAATCAAGAAATCACCTGAATAGAACCTGTCTAACAAAGTGAAGTAGGCTAAAGAATCTGAAAAAGTGACACATGATGCCACAATCTGAAAAAAATCAAGAACAGATGAGAAACAAAGTCATTGACATTTCTCAGCCTGGAGGCTTTGGGACAGTGAGAGCCGTGAAACTCCAAAAGCTCATTGACGACTCATCCAGGAGGCCACAAAAGAACCCAGAACAACATCTAAAGAATTGCAAGCCTTACTTGCAGAGTTCATGATTCAATAGTGAGAAAGAGACTGGGCAAAAATCGCATTTATGGGCGGGTTCCAAGCCAGAAACCACCACTGACCAAATAGAACACAAAGGCTCCTCTCACATTTGCCAAAAAAACATCTTGATGATCCTCAAGACATTTGGGAAAATATTCTGTGGACTGAGGTGACAAAAGTTGAACAGTATGAAAGATATGGGTCCCGATAAATCTGGTGTAAAACTAACACCGTATTTCATAAAAAGAACATCATACCAACAGTCAAACATGGTGGTGGTAGTGTGATGGTATGAGGTAGCTTTGGTCTGGGGACCTGGACGACTTGCCATCATTGATGTAGCCATGAATTTTGCTCTCTACCAGAAAATCCTGAAGGAGAATGGTCAACCATCAGTTTGAAATCTCAAGCTCAAGTGCACTTGGGTTATGCAACTGGACAATGATCCGAAACACACCAGCAAGTCTACCTCTGAGTGGCTTAAAAAAAACAAAATGAAGATTTTGGACTGGCCTAGTCAAAGTCCGAACTTAAATCCAATTGAGATGCTGTGGCATGACCTTAAACAGGCTGTTCATGCTCGAAAAACCTCCCATGTGGCTAAATTAAAACAAATCTGCAAAGAAAAGTGGGCCAAAATTCCTCCACAGGGATGTGAAAGACTCCTTGCCGGTTGTTGCAAGCACTTGATTGCAGTTGTTGTCGCCGAGGGTGGGTTTAGGTTTAGGGGGCAATTATTTTTCCCAAAAAGGGCCAAGTAGGTTTTGAAGGCTTTTTTCCCTTAACAAATTAAATTATCACTTAAAAACTGCATTTTGTATTTACTCGAGTTATCTTTGTTGAATATTAAAATTTGTTTGATGAACTGAAACATTAAAATGTGAGACATATGCAAAAAAAAAAAAAAAGATATCAAGAAGGGGGCAAATACATTTTCACGGCACATTCGTACAATTACAGTACAATGTTAAAATACAAGAGAGCAATACAATATGATACAGCAGATAGACATGCAACAAAATCATAGTTCACAAACGAAAGAAAAAAGTAAAAAAGTAATGTTAAATAGATGAACATGTGAGTATTGTCACTATATAACCGCAGAGTCTGGCATGAGGCATGAATTATTTTAACTGGTACAAATGTAGTATATAAGATCATTAATCTCTGCTGGATTCAAAATCGAAAAAAGCTCATCATCTCTGATCAAGCACAGTTCTCTTATAGCATATCCAGTATATTCTTTATTGTCATTGCAGGACGAATATCTAATTTTTTTGTTTTAAATGTGTAACCAACCATTTTCAAGTATTCTTCTGTCATCACCTAGCTTTCACAAAGAGAGATACATGGGTTTTCACTTTATTTTATACTCATATAGAAACTCAAGAACCGTAAATGTCACCAGGTAGCCTATATGGTCAATTAGCCATTATTAGCCCATTCTAAATGTGTTCTTTCTTTGACATCACTCGAGGAAGTGACCGTCTAGAGGCAAGAAGAATTGATTAACTTCATCCAACTAGATAATCATTATTCATTATTCATTATTCTTGGTGGTCACGCATTCTTGCGATGTCAGGAGGGACAGATTCTGAAATAGCACGTCATGGTTAATTGGCTGTGCATCTGGTGACATAATAGGAGACCTTTAACATCAGGTGTCATGTTAATGTATACAGTATTGTACAGTGCATTGAATGGTTAGTCTTAGAACCATATGGCATGCTGGGTGTTGTCAGGCTTAATCCGTTCCTCTTGTATGCATGTTTGCCGCTGTTTATTTAATACCTAGCTACCACTCAAACTCCTTCCTCATGACAAAAACAGACTACCCTTAGTAGGCATTGCAATGAAGAGTATTGCAGCTCCTAGCTTGTGTGGATGGTGGGAGTGCTTACAGAGTAGAGCCAAACTGTCCAAAATATTAACTGTTATTGAAGTTTTTTGTTTGTTAGTTTTTTGCTCATGAAGTTTAATTTTGATCAAAGTAGTCCTGACCAAACCTTTGATTCTTAAGTCCACTTGGCTGACCATTGTACAATGCTGTAACCCTTTCATTTTAACAATCACATCTTTAACTTTGGTCCTGCGGGTCCACTTGTCTATCAAAATCACCACAACGCAACTTTCACTTCTCTTCCCTTCCACAGCACTGTCCAATGACCTTTGATTTTTTTTTTAAAGTCCTCAACCCTGATCATGTCAACCATGCTAAACCATGTATTTTTCAGTAACTGGTGGTGAAAATGTGCAGACGGGAGCGAGGAGTGAGTGACAGCTGTCATCCACAGAGAGTTCAAAAAACTGAGTAGCCACGGACTGGCTGCTTGCATTCGCCTAATGAGAGATCGACAGGATGCAAAAGGGAGGGAGCAGGAGTCAGACTCAGCTGTAAACGATGACCAGCTGTAATTTTCATTCACTCGTCCACTCCTGTATAAATGTCTTAAATATTTCCTCCACTTTTTCTATTCGTAGTTTGCCTAAAACAGTCTGAAAGCCATTCAGCTTGATCTCAGGCAAGGTCAGAATATAAAAAGATCTGCTCCTGTCAACAAAATGGCGTCATGACATTCAAATATGCAAATTAATGGAGGTGTCATCTCGCTACGAATTTGAGGCTCATGGCATGGTTTCCCTGTCATTGTCCGTGTGTGGTGAACTGCCATGTTTCTAGCAGAACTGATGGAAGGTTTTCCAGTAGTGACACACTGTTTAATAATGGCATTGCTTTACCACTTGGTAACCACAAGCTAATTCATATCAACAGGATTCATCCTGTTCATACTTTGTAGATTGCAGAAGGCTCTAAACATACATGCACTTAAATGATAATATGGTTAAAATGGATAAGCACCTTTGAAATGGATATTGTGATGCTACGAAATGACACTTTCAGTGAAATTGTGAAATGATATGACTCCGTGCATAAGCGTTCCCAGTATTTCTCCTGATAGATAATTCCTATCTCCACAAGGTGATTTCAAAATTACCTGACATTTTTAGATTTATTGCCATATTTTCTTGTTATCACAAAAAGTATGAGGTAAAATTCAGACCAATAAATCATTTTGAGAGAGGCATGCCAGGTTTGCATTGGCCTATTTTGCCTATCTGCAATAAATTAGAACTATTTTGCACACTTTGATAAAATAAGAATTCATTCAATGCAAGTGGAACATTGTGACTGAAATGTTGATCAACACCACTGTTTTGTGCAAATTCAGACTACTGTATTCATCTGCCAGAAGAATTTTTTTCATGACTTAAGCTTCACCTTTTTGCTGCTCCAAATATTAATTGTATTCAAAAATGGAAGATTTAAAAGCAAATAGAAAGAAAAAAGAAGTTAAGTTGACAAATAAATGAGTAAATAATAAACCGGTTCGGCTTAATGTGGTGTTGTTGATTATGTATTCCTTGGTGACTCGAAATACACATTTTTCAAGGTCAAAATGAGATGAACCGCTGCTCTCTGTGTTGAAAGCTTTTGGTGGCAATATGTCATACAAATCTGCCCCAGCAATATTTTATTGTAACTGTGCAAGTCCTTTCACAGCACATGTAGGGTGTAAAACCATTTCCATTTACTGAAAAGAATAATGAGGAACACATACATATGTATACAGGAAAGCACCCTTCGAGTTGAACTGCTTTTCAAAAACAAATCTATATGTCTAACCTGAAAAATTCACACATAGGGTGGGTTGTCACATGCCATGGCAGAAATGAGTTTTGTCATGTTAGATCGGTAGTACATATATGTTTTGCCAGATATGCAAAATTAAGCCCAAGGATCATCAAAGTATAGTCCTAAGAACTGCTGGTATACCTGATTCTCTTTACATGGGAGTCATGTGAAAAGACATTCAGGCCAATCAGAAGTAAAAAAAAAAAAAATTTCAATTAATTTGTTTATTACGCTCAAGAAAAGCTAGCCTAGATTCAAGGTCCAGATTTGCCCTGATCTCGTCAAACACAATGTTCAATATGACCTCATACTAAAGCAATAAAATCACCATTTTGTATGAGTTTGCTCCTACTATCATGATGTCATCGATTAAATATCACTGTTTTGGGCTTTCCTGTCACTATAATGAACAAAACAACTGTGAACAACCAATTATTCTGTGTAGCCATCTATTGAATAGTGTATATTATGTAAAAACACTTGGTTAATATTGACTATTGAACAAATATCTTCAGGTAGCCTTTTCTCTCCTATCTGTATTACACATCAATATTTTAAGTATCTGCTGAGAGATGATGCAATGCTTGATTCTGATAAGCCCCCTGTGTATTTGTTTTTTGCATAATGAGACATAAAAAGAGAAATGAAACATCTCTGAAGAATCACAAGAGAATATTTCAACTATATTTTGGTGGATATTTGTCTATAATGTCAATGATAAAAAATTTATGAACCCCAATAGTAAAGAAGTTGGGATATTGTGTAAAATGTAAATTAAAAACCGAATACAATGATTTGCAAATCCGTTTCGACCTATATATTTAATTGAGTATACTACAAATACAAGTTTAGTTAAGTAAACCCATTTATGCCTAGCGTCCTCACATGAGGACTGTTAAGAAAAAATGTCCTGTTTGAATGACTATTAGAATGGTATTTTGAAGTATAATAACATAAAAAAGTAAAAAAAAAAAAAAAGAATTCAGGCATAAATGGTTTAATTTCCAAACTGATAAACTTTATTGTTTTTTTTTTTTTTTGGAAATATTTACTCATTTTGAATTTGATGCCTGCAACACGTTCCAAAAAAGCGGGAACAGGGGCATGTCTACCATTGCCTTACATCACCTTTCCTTTTAACAACAGTTGGTAAGGGTTTGGGAACTGAGGAGACGAATTGTAAAAGCTTTGTAGGTGGAATTCTTTTCCATTCTTGCTTGATATATGACTTAAGCTGCTCAGCAGTCCAGGGTCTCCGTTGTCATATTTTGCGCCTCATAATTCGCCACTCATTTTCACTGGGAGACAGGTCTGGACCTGCAGGCAGGACACGCACTCTTTTACTATGAAGCCACGCTGTTGTAACAGAATGTGGCTTGGCATTGTCTTGCTGAAATAAGCAGGGAATCAAAAAAAGACATCGCTTGGATGGCAGCATATGTTGCTCCAAAACCTGTATGTACCTTTCAGCATTAATGGTGCCTTCACAGATGTGCAAGTTACCTGTGCCATGGGCACTAACACATCCCCATACCATCACAGATGCTGGCTTTCGAACTCTGAAAAACGCTGAAAACAATCTGGATGGTCCTTTTCCTCTTTAGCCTGGAGGACACGCCGTCCTTTATTTTGAAAAACAATTTGAAACGTGGACTCGTGAGACCACAGCGCACACTTCCACTTTTTGTTAGTCCATCTCAGATGAGCTTGGGCCCAGAGAAGCTGGTGGCATTTCTAGGGGTTGTTGATACATGGCTTTCGCTTTGCATGGAGTTTTAACTTGCCCCAGGAGATGTCGCGACCAACGGCATTAACTGACAGTGGTTTTCTGTAGTCTTCCTGAACCCACGTGGTAATATCCTTCTACAGAATGATGTTGATTTTTAATGCAGTGCCGCCTGAGAGGCGGATGGTCACCGGCATTCAATGTCGGTTTTCAGCCTTGCCGCTTACATGTAGACATGTATCCAAATTCTCTGAATCTTTTGATGATATTATGGACTGTAGATGATGAAATCCCTCAATTCTTTGCACTTGCATGTTGAGAAATGTTGTTCTTAAAATGTTGGACTATTTGCTCACACAGTTGTTCACAAAGTGGTGAACCTCGTCTCATCCTTGCTTGTGAACAACTGAGTCTTTCGAGGATGCTCCTTTTATACCTAATCATGACGCAAACCTGTTTCCAATTAAACTGTTCACCTGTGGAATGTTCTAAACAGGTATTTTTTTGGCATTCCTCCACTTTCCCAGTCTTTTGTTGCTCCTGTCACAGCTTCTTTGGAACATGTTGCAGGTATCAAATTCAAAATGAGTGAATATTGCCAAAAAAACAATAAAGTTTATCAGTTTGAAAATATAATATCTCGTCTTTGTAGAGTACTCAATTAAATATAGGTTGAAAAGGATTTGCAAATCATTGTATTCTGTTTTTTCCCTAACTTCATTGGAATTGGGGTTTGTAGATTCATTTTCATTTTTATGAGCCATTTTGCCTGGTGTCTAACACAGTGTAATGTTATATGTTTCATTGTTCTCTCTGTTTGATATTTAAGAAACACTGCGGTTACAGCTGTGAAATTTATATAACAAAACTGTAAACTTGTAATAGAATTTACTAATAATCTACCATCTATGTCTTACATTGCGCAGCCAAAATGATGAGCACGCCTGTTCAATCAACATCTCATTCTTGATGTGTGATAATGGCATTGAAGAAAAAAATCATCTGGAATGTCATTGTGTATGCTTCAGTGTGTAACTATTTTTCAAAATGACACAAATATGCCTTGCCCAAAAACATGATAAATAATTCCAGAGGTAGCACAGTCCATATTCTTGTACCAATGTCGGATATTAAAGTTGTATGAAATCAGATGTCACATGCGCTAAGGTTTTGGCTTGGAATTCTCAGAACTGACAGCCCCTGATGACATTTTCTCTTATAATTCTTACATCTTGGTCTTGCATTTTTTGCAAGTTAACTTAAACACTTTTATGCACTATCAACTGTTTTATTGTGGCTTTTGTCCCTCCAGACCCTTTTATTTCTATCAATCAGAAATTGCTGCACATTACATACATTTGCCTTTTTGGCTGCCCTGATAGTAACTGGTCATTTTTGTTGGTCGCTTGGTGAATTTGCTGCTTCATTTTCAGCCAGCCACATCATTGTTCTGAAATGGAAAGGAAATAAAATATCACAGCTTGTTCAATTGCACATTGCTCACATCTCCATGAGAGGTGTCATTTATCAGATGATGAGTTTTCTCCATTTTTTCTCAGAATAAAATAGAAACCAAATATATCTTTCAAGGAGCATTCCAATTTTCAAATTAAAAAATGAAGTGCTTCTTCATGCATCAAACTCTTGCTCTTGGAGCTTGTGTGAGGGTGTGTGTGTGCGTGTGCGCCATGCATCAAACTTTCATGATGCACAGATAACAAATTTACCACATTGGTTACCAATACTTTGAAGTAAGAAGCAAGGGTAATTTAATAAGTTAATTATCACATTGTGTGCAACTAAGTTTTACTGAAAACGTAGCATTTTCTTTAGATTGCTGAAAAGATTGAGGAAAAAAAAGTCTTAAATTAAGTTAGAATGCACTGGTAAGAAAAATAGCTGAAATGGGAGATGGAATTCAGAGAAAGTATTGAATTAATTTATAATTTTTTTCCTCTCCATCCCTATAATATCACCATTAAGCACGTCGTCAGTGTTGCCCATGTGACGCTATGTTCAGGAACCACAGGAATTCCAAAAATCTTAAGCCTTTATTGAAGACAGGGTCAGGACCAGAACACAATTGCCAAGCCAAAAACGAAATCCAAAAAGCAAAGTCGACTGGACAGGCCAGGGTCAAAACCAGTAACGCAGATGTGCGACAGTACATAGACAGCAGGCCAAAATCGTAGTCGAAATCCAGGAGAGAGTCATACACAGGGCATCCAAAACAGTCATCGTAGTCGTACAGAAAACAGGTCCAAAAATCCAAAAACACAAAACAAGAACAGAAGGGCAAGGCAAAATCAAGGTCGTGCAAAACAGTCGTGAAGAAACAATTATCAATTGGCATACGAGGGGCTCTGCTCAAAAGAAAACGTTCTGACAGGGAATGAACTGCAGTGAAGACTTTAAATAGACAAGAGGGAAGTCACTTGCTATGCAGGGAACAGGTGAATTGGATAAGAACTAATTACACAGGAGAGAATACATGGGGAAGTCTTTAATACAATCATTGGCCAAAGCCAAGACACGGACAGGATCTACGCAGACAACCTATGACAGATTCACAGCTCCGGTCAAGGAGTTCTAAGTGCACAGACAATGAGTGCAGGAAAGCAATTAAGCACGTGAGAGATCTCACAAAAACGCAGGGAGAGGCAGAGAAAGCGAAGCAAAAGGCGGAGACTAGAACAGGACGATTGCTGAGATAGCATTAGTAGTAATAAGTAGAGGTGCAGCTTTACAAATTAACCCAAGTGTTCATTAGTAAGTTTAGTAATATATACATGGATTAGTTAAGTTAGTAGACTATGATGCAAAATATAAATGTTAGTATTATTAGTAATCTAGGAAAGCAAGGTGAAGGAAGCAAACGAGAATTGAATAATATGAAACCCCAGAAACCATTGAAATCACCCGAAGTAGGTGAGCACACAGACTGGGAAGACGGACTGAACCAACTGATCACAAGACAGGGGAGACTAGCGCAATGAAACCTAAAATGACATGAAGATAAAACCAGAATGTATAATAAACAAAAAGAATAAAGAAAAGACATAACCATAATCTCAAGGCATGACATCAAAACACGGAACCATAACAGCCCACTGGTGATCTCTGTCTTTTCTTCATAATTTCTCAATAATTACAGGCTTGTCCATTGATCTTGATTATTCAGTAAATAAATTGTGTGATTACAAATCAAAGAATCTTAAACAGGAACCTTTTGAAAGCAATTATGCGTTTGAGGGTCAGAGGCTCATGGCACGCCACGGCAGATCTTGCAATGCTGGTACTGCCTGTAGGGGGGCGTTGGGCTTTAGGAAGTTGGTGGGGGATATCACCATCTCCCCCTCGCGGAGTGTGAAGAACCTTGGGGTCCTGTTTTACGACAGGCTCTCTTCTGCTGTGAACATTGCTGCAGTGACTCGGACCTGCAGGTTCTTCCTCTAAAACATCCGTAGAATCTGGACCCTTCCTCACCAGCTACTCAACGCAGCTCCTAGTCCAAGCACTGATCCTCTCCCACCTGGACTACTGCAACTCCCTCCCCGCCGGCCTCCCAGCATCTGCTATCAGACCCCTGCAGCTCATCCAGAATGCTCCAGCTCGCCTGGTCCACAACCTCCCGAGACACTCCCACGTCACCCCCCTGCTCACAAGGCTCCACTGGCTCCCTGTTGCCGCTCGCATCAAATTGAAGACTTTGGTGCTAGCCTACCAGGGAGTCAACAAAACAACTCCAGCATACATCCAGAGACTGTTCAGACCTTACACCCCTGCCAGAGCACTCCGCTCTGCTACTTCTGGTCGCCTGGCTCCTCCCCCTCTTCACTCCACCCCTTCCCGCTCAAGGCTGCTGTCTGTCCTGGTACCTCGTTAGTGGAATGATCTACCTATCGAGGTCAGAACAGCAGAATCCTTGAGCATCTTCAAGCGCCGCCTGAACCCACCTCTTCAGGCTCCAACTTTCCCCTACTCCACTGCCCTGAACCCTGAAATCCTACACGTGATTTATATTTCTTACTGACAGTAGGGGAAGCATGCTTGAGCGTTATGAATCATACAAACAATTTGATTACACAATCATATTACTATACACAGAAAACCCTTCTGAATTGGTCTTGCTCTTTTTGAAGGTACTTTCTGTGTAGGGCGAGGGTATCGGGATGTGGAATGTGCTTTCAAAAGAGATCTAATTCACATTAGTCGAGGCTAATCTTATAGGCTAAGCACCAAACAACCGCGAAAGGAACAGTTCAGACAATTCAGAGACTGGCTGATGTGCTGTAGCTACGTTCGTCTAGCCACTGTATCCAGCTGTATCCAGCAGATTTATCACAAAATAAAGAATAAAAATGTATATCACCAACAATCAGAACATCAAATAGGCACTGCAATTTATTTATTTGCGGGCCATCTTTTTTAGATATTCAATTTCTTGGTGATATATTTTTATTCGACTTTACGACTTTCGGACTCGTAGACACTGCATTTTTCGAATGGGCAGCGATCTTCTCAATTTCACAAAGCTACTGAACCTAAATCTACTACGAAATGCATATAGCAAAGCTACAGTCAACTCGTGATTTAAACTAAATGCATAACACCCAAGTAATACACTTACTTTGAATCCTTACACAGCACTTAATTTACCAGGGAATGGGAATTTTTGGCAAGACTTGAGCTGTGAATCATGAGCGGAACTTCTCAATTTTAGTTAATTATTACATATTGTCTTCACTATTTTAATCACCTGTTGTCTTTTTGGGAAAGGAAGAAAGTGAAAGTGTTTGGGATGTAGCCTTGAATAGCGAGGTGCCAAACTCTCCCGATGCCATGCTCTGCCAATCGGCGGAAGATGGTTCTCTCACTAACCCCCAAAAGAGCAGCAATGTCCCGGACATGCACATCAGCTAAAAGATATCTCTGCACAGCTTCCATGGGGAGTACGAGAGAGGGGCGTCCCACAGCCTTATCAGCATTTAAAAGTAAATGATTCAGGCTATGAACCACTTCATCCAAATTGGTCAACACCTGAGGGTTAACCGCTGTGTCATTAAATGAAAATATGTGCAAAATATAGCTAGTTCCTCGAGGCAATAGCAAATAATCAAAATTGGCGTTTTCATATCCTGCGATGTCAGCTAAAAGTCTCAAATCTCTCGCTTCTGCTGGTCTTTGTGCAGTCATTCTCAAATTTAGCAAATTGACCATTCTTAAGCAGCAAGCTTACACAGGAGATAGGCCTGTGTGATCAATCTAAGCACTCTGTTTTGGAACAACCAATGGGAATAAGGCGACGCGATGACAGGGATGAAAGCCAAACCCCCTCATTACCATTAAATTTCGTGATTTCTTGCTCCAGGACTGCCACTGAAATAAATACAGAAATAAATAAATACAGAAATAAATAAATACAGAAATAAATACATTTGGAAATAAATATAAATGGAAATAATTTAAGAAATAAATGAATATGGAAATAAATATAGAAATAAATAAAAGAGTGAAAAATTATTTATTTATTTATTTATACATTTATTTCTATATTTATTTATTTTTAATTTTGGCAGTTTTGGGCTTCCATAATACGTAGGTTCAGCAATCGCGTGGGAGTCATGGCCAGAGTGTGAGATACGGAAAAGTATAGCCCTGATACTCTTTAATCATCAACATAATAAGCTCTGTTCATTGGCTTGGCTCCGTAATTAATGGCATATCCCTGCAAGATACGTTGCTGTCACTAAACGATAGCAACATACCTTCTCTGCACCAGCTGCCTGTTGACAAAAGATTGTTAAATAAAAAATAAATGTTATACAACAATGAGGTAAAGAATCCATAAAATGGGCCTAAACTAAGATAATACAATGGTTTTAGTAATATTTATATCTCTATTAACAAAGAAAATACTTATTTGTTTGCTCACTTTCTTTTCAGCTCTCGCTGCCATCGTTGTTTGATTAAAAAATACGCAATGTATTCTGGGTAGCAATTCCTCCCAAAGGTGGTATCGGAAAATCTCAACATTGACAGCTATACAGCCCCTAAACTTGTCCCTCAACTTGACATTCTAAGAATCGGGACAGCACTAGCGCACATTTTTGAGATTGAGGGTTAAGATTGAGGGTTAAGATAGGAATTGGAATTCACCCAAACTCTTTAACAAGTTAAATGATCATTTAAAAGCTGCAAATTGTGTTTACTCACATTGCTTTTGTCTTATATTTTAATTACTTGAATTATCTGAAATATTTCAATATGAAAAGGAAAAATATAAGAAACTGGGTGGGGGCTAATACTTTTTTTCAAAGCTCTGTATAATTGTGTATGATGTTTGCAAAATAGTTTTCACATCTTTGCTGTTATGACCTTGAAAATGATGATGGGAAAAAGCACCTTCAGAAGCATGTGAATACTTTTGCAACAGTTTGCGCTGTCATCACTTAAATAGATTAATATAAAATACATACACTGACCACCAGGGCATCAATCATATTAAGTGCACAAGTCATGTGGAATGCATTCTCAGAGCACACAGACCTGACCTCCATAGGCAACAGTGATTTCCATAAATTTTCAGTTTCCAGAAAATACCCTGACCGCTAAGTCTTTGCCTTCGCTCAGTCCATTTTCCTGAGTGTTGACCCTGCACCTCTGTCTTTCTCCATCCTATTCCATCTGATGCCCGGTTTTGTATCATATATTTAAAAATGTGTTCAATTACTGATTCCATTCCATACAAAAAAGGGACAGAAACATGTGGCTTTGCAACTCTGTTCAGCCAAGAGTCAATGTCATTGAAGGGCAGACGTTTGCATCTGACAACATATAATTATTTATAGGCTCAGAGTCAGGGAAGCTCTTATCCAATTAATGAATTCCCTGCCTTCAAGGAGACGTCTTCTCCCTGCCGATGCGTCATTGGGGGTGGTGGATCGCCGAACAGTAATCATAATGCATCTGTTTCCATCAAAAACAACTGAGCATTTTGGCCACCCATTCTTGGAAGCAGATTGCTGCGCAGACTGCATCATTACTTTGCACGTTAAAAACGCATTACCGCTGAGATAAAAAAAGAGGAGGTGTGAGAGAGAGATGCTGTGATAGACTGGAAATTCCCGGAGATTTGACGCATGTATGGATGTCTGCCCCTACAGCGCTGAGCCGCTAACTTATAGCTAAGCTCAGACTGTCCATTTACAACACTGAGTAAATAAAAAACCACATTAATAGATATGCGAATGAATGAGTTGACCACTGCGACTGTGAGTACCTTTAAAATGCAAATTAATGTTAGCCTTATTTGATAATGTGTATCTTCCTATTCCAGAAATCAATTCCAAGAGACAGACGCAATGAATATGCCATTCATTGCAAAAATACACAAGCAAGGGGTCTGGCGGTGTTAACAGCAATAATGGTCAGGCAGTTAAGGCTTACCCTTAAAATATCACACGCTGGGTTATTCTCCAGTGCTTTGTGAATTGGCAAATGTACCTCAGGATGTACATCTGTCACGTTCACCTTTGATTCCTCATTTTCAGGAGATTTGGGACAGCATGTGCCAGTCTGAGTGCGCATCGCAAAATACTGGACACGCCAAGACCCTCAATGTTGGATGCATGCAGTGAAAAACAAGTTTCCTTTTCGATTGTTCAAATATACTCGTCGCCCTGACTCACTAATTTGTTAAATAAGAAGTAGAACTTGAGATATGGTGAATATTTGTGTAAAATAATTTCTAGAATGTCCAATATATGAACTTCTATATTCATGTATAATTGGTGTGCTTTCCAGTTGTCCGTTAGTGGGACCAGGGTGTACAAACGGCCTAGTTAGACTCTGACTTAATGAAAATATTTTCTTCAGTATCCCTACTCAGCCTCCCAAGATTCAAAAAGGGTGTTTCAAAAACATTTTAAAAAACACTGCCACCCAGGGAAATGCATGGCGTAACACCAAGTACTGCATTCAGTGCGCAAATTTGTCAGTTGTCCAGTAGGGATAATCGATTCTAGCCCTCAAAGGCAAATCAGGTCCACATTTGGGTTTTTTGTTTTTTTGTTGGTTTTTTTCAGAAGGTAGCTTCGCAGTGAAAGACATTGACAGGCCAGACAGTATACACACCAAACTCCCAGATAGACAGAGGGTGGAAAACACAGCAGCCCTCAGCCCTTGAGGACCATGATTTGATAAACCCTGGCAGAAGCATCTCTTCCGGTTTATAGCGATGCACTGTTTTGATCCTACTCAGGTTTGTATGAAAATAATACCTTCAGAAAAGAAAAACAAAACAGATATTAGATACAGCAGCATGAGAGAGGGGGAAAACGTCAATGCAGTAGTGCTCCAATCATCTGTCAGCGGGTATGCCGCCCTGCGAAGACTTGAGAAGAGAAATCGGAACAGAGAGAGCTCCTGCTGCAGGCCCTTCAAACATTACATTCTGTACATAAGAACAAAACTACTGTCAGTCTTATTTCATTAGAGGATGGAGGGAGAGTGAACTGACTGGAAGATCACTCATTTCACCCATGAAAGTAGCTGGATAGATATAACACTCTCGACGCAGGAGTTATTCACATTTCATGCTCTTACCTAAACTTGAATTTGAGTTTTTATGTATTTTATTTATGTACTTATTTCTGCCCTTTCTTTTTCTCATCCAAAGTGGATTGGTCCATCTTTATATTCAGGCTTATTTCAACTCAAAACTTGTTTTTGTCATTTTTTTGAGACAATATGAGCATGTCGTGGTTAGTGTTATGCATTTCTCTAGAAGAAAAAATACTTCATTTATAATTGTCACCAGTATAGACCTATTGCAAAGTAAAGTTGGATGAAATTTGATTTTACCGTTTTATGACTTTTTAAAATTCCCTCAGCTCATTCTGGGTTATTGTGTATATGAATCAATGGCTTTTCCCTTGTGCACATACCTCAGACATCCAGATGCTTCTTTTTTCTTCTTCTTCATAAAACTTACTTCATGAGCTTTGGTGATTTTTCTAATTCAGTTTGGTAATCATTCTCAATCACGAAGAACTCCACATCATTGGTTTTGCCACCAGGCATTTACAGCATAACATACTGCATAACTGTTAGTTTCTTTGTATTCAATTTGTTGTACTGTAATGATTGTCAAATCATTTTGCAAGAAGATCCAGAATGGTTGCACTGGGGGTCGATTTAAGGGTGGATCTAAAGGACTGCTACCCCCTTCACTCTGAAGAATACTGGGATATCACTTTTTTATAACATCTAAATTATATATTCATAAAATGAGATTCGCATAATATGCCACCTGTATGAGGAATTCCTCCTGTCAAACAACAAAACACACAAGCACAAGTCAGTTGTGTGCTCTTCGCTTGTTCAGAAAGTGGCACTAAGTCAAGATAGATCATACTTTTTTTTTTTTTAAAGCTACACAGCACAACATAGGTCAATGCATATCGTCATGATCTTTAAAAAAGCTTTTTGAACGTCCATTTATGAGCAGCAGAAGTAGGAGCCGGGTGCAACTGATTTTGACAAAAAAAAATAAATAAAAGAATGCTAACTCAGAGGTAATTCAACAGGAAAGGAATATTGCATTCTAGACACTCACAGAATGCAATGCAGTAAACATAGCGCACAGCAAGGCAGGAAAACAATCCAACAAAGGGGTGATGAAACGCAGGAACAAAAACACAAGACAGCAATTAACGCTGAGGGAGAACAGGAGTGGATGCAGGGGAACGGAACAAGGAGGAAGGAGATTAGAATGGGACAGTGTTGATATTACGCGGAAGATAAAGTCTGCACGACCATAAAAATGTACTTGAGATCTGGCATTGATTGTTTAACCATTGTTTATTTGGAGCCATGGTTGTATTTATTGCCAACTAGAAAAATACATGTGTCAGCGCTGAGCGCTGAGGTGAATTTCATGTGAGCCAGAGAGACAGAAAGGGAACGTGTGTTAGTTCCACTGATCTACACAGAATAACTATATAGATCAGTGGTTAGTTCACACAAGTGAAAGAATCATCCTAGCAAATTATCAATTTTTTTTCTCCCGAGGGGATCAGGCCAAAATGGGGGAGAGAACAAAACAAAGCAGTGCTGTAGAAGGTTAGATCATTTAAAATTTGACGATGAGACAATTTAGATGTATTTGTTGGCTGATAATGTTGCAATGAGAAAGGTTATTGTACAGTTAATGCATTTCAAAAAAAAAACATTAAGGTAATATTTAGAAGAACTAGTAGTTTGAAGAAGCATTCTGCAGTCACTATATTATAACTTTCAAACTGAAAACTGGAGGGTGTTACCAGGGAGAGTGAGCCTTGAGCCAAGAGAGTACATATTCAGTTGCATATGGTGAGCGAAGAGTAGATGATGCATAACATGAATTCATTACATTTCTGCTTTCCAGAGGATAGCTAAGATAGCTCACGTCAGAGAATGACAGTACAGCAGGGGCATAAAGAGTAAAAGAAGGTTTGAATTTTTTAAAATAAGTTTTTTTGATGCATTTGCTTTTTTGGACCTATTGCATATAGAAATGGACAGTGCAGTCACATTGGTGATTATCCCTCCCCCAACATTTCAAAAAGTTGACCCTATTCCCCACCACCTTTTTTTTTAACATTGGATTTTAGATGTATGCATAAACTACAAACTACAACCCAGTGTCAATGACCTGTATTGTTTTCAACAATACGACAACAGCACACAGTTTGATGCTTTATCATTGACTTTTCAAATAAAAACTAAAAAAAAATTGGTGCATGTAACTTTTTAATGTTGCCATTCCTTTTCATTCTTACAAGGGCAAATATTTTTGGCACCTGAGATTTTTTTTTTTTTTCTCTTGTCACCCTGATGAAGACCCTTTGACTGAAAGCTTGGTGTATTCAAGAGACTTGCATTGATGTAGATACTCTTTGTTTACTAGTTGTTTTTAGGTAATCTGGCACCTTGGCATTTTTTGGTCGTCAGTTTGGTGATTTGCTCTCAGTATCTCTATATATATATATATATATATATATATATATATATATATATACAAATTTTTAACCAATTTTAACCAATTTTTTTTAATGCAGACGTGGTCTCAGATGTTTGTTTTTAGCATTATTTTGCCTGCAGTGAATTAAAGACCTCCTAACTTAAGCAAGCAGCAGTGTATTTTGCCTCCTCAAAGCCCTGATCTCAGCCCCAAGCTCGGTGGCTTACTCTTCAATGTGCGGAGAGGAACAGCCAATTTCTTCAGAGCGTTATACAATAGCATGAACATAAACCTATGTTTTGTCAACTGTTGGACACAATATTTTTGGTACATTTTCAATATCTAGAAACTGTTGCTTTTTATTGAAATTCTTTTACAGCATCTTCACCCCGTACAGAAATGATTTCATTCTGCCGCAGACATTTGCTCTGTACTACCATGCAAATCTAGTAATTTTAATGGGCCCAAGACAGTAAAATTAAATCAGTCTTCTCATAAGCCATCAGCAATGTTTAACATAGAACATTTCACAATGGCAAGATACTCAAATGTATCACTTTAAATTAAATTAAAACTGTTCACTGAAGCTTCTTTCAGCTTTGCTAATTTAATAGAGACCATCTTGAGCTGATATTAAATTAATTCAATTTGACTTCTTACAGTGGGTTACCTCAGCAAGCCAATGGAACAATGCAAGTATTTTTTTTTATCAATTAATTCACCTAATATGCTCATGCTGAACTAATTTTTACTTCATTTAAAAGTCTTTAAAACAAAACGTGAGACATTCTTAGCTTTAGTGAGTTATACATCCTTCCAGAAATACATTTCTGTGAAGTACATCAAACTATTTAGTGCGATTTCAGTCATAATCTCTTCAGTCAGAAATGATGTCACTTGCAAAGTCACATGACACATTGTTTCATAACCTGATGTGGGGTCCACAGTCATGACCAATTTATTTAATGTACTTGGATTGTTTTTTTTTTTCTTCTTCTAGAAGAGAGTCCATAGCATTAACTGAGATAGTAGTGCATTCATGCAATTACTGCCTTGTACACTGTCTTTCTTCTTTGCAGATCCAAATGTCTCGAATGTAATCTTGATACTGTCCGTGATGAAATTATCCATAATTATCTTGCGGGCATAATGCAATCGGTTTGGGTAATGGGTTACTCGTGCACTGCAATGAATCACTCTCATAGCAAATGAAAATGCTGCTATTACAGTAGCATAGGGCAGAATCCACATCATGTACAATATTATCATCTTAATTCATTTATTTATTCATTCATTCTTTTCCAGGGACCAAAAATCAAATTACCAATTCAGCACTACTTTAGGACATGACATGATCCATTAAGCAGAGTCTCATGTTTATGAACCACAGGATTAAACAGGCATTTCTAGGTCTTCACTCACCCTGGGCCCTTGCTTTATTGAATTTCAAGGTGGAACCTTTTACTGCGAGCCATAGTGCAAACCTTAAATGAGCATGTCCAAACATCACAAGAGAGGACAACCAGTTATTTTTGCTTATTTAGTTTGAAGCAATTATCCAGACCCACCTCTAATAATGTATCCATTCAGCATGTCAAAAAAAAAAAAAACCGAGGAGAAAGGAAGAGTAGTGTCTTGAGAGACGAGGTCAATCTCAGCTGGATATTTTGTATACACAAAGCTAACATGGCATGTCAATCTTGAAGTGCGCATGGGAGCCTTAATCATTGCATTACCCTTAGCAGATTTTCCTCTCTGGTGATGTACATGGATGACACTTTTTTGAAAACATTGCATTACTGATTTTCTGTATGCATGAACAGACGGACAGACAGACTCACACTCAAACACACACACACACACACACACACAAACACACATGCAGCTGTGCTTGCTAGAAAATTGCATTGTACTCATTTTCATATTGTCATATTCAAATTGACTTGTATTCATTATGAACAGACAAACATGGCAACAAACCTGGCGCAGAAAAGAGTAGTATTGGTTTATAGGCGTCTGCTGTACAAGTCAGTACAAGGTTGCACCTAAACAAAAGGGGTGACTTTGTATCGTCAAAATAATAATAAATAATTAATAAGAATAAAATAAAACCCCCATGGCAGCTTGTCAATATTCTGAATAGTGAACGCATTCATTTTTGAATAGACGCCTGTTCATTTTTGGATGCGTTCGAGGCTGCAAACCTGGTCACTGCGTTCGATGATGAACACCCTTCTGTTCATTTTCTGATGCATTCATTTCCCGATGTGTTCATTCTCCGATGCCTCCCCAGAGCCTGATGCGTTCATGTATGTGTGAAGTGAGCTTTTAGATTATGGGTGTGAATATTCTTTTGTGAACGATGACTGAATATGGATGAAGGATTTTATAAACGCTTGTACAGGCATTTTAAATTCTCAGTTCCTTAAAGTGAAATAGTTCTCATTGTCATTGTAAGGTTTTTTCTTATAAAGTGAAGTAGTTCTCATTAGTGTGAATGCTGACTATTATTTTTCATGTCAGCCATTTTCTTTATACTTATTATTAACATTATTATTATTTAGGTCTCCAAGACGAAAGTTGTTATGGTCCTGTTTTTATTCTTATTATTTGTATTTTTTTGTGCGCTTTCGTTTGAAGAAACCACTGGGCCGATTTTTATTACATTTTCATGGATGATAGAGCATAATGAGGTGTCGGCACATCACCTAAAAAAAATTTCATTTTCACTCTGCGTCAAGGGGGATACCTCAAAATGTAAAAATCTTTGAACCTCAATAGCTCGAAAACTATTCAAGATAATTTCACAAAACTTTCATCAAAATGTAGAGGACATCATTCCCCATCGATTGCACCCATAGTGGTGCAAAGGACAGTCATGTCGTTAATTTAAGGGCGTAAGGCGGCGCATTGTGGAGACCATAAGTGTTGTCGGCGACAACCCTAGGTTATTATTATTCTTACTTCTACCACCATTCCACGCTATTAAACTAGCCCTACATACTTTGTGCCATTTCAACAATTCATATATCAAAATGTGCAGCTTTTTCTGGACATTATTGCTATAACTCTTCTCTTTCGTACTATTTATACTTTTTAAAATGTTTCACTTTTTCTGATGTTTTTGTCCCATAGAAATGCGTTGAAACAGTCTTCAAACTTTTAAATTCTTGTGCTACTTTGAACCTCTGTAACTTCAGCATACTTTCTCCTAGAGACTTCATTCAACTTTTCACATTAGCTAAGTTAGCTGAGTAATATGGTTAGCATGATTAGCTTTGTTAGCATAGCAAATGTTGTCAGCAATTATGCTAACTAAGTTAGCTGAGTAAT
Source organism: Gymnothorax reevesii (assembly GCA_029721435.1). NCBI lineage: Eukaryota > Metazoa > Chordata > Actinopteri > Anguilliformes > Muraenidae > Gymnothorax > Gymnothorax reevesii. The sequence continues at coordinate 54,103,042 of CM056587.1, read as the reverse complement.
AGTCCATGGCCACAAGGATGTAGCAGCTGCCTTGGTCCGTCATCGGGAAAGAGCCCAGAATGTCCACCCCTGCCCACTCCATGAGGGCCCCAACTATGAGACTACCGGTTCGGCCCTTTTCTGGCAGTGCAGGCATCGCACCGGTGCACGTGTAGTTCCACCGCCGGGCAACATCCTGGCCAGTAGAACCAGCTTAATAGCCGGTGGAAGGTCTTGGCTAAAAATGTCCTGCCCCCACCAACCCGTGCACAAGCTGGAGGACCTTGAGCCAGAGTTGATGGGGCACCAGCAGTTGGAGGATTACCCGCTGACCATCAAGGGACCCGCGAGAGAACGGGGTCCTGGCTCTGCTCGGCTTGGAGTTGTCATCGAGCCCCAGGCTGGTCTGCATGGCTGCCATCATTGGGTTAGTGGGGTTCTGGTCCTCCACCCGCTGGCAGTAGCATTACTCGCCGCCCTCACAAGGCCATCGGGACAGGGAATCTGCATTGGCGTGGAGGTGGCCAGCCTGTTGTTGGATTTCAAAGTCATAGTCCTGTAGGGCCTCCAGCCATCATGCTAGTTGCCCCTTTGGCTCCTTAAAGTTCAACAGCCAGGTGAGGGAGGCATGGTCGGTGCGCAGCAGGAACCTCCTTCCGTAGAGGTACGGCTGGAACTGGTGAAGGCCACAGACGACAGCTAACAGTTCTCTGTGTGTGACGCAGTAGTTCCACTCTGGTCGGCTGAGGGAACGGCTGTAATAGGTGACCACCTGCTCCCTGTTTTCTCCCTCCTGGGACAGGACTGCCCCAAGCCCTTCTTTGCTGGTGTCGGTGTCTACCCGGAAGGGTCGGTTGGGGTCGGGGTAGGCCAGCATGGGGGTCCCCGCCAACGCTAGCCGGAGCCTGGAGAAGGCAGCAGCACAGTCCTCTCCCTACCGGAACTCCTGGCCCTCCTGCGTCAGCGGATGCAGGGGGCTGGCAATGGTGGCGAAACCTTTCATGAACCGTCGGTAGTAGGAAGCGAGACCCAGAAAGCTCTATAGTTCTCCGACATTTCGAGGGACTGGCCAGTTCTTGACTCCCTCCACCTTGACGGGGTCGGTGGACACCCCAGCTGCACTGACGACATGCCCTAAAAAGAATGTTTCTCTCTGGAACAGATAGCACTTCTTCGGGAGGAGGCAGAGCCTGGCCTGGCGAATGGCACGGAAAATGTCCCTTAGGTTCACCCAAGCGTTCTCAAAACTGGTGGCATGCACCAGGAGTTCTTCTAGATAGACGAGGCAGCAGGTCCAGGGGATTTCGGCAAAACCTTCTCCATCAGCGCTCAAATATAGCTGGAGCATTGCAGAGCCCGAATGGTATCACCCTGAACATCCACAGCCCTGGCCGATGGAGAACGCGGTCTTGGGTCAGGGCTTCGGTTCCAGTTCAACCTGCCAGTTGCCACTGCGGAGATCCAGGGAGCTGAACCAGCTGGACCCAGCGATGTGGTTGAGTGCTTCCCCGACCTAGGGCAAGGGATAGGAGTCCTTGAGGGTAGGTGCGTTGAGGAGTCGGTAATCAACGCAAAACCGAATCTATGTTCGAGTGCTTCCTCACATCAGCTGTGTTCAAGCATCTCTTCGGTCTTGCTCCGTCTTTGGCTTGCAGTCCGGTGATGAGCTCTTTGCACCAGGAGAACGGTCGCCTGTGCAGACCATTATGAGTAGACTAAATGCTACGCCACGCCAGTAAATAAAAAGGTAATCAAAAAAAAAAAAAATTCAGCTCCTAGCTATTGTTTTCTAATTCCGTGTCATTGTTCCGATGAATTATTTCATAACAAATAAGCAATTCCATTGGGTTATGTTGGTATAAATGTTGAATCGGAATATGGATTAATCAAAATAAATGTTTTTAATTGTTGTTCTGTCGTTCTGAATTGTTGAATTATTTCTTTACCCAAAAATATAATTTTGAATGTTTACAATAATGCCGCTTTCACACTGGACGCGAACAAATTTTTCGCGCAACAAATCACATTCAAAGTCAACGCAAAGATGCGCGTAGTTGCTTTTTTGCATTGAATTTGAATGTAATGTGTTTTGCGAAAAATTTGTTTCGCATCCGGTGTGAAAGCAGCTTAATTTATGTTAATTATATACAATTCTATTGCCTAAATATTCATACATGTATTATCAAACTTGTTAAAATGTAATGCTGGTGTTGATTCGTTCTTTTGAGATACATGGTAACATACAAAATGTATTAATTGCCTAATAGAGAGACAGAATTGAATGTTTTGAAGCTAGCCAACCAAATGACGGGCCATGGCGGTTTTAGTAGTGGTAAAGTTCCAGCCATTATTATGATACAGGACCACACAAAGGTTAGTAGTTTTTATAAAGAGTGTTTCTGTGTACCATATGTTGCACTTGCATAGAAGAGTGCTCTTTAGTAAGAATGGTAATGAGTAAAGCCACCATATTATGTCTGTTCAATGTACAAGCGACCGGCCGCCCTCTTCGGCTACTATGTTTCGGTCAGGTTGCCTAACGCTTAACAATGGCTAGTTTGCTTAAGAAACCAACAACACTAATGGTGTTTGCTAACTAAATAATCACAACAGTTATTTACAGCATTTACAGCATGACACGATGAACACAAAATGTAAGGCAACTATTTACAGTGGTACCTGCTTGCGCTTAGCCTACACTCTACAATATTATCAATGCAAATGTGTGATTACATGTTAGTAAATGTATATTTCAGTCATACAATTATTAATTATTTGCGCAGATATTCTGAGGCGCAAGAAATATGTAGCCTTGAGGAAATAGTGCTAATTAGATGCCAAATTAGTCCACCCAATTAGAGCAGATAAGACACAAGGGCTCGCTAATGCTATGTTAAAACAAATAAACCCCTTGTCTTACTAAAGCACGTCTGACCAGGGACTCGAACGCTGGTTGCCTGCGCTGTAGCACTACACCTTAACCGCTAGGCTATACCATTTCACAGCAAAAATGCTCTCAAATGCTCTCTGCATCAATCTCCTGGTATGGCTGCTAATCCAATTTAAGCATTTCATAAGGCTAACTGATTATTAGAAAACCCTTTTGCAAATGTGTTGCACAGCTGAAAACCGTTGAACTAATAAGGGAGCGCAAAAGGGAGCATGGCATTCTTGAGGTTGGTTTAGTATCTGAAGCATCAGCAGTTGTTTGATTGTTTACAGGCTCAAAATGGCCAGAAAGAAAGAACTCCCTTAGAGACCCATCAGTCTATTGTTATGCTTAGAAAAGAAGGCTAGTCAATGCGAGAAATTGAAAACTTAAAATCTCTTACCATGCTGTCAAATATTCCCTTCAGAGAGCAGCACAAACTGGCACTAACAAGGACAGAAAAAAGGAGTGGGAGGCCCCGATGCACAACTGTGTGTAGTTTAAGACAAAGATGCCTCGCAGGTTGTGAACTAGCAGCTGCGCTAAATAGTTCCCGTCAAACACCAGTTTCAGTATCAATCGTAAAGGTGAATTTTTTTTTTGATGAAGGCAAAGTTTGGAGTTCATATTCATCATTTTCCATTAAAATCATTATTTCTAACTCAGACAATGTCAGCATGTTATGTTCATTTGCTATATGTCCTTTTCAGACTAATTTCATGTGTGTTTCCATGGAAAACAAGAAATTTTCCAAGTGATCCCAAACTTTTGAGTGGTAGCGTATTTGCTTGGTGCTTGAATTGTGTTTGGTTGAGGTAAAAATGGTCTACATGAGCTTCTTGCTTATTTTCTTCGCAAAAGGTAGATATGCCGCATGACAATGCTGCGATTTGGAAACATGCTGTATTTATAATGCGTGACCACCACCCCCCGGTACTGGGACGTAGGGCTAATGGGGTTCAACAAGCTTGAAATAGTTTCCCCCTCAGTCTTGTTCTTAACATCTGTACTCTTGGTTGCATAACAGTTTGCCAAAGAAAATAAGACTAATAAGAATAATAAGAATTTAATCAACAAAGCACAAAATATCACCGTATCTCAAAATCAGAGGGATGAGCATTCTCATATTAAATCTTACCAGGTAAAGTTTTTATAATCATATGATGAAGATTAATTTAGGACAAGCAAGAGATGCGACACCTGTGCAAATATGATCGCATCCAGATTTAATATGCACAACTCCTTTGTTTGGCACTGGAGGGAATTTAATTTTAAGAGGATTTATTGCAAATGTAGCACCATTATATTACTTTTCAACAGAGAAATTGAAATAATAGCATATGAGCAATGTTTGAAAGCAAACTTGAAAACTTGTTGACAAGGATGCCCCAAATCTATAAATTTTCTATAAGAAGTTATGGCTATATGTTGAGGATTAATTTTTTTTTATTTGGTGAGACAGTGAGACAGCTGAGATTATATGCATGAAGCATGAATTATATGCATAATTAATAATATATGTATTTTTATCCTTTTATTTATTCACTTTTAGTGTATTCAATGATTATTCTGTTAATTTTAGTTAATAAATGAACAAATGCCATAAAATTGTAAATGTTATTAGGTGTTTCAAAAAATTGAATTGTAGTGTATGCATATATACTTAATATCTACATAATTTTCTTATGTTAATTTTTCGCAACTGTTTACACAAATGCTGCTATGGCACTGTTATAGGTGAAGTTGAGGGGATCCACCTGCCTAGAATTAAGGTGCAGCTGTGCTGGGTGGTGGGCTGGTATGCAGGGAAGAAAATTATAGGTTTGACCTGATCAATTGTCACAGGTTAATTGAAAATGAACCTGCAAGGTTAATGCTCTTGTTAAAAGGACACATCACACATCTGTCTGTCAACAAATGAGAGTGCGGTTTACCTGAAGAAGACGGCAGCAACAAACACACACGCGCGCGCACACACACACTTAGAGAGAGAGAGGGAGAGAGAGAGAGAGAGGAGCATTAAAGTCCACTTAATCCACAGAAGCTTAATTAGCTCGGAGCAGGAAAAAAATAAAGAAAAATATGTTGGATAGTGCAGCTGTATGTTTCTGAAAACCTTATTAGAGAGACCCTGGGGAAATGAAATTCTATTCTTCCAGGCCTCCATATTGTGTAAATATACATTAGCCTTATATTTTGAGGCAAAATATGATAAATAAAATCTGTTTACAAAACAGCTATGACTATAGTCCAAAGGAATAAAAAAACAGGCTTCCTCAAATAAGGTAATTCTGTTGATTAAAGAGACAAAACTTTCTGGGGAGACATAAATTTAAAAGGGACACCATGGTGGGCATTATCTTTCTGTTTCTAAAGTATCTCTGACAATCTCCTCAGATTTCATTATTATTGTTTATATTCTTTCTGTTCAATCACAGTCATTCCATAAAAAGGCTAATACTAGTTTTGGTACCAGTGAGCTATGATATCCCAAACCCATCACTAACCTGATCTGCCAATAGCATTTTGCCATTATTAATTTATGTGATGAAAAATGATTTGCCTCCAGCCTGATTTCTTCTCTTTCATTTGCAAATTCATCATACTTTTGTGTGTTTCCACGTTCTCTTTGTCTTATGTTCCCAAATCTTGCATGCAGATAGCGAACCAGCACGACTAAAGTGCCAAAAAATTTGGAAATCCGGAGGAGGGCAATATTTTTTTCTTGCACTCTACCACTCAAAAGTTTGGAATCACTTCTCATGTACAGTTACAATAAAAAATATTCAATCCCCATTGAAAATTGTGTTTAATATCAAAATTTACACACTTTCAGCTGTTTGTGATAAACAGATTAAACAAGAACATTTTAAATTGCTCAATACAAATGAAGCTTAGCGTAAGTTCAGTCAGGAAGACTCTCTCTCTTTCACGCTCGTCAACCCCTTCTATTTTGTTGATGCACGTTCACTCGTGATTCTGCAGTCAATATCCGGGGCTGTCAATGAGCAGTCAGCTGGCAAAGCAGCTGATTGCTTCTATCCTACCAGGGCTCACCTCCGTCGTGTAGCTAGCCAATCGTTCAGCTGCCGTCTTTTTTAAATATTTTGTTTTCTCCGCCCTAGTTCACCCATGCTGGTGCTCGCTGACCCTCCTCCGCCCCAACGCCACCCTACTCATCAGACCTTCCGCTCCGCCGCTCCAGCTTCACCAGTCTTCAGCCACCACCACCACCAGTGTCTGGACTCTTCGGGGGATTTCCTGCGGCTGCTACGGGCCGTGCTCCTGATCTTCGAGTCTTCCCAAAGAGTCCAAGCGCCAACAACTTCTTTCTATCATATGCATGTTACCCCTTTATGCTCATAGCATAATAAATACTTCTTGATTTTCACTTGAGTATCTCCTGGTTGAACTAACTTTACAAGTGGTTTCTCCAAATTAACACAAAATGCCATTTCTAATGACTGCTGCTGTCTCAAAATTATTCAACCCCCCAAGTAGAAACCCTCATAGGAGCATATTTGCAAATCAGGTGTTGTCTTAAGCACACCCAATGCAGCTAATCTAGAGCTTAATTAGATGCATCAGGTTTGCTTGAGATAGAACACACCAAATACAAGCACTTGCTAGGGGTTTGTTGACTATTACATTTAATTGCATATTAGAAATATAGCTGTCCAAAGAATTGTCCAAAAAGCTGATAGAGGCGATCATTGCCTGGCTCAAACAAGGAAAAGGATACAAAAAGGTAGCACAGACACTGAATTTTCGTAGAGGTACAGTTGGAAGCGTAGTTCGCAAGTTCAGAGTTCAAAGAAGAGTGGCTGCAGTACCAGGATGTGGCAGAAAGAGGGAGCTATCAATGACTGTCGCCAGATTTCTGAGGAGACATGAGGTCAAAAACCCTCAAGTGGCTGCAGGAGACCCGCAGCAAGACTTGGACGCAGAAGGCACTGAGGTTTCAGTTTGCACAGTAGGGCGCATACTAAACCTTGAAGGTCTCCAAGATATACACCACAACTGATTCCAAAGGCACAAGCTCCAATATGCACAAAACCATATAAATAAGCCACAGAATTTTGGGGATATTGTTCTGAGGAGTGATTAAACAAAACTGGAATATTTTGTGCTTATGAATCAGTGGTATGTCTGCAGGGGGGAATAAAGAAGCATAAGCTGAAAAGGACCCCTTGCCTACAATGAAGAATTGTGGGGGCTTCCTCTGGCACTGGAAATCTGCAAAGACTGGAGGGCAAGATGGATTCAGTCAAGCAGCAGGATAGCCAAGGAGAAAATGTCTGGCCATCTGTGAGGAAACTGTTGCTTGGGCATCATTTAACCTTACAAAAGGACAATGATCCTAAGCGTACCACAACATCCACCAAGGCTTGGTTTCAGAAGAACCCTGGGATGATTCTAGAGTGCCCATCACAGTTGCCTCACTTCAACCCCATAAAAAAATCTCTGGTAGGATTTGAAGAACGCAGCTGCAGCATGCAAACCCTAGAATATTAGTGAACTGGTAGCCATTGTCCATGAGGACTGGGCTAAGATTCCTTGGGAATGTTGCCAAAAGCTGCCATCTGCCTATGCATCACATTTCCAGCAGGTCATAGCGGCAAAATAGTTTCCTACTAAGTATTAAAGACCCTTGTCATGAAGGGGTTTAATAATTTTTAGCCTGCAGTAGTCAATTAAAAGTGGCATTTTGTGTTGAATTTCGAGCAGCCACTTGTAATATTTGTTGTGTTGAGCCATTTAAATTGTTTTTGTTTGATTTGTTAGTTGCAAACAGCTGAAAGTTTGTAAATTTTGCCAGTAAACCTAATTTGCAATGGGGATTGAATAATTGTGCATTGCATGAAACGAGCAAATGATTGAAACAGGCATTTGAGATAATTTTCCCAAGGTATGATTTTCAATAGATTTCCATGTGGACATCAAAATTTCCCATGGGTGTGGTTTTGAGCTTTACAATCCAGGTGATCCCTCAGCAGTACTATGGGATTTAAATCAAGTGATTTACCTGGCCATCTCATGTTTCTCTATATCCTTTACAGGAAGTCCTTGTATAGTTTGAATTTGAGTCATTAGCTGTGTTGGCATTGAGCAAAAAAAATCCATTTAATTCATTTAAACTACGTCAAAATCACAAAGATATTGAGTTATTCCTTTTTCCAAAGTTCTGAGCGGCTGTGTGTGTGTGTGCGTGTGTGTGTGTGTGTGTGTGTGTGTGTTTGTGTGCGCGTGTGTGCGTGTGTGTGTGTGTAGTGAGTCACAGTCGCAAACATCTTTCTTAGCTCAATATCTCTGAGGAGATGCAGGTGCCAAGAAGTGTCTGTCACGAAAGGCTCAACAGATGGTAATGTAAATGAATACATCTGCAAGTCTGTGACAACGTAAGGAAATGTTAGGATATAAATGAAAGCAGAGAAAAGTACAGGGCATATTAAACAGGAATCATGGAACAGTGACGACAGAAGGTGACCTAGACGTGCACTGAGCCCTAAAAATAGTTGAAACAAAGACCTTTATTTCATTATTTGGCTGTACTCCACAAATGTAGATCTTTGATGAACAGTTGATTTGGTCACGTTTTCTTGAGCTCATTCAAATAATCACACATGACACTCCAATCAAGCAAAGAGCACACCATTTGAGGTCATTTTGTGATAATTTTATATGCAATAACCTTTGGGCAGAAACCACTGCACTGTAATTATTATAAATTTGTGGACATTATGTTTTTACATGATTGATGTAAAAAATAGATTTTTTTCACATTTTATTCACTATTTTATTCAATATTTAGAATGAATCTTACTGGCAGCCAAAACTGGAACTTTTTTCAAGTCAAATTAGCCTGAAATACTTTCCAAATTAAAAAATAAAATGAGATAAAAAATCTCCTGTCATATGGTGATATCTGACGAAAGTGCTTACATGAGGACATTAAGAACAGTCAATAAAGAATCTGTCATTCAAGTAACATAAATAAAATGTTCAAAGTAATCCTGTTGAACCGTTAATGTGTGTTGATGAACTCAAACAGCAAAGACAAAAACTCCACCTTTAGGGCTCAATGTGGCCTTTAACCAGTTAGCTGCTGCCTGTCGTCACGTCAACGCACAAGGTGGCCAAGATATCTGTCTGTTTGTGGAACAGCTACCAGTAAGAAAGCAAAAGAGACCAATGTCAAGAGTAAGGCAATATAATCAGAATACGTGGAGGGAGGGCTGGCATTATAAGTGTAGGGATCTCTTTTGTTTCCAGCAAAGCCCCAAGTCTTTTATATTCTTATGTGGGGATTGTCACTAAATTATACTTTCCTCATTGTGACAACATTTCTACAGTATAGGCTCTGGCAACGTGAATGCAGCCGTCCATATGTTCTCTACTACAGACATATGTAAATCCTTCCGAAAGAAACCTGCATCAGGCGCAGGTGTTAGCTAGTGTTACAAGTTTTCTGTGCCCCCGCCCTCCAAAGAGAAAAGGGGGCATTACGTTGACACCATGTCCGTCTGCCGTCCATCCGTCGTCCGTTAACTTTTAGTTTCCATGAGATAACCTGTTGTGTTCCAGGGTCCTGGGCTTTTTTGCCAGGACAGCATTTTTTTTGGGTTTTAACAGTTTCATGTGCCAGGTTTCCTAGTTCATTACTCATGTCATGGTTTTAACAGTCTTTGTATTAGGATATTACATTTCATAGTTCATGTTTATTGTTCATGTTTTTACTTTTCCATGTCTTTTGTTTTGCCTGGTCTGTCGAGCCACTCCACCAGTTGTCTGCGTTCGGCCCCATGTCTTCGTTTTCGCACATTTCAGAGCTCTGGTCGGCTTCAGGTATTTCCCCCTTCCTTCTGTGCTGTGCTGGATTCAGGGCTGCCTAAGCTTAATTGGCAATTAACTGTTGGTATTTTATGTTAATAACACTTACTAACAGTCACAGGAGGTGTGATTCTTAGACAGGCACATTACTAATACTACTAATTTAGGTAGGGAGATTATTGTCATGATTCCTGCTTTGCTATTTCAAGTGTTTTTCTGTTCTAACATTCATGCTTCCTTCCAATCTGCATGCTCCATTGATACTTAAGCTGAGCACGCTCATTCCCTTAATGAGTAAGTCATGTCTACCAATCTCTGTCCTTGTCTCACGATCTTGCCTTGCCCATTGTTTCTTCTCCAGGTGTTGCCCCTCATGTATCCCGGGGGTATTCCACAAAGCTGGCTAACCGAGTAAGCCTGGCTTTTTCACAATGTAAAACTTGGAAACTATTCAAATCTGGAACATTGACTGAAATAAATACAGCTTTCCGGGTTTTACTTTGTGCGAAAGCCAGGCTTACTCACTTAGCCAGCTTTGTGGAATACCCCCCTGATTTCCTTCCCTTTATCTGGTTTATCTGGTCTCGGTGGAAGTTGGCTGGCAGACAGAGTCTCAAGTTTTTCATGTCCACAAGTCTCACTGCATTTGATGTCATCTAGTTTCACGTCCTTACAGTGTTTTGTACAGTATTTTCGTCAGTATTTAGAGATATAACGATGAGTTCTAATTCTAATGGGAACCAATTCAACTACTTGAGTTACATTATTTGTCAATGACTCCTTGCCGCAGGACTCTCCAGCACGGTGGATGCTGACGAGCCATAAGGCAGTCGCTAAGCCATCCCCAAAGACGATGATCTGGAGTGCAGATGAATGGTAATAAAAAATACTTATCTGATGATAAACACAAAAACAAACATAATAAGCAAACTATGGCGCTAACCAGGCATGTAATGCCACTTTGCCGAAAACAGTTAAATCAACGAATGTAGCACAAAAGATTGATAATAGCAAGTATCATGATGAACAACCAAGGCAACGTGTTCAAGAACCATTGCAGTAACTAAGCACACACAAGTTGCTCCACAGCTAAGAGAGAGAAAATAGATTATGCGCAGGCAATGGTGAGGCTACTGCTATTGAAAGGGATGCAAAATGAATGCAAAAAAAGACTAAAGGTATAAGAAATAAACCACAGCACTATCTAACTGGATACAATTCTGCCAAAATCTGTGGTTGCTCTCCAGCTAATGAATGTAAGCTAGTCAGCTATCAGCAAAGCATCACAGTGGATTTCAAGCTGGACAACGTGTCCCATAACCAACGAACAGGCAGTAGACATGACATAGACGTAGCAAAAGCAAAGATCTGAAAAGTCATCAGGAAAAGATTACCGAGATGTAAAAAAAAAAAAAAACATTTGTATCACCACAGCTAATTTACAACAGCAATGCAACCTTCAGAATTCAAACACCTATCAGGCCTACATATGTATGCTTCAAACAACCAGCATTGTATTTGTAAAGCACTAAGGCTTGAATGAAGCTACAAAGTAGTGATTAAATTTGCTTTGGGGCAAACATGAAGCATAAACCGATGAGGATATGTGGCTTGGAACTGTGAGATTATTAATACTTGACCATAGTGGTAACACCTTCAAATCTCAAGGAATGGCCCACGAGTTTTAAAGTAAGAAATAACATTTTTCTTCATGAATTTGAGACATTTGATGTTGAATAAAAAGATACTCTTTTCTGAACATAAGATTAATTATGTCTTGAAGCATTCCTGTTATTAATTTTCCCCTTCACCAGTCATCATTCTGTTGCTTCGATGTTAACAATTGAAAACTGAGATCATGAAACAATCACTGAGTGCATGCTATCTTATCATTATGCATTTGTTATGATCATTTTACTATGTTAAAATAATCACCAGCATCACCATCTTCATGGCACCAAATTAACTGTGCTCAGCTCTAGTAGAGCCCAATACTCCTGAGTGCAAGAGCTCAATAATCCCCAAAATACTTTTGTACCATTGCACCTATCTGTGCGTCGCAAACTAGGGACGAGAAGAGTCAATCTCTCTGTATAAACAGGACCAATAAATTCTCAGTAAACTTCAAAAGCCCCCATGAACTCACTAGTGGGAGAAATAGCTGCGGCAGTCGGTCAGCGTTTTTATTAGACAGAAACATGCCCTCAGTCAGCTGGGCTTTTATCACATTAGAAGATGGTGACAAGAAGCGATCCATTAGCATATTTACCTGGCAGCAGTTTAATTTGTATATGAGGTGGAACAGAAATTGCAGGAGAAATATAAAACCTTAGACTTGCGTTGCCAAAAGAAGCCAAGCCATTCAAGGAAGAGCTGACTTGATGCAGCTCTGGGGCGAGGAACTGGTCAATCCTGCTTCACTGAGTAGATCAGCTTTGTTAAGCCTTCCTGTGTCTTCACCATGGACTGGACAGAAGTCAGGAGAGCTTCAGCAGCTTAGGGCAAATCCGTCTGGGCTCTCATAGAGCGACCCCAGCTTCAAAGATTGTGTGGCTCTATTTCTTCCCTTCCCTCTCTGGAACCAGGTTTGTAGGAAATTTGCAGCTGGGAGAGAGGCTGGAGAAGTTTGATCATTTTCTGACTCAGTTGGAATTTAGACTCTAATCAGGACACCGGAATTGAAACCTGCAAGGAGACGTAAAACCAGTAAACTCTGAAGAAGGAGGTCCTGGGTTAGCAGGGATCCCTTGGTCCAGCAGGATAGCACAGAGTATTTCTCCGGAGAGTCAATGTACCGTAGTAAGGTGCTTGTTTCACCATCTTGGCAGTGCTTTCTCTGATGAAGGGAGCTATTTCAGTGATCAACATGATACTCATGATGCATGATCTTTGAAAAAAAAAAAACTAAAAATAACATTACGTTTGGGCCCTTTTTTTTGGAGTATTCCCATGCTTGCCATCAGACTGGAACAGATTATCCATTCTGTTTCTCAAAGACTGAACTTTTGTTTTCTATCCCATTGTTATTATACATGCTGTAGCAACACAGTGTCCATTAGTGATGTCAATAAAAATAACTCACTTCATCATTACTATTACCAGCACCATTACAATGGAGAGAACTGCCGGGTATTTGACTCAGTATGCCTTTTGTCAGATTCAGCATTTAGCAAAAATTAATATGCGGTGTGTGTATATAAAATGAAATAGCATTGCAGGCATATGATTTTGTTTTGCTGTGTGAACATATACTGTCTGCTCATACTAATGGATTTAAATTGCCACCTTGATTTCAAATGTCCATGTATTATCAGTCCATGACTAAATTAATGAGGTATCGTGCTTTTCCGTCGCTGTTCAGATCACTGTAAAATCTGGCTTATTGCACTCACATTGTTCATATTCATCGCCTTCTCAAGGAATTTATGATGATGAGAGAAGATTAAATGTCTTTCATCAGTCTTTGTCAGTTTTAATTTGAAATTGCATCTTTTATGTCCTTAGATCTTCTTATGCTCTTTGTGATTTTGTTGGAGAGATTCGGCTTGTAGTGTAAAATAAAAAATGAAGTGCGTACTTTTCGGTGGTAGCAGGGCAGATATTTTGGGTTAAGTATATTAACTAGAATGCGTGTTTGGATGTGGGAAAATGCACATGCAAATCTTTCACTTTGCAATTCATTTTTTAAAAGATGTAACATCTGGCGAGTCAATCTCATCCGGCCCATCACAGGGTGGGATGAAATTCTCCAGGGATAATTTTCCATGATACAAACATGTTCTGGGTGTCCTAAGTAGGTGATAGATGGCTTGTGTAGCTGGGGGTGGAGTCCCGGTGAAAAGGTGTGTTCCTGTGGATATCCCAGTTGATTGAATCCTGGCTTTAAATTTGCATGCTTTTATTATTTTTTGATGTAATGCAGCCCTTTTTCAAAACAAACACGTGAAATCCAAAGGTTAAACCTTTTTGATAACTATCCATCCATCCATTTTCTATACCCGCTTATTCCTCACTAGGGTCACGGGGCGAGCTGGAGCCTATCCCAGCTGACTACGGGCAAAGGCAGGGACCCACCCTGAACAGCTCCTTTTTGATAACTAAAACATTTTAATACATTTCATCCTGATTAAACTTAGAGGCAAAAGTTCACCAGATGTCTTCACAGCTGAATGTGAGTAAACTCAACTCACAATTAGTCAAGACAATGAATAACTTTAAGTTTACAGTAACTTTTAAAAAACTAATGAAATTGAGTTCAGTATCTAAAATTGTCATGACAAGTAGAGTTAAAGAGAAGAAATAAGTTCACATAACTTAAAAGGGCTATCATCAACAGTGGAATCGCAAAATTGATCTTTGCACATATACTTGTGACTCTGATTGAACCAATGTCATTTCTTTAAAATGGACAAGACGCATATGAATTAAAATTACATGTCTTTAACAAACAGTGTTTACAAATATGATTTTATAATCCATTTTTTCATGTATAAAACAAAGTTGCCTGTCTAAACTGCTGTAATACAAGGTATAGCTGGAGAATGACTCCAAATCGGCTGTGTTTGCTGCTACCAGGTGTGGCTGCCATGTATTTAGTCTTAAATCCACTGTAAACACGCCAAGTGGAGCAGTCTTCTCACAACATCCCGAGGCAATGCTCCAACACTGAGAGATATCGATAGTTGAAATCTAAAATTGCACGTTTATCTCACTCTTCTTTCAGCACTGCATGACTCAGAGCTACGCGGGTATGTTTGCCGACAGACATGCTAGTCAGCTTGTCCAAGTTGTGAAGCACAGTTTGAGTCAGGGAGCCCTCTGTTTGCTGCATTGTTTGAGTGGCAGGATAAATCTTAAATGGGGTATACTTAAACATCTGGGGAGAATCTACCATCGCGCTCGGCTGTCAAATCCAATTTCTAAGAGAGTGCCAAGGCAAAACAAATGGGTGAAATAAAAGGAATATTAAGGGCCCTGGTACAGGTTGCAGAATTTCCTTAATTGACAGTTTCTCCGATGCCGCGCCTGCGCTGTGATTGATGGACTGCGCAGTTATGGGCCAGCTGGCTTCCCACTATGATTCCTCATTCTGTTCTCCCGCCTGCCACAAGCTACCAGCGAAACCAATGACATCCAGTCACTTTGCACAACACAGTCACTTGCTCACGCCCTGTCCTCTGGGTAAGAACAAACTAAGTAATTATGCAGAGCAACAGTAAATACAAATACATTAAATATTTAAATCGGTATACAGAGAAACAGAACATAGTTCAGTCTTTTTTCTTTCCACATGTCCAGTGCATAAGATTAACCAACTAAACATCATGTAGTCAATTCAAAAGACAGATCAATGTTAATCAAACCCTGCCCTGCTTTTAAAGCCAGTCAGGTAGCTTAAATGAATACACGGTGAAACAATAAATACGACAGCATTAAATATTAACATACTATGGAAAATACGAAGAAAACAGTGAGCCATTTATTTTCCTGCAAGATCTAACTCACGAAGTTCAGGAAATTCAAAGTAAAGACAGTACTATGTCTGGATCTGTCCTGCTTTAAGACTACATTTACTGAAAACAGAGATATAGACAAATAAACATCAAGTATTCATCATGGTGCTCAGAGAATCACAATCTCAATGCAGAAATCAAATAAAAATATGAAGTTTCATAGCTCAAATCTATTTTGTGCCAAATTCATTCCCCTAGCTTCAAACTTTTGAGTATGAACTTTACCTTTACATTAAGTCTTTCGGTGAAGTGAAATCTACTTCAAAAAATAAATAAATGAATAAAATATAAAAAGATAATGTTAAACTAAACAATGAATTGAAAAAAAAAAGATTTTTATTTATAGTGAACTGACATTATGGATGAAGCTTTCAATGACATCAGGGACCCTCCCTAAAGTGGTTTAAAGGAGCCATGAGAACATTTCCCATGTAACCCCATTTGTAGTCGCATGGTTTGTAGTTCCACTGAAATTCCATCCTTGGCACTGTTTTACAGAAACACAAAGCTGCAGTCCATTCTCCCTATCTGTTGACCGATCCTAATGAGCACATTTGATGGCCGTATTACACTTCTGCGCAGTTTGCATAAAAATGGGTCCCTGTGGGGTTGAGTGTGATGTGCGACGGTTGCAAACCGCATTCATGTCGATGAATGTCGACATGATGAATGTCATGTCGTACCTGCTGAAAACTTTAAAGATGCGTGATAAGCAACCTGTGGACACAGATTTTATAGACAATGATTGGTTGTCAGGTGAATTGTGGTTTTTTTTTTTTTTTTCAATGGCAAATGTAGAGAAATTTATACAGAGGCTAATCACAGAAGTTTAATGACACTGGCGCACTTTATCATTGCATAACTATTTAAATAAATAAATAAATAAATAAATAGTCATCCCCTTTCTCATCATCCTCTTGTCTTTGCTGTCTCAGTCTTGCTCCTGCACAGCCTACGGGGAAATGCGTAGCTAAGTCGCCTTCAATTAGATGGAGCTCGTGAGGTGCATTGGAATTGTGAGGCCTGGGGCCATACAAGAAAGCGTGGCCAGGAGTTTTAACAAAGCTGCCACATTATTGGAATATGCTGCTGAATATTATACCATGGTCACGTGTTTGGCAGGCACTAACAAATTTAATATTATAGCTAGGCACCTGTGCCTTTCACTGAATCTCATCCAATGGTCCCTAAAGTGGCAATACTAACTGCGGAAAAGCTATAAATGTGCTGATGAGCATTGAGAGCATTGAGTGTTGTAGCTGAATAACATTTGCAAGCTAAAAACAGGTCAGTGTGAATATTCACCGACTGTAGTTGAGATAATTTGGATTATTTTCAAATGTTTAATTAAATAGCTTCATAAAAATGTATTGCATACCAGCGGAACTAAACAGCTGTGAATGACCTGCTTCAGTGATGAATCAATAGAAAACCTTGAAAATCTTTTTTTTTTTTTTGTTAAGTCATGGAATTTAGATCCACTCATGTTTTTAAACATTTACCACTTCTGGATGTAGCATTAGCATTCATCACATCTCAACTACATAATTTGATGTAATAAGACACTGAGACTACCATGCTTTGCTTTTAAAAATACCACTGCTCTGCCATTTTTGGACACTTGTAGCAGAATTAGAATTAAGCTTCCTTGCCTTGGAGAGGGGGGTTGGGAAGTAATGATGACATGATGCAAAGCAAGTCCAATTTTCCCCTTTCCCTAAAACACCCCGGACAATGCAAGGCCTTATAACATTATCATTATAAACGAGCTGCGGAGCGTCCACAGGAATGTCCAGGCCCTTATCGCCATGCTTCTTATCTCTGCTGTGCAGGTACCGGTTACAATGAGAGCAACTTGTACACGCCGCGAGTCATTGGAAATTTATGGGGAATTGGTTGTTTGCCAAAGGTTGATTTCTTCTGTCAACAGGATTGCTAGAGGAAGGGAAGGGCTGTGTCTGTGTGTGTGTGTGTGTGTGTGTGTGTGTGTGCATGTTGGGAGTGGGGGGTGGGGAGTAGTAAATAGAATCTATTGCAGACTAGCCATAGCAAAGGGAAGTTAAATATGTAGTATTTTTTAAGGGAGCAGATTGCTGTTCTTGGGGATTGCACTGTGGCTACCTGCTGCTCCTGAGTACGCAGGGTGGGTCAAATGCAGAGGTCAAACTGCCCCAAGGGGATCAATAAAGTAATATCTTATCTTATCTTATCTTATCTTATCTTATCTTATCTTATATCAATAAATATGTGCTTATATGTGTTAATATGTGTCAGTTACCTCATGACAATATCATGCATGAGTCTCATGGACCATCACTATTATCCCACCGTTTCCATGGTGACATCACAGGCGATACACCAGTTAACAGTTCTGCAGTAGATGTAAGCATTTCAGTATCGATGTAATGCCAGTTAAGAAATTATTATTGATACCAAACCAGACCAAGGGTCCCTTTTTTAATGAAGGCACTACCGCCAAATTCTTGCTGTAATTGGCTCTGGTAACTCAAAAAGTCAAACTGAAATGAAAATTTCCTTACATCTGCATTTTACTTCCATGCATTAGTATCATATGCATGTTAATATAGTAAATATGTGAGTGATTCATTTAAAAACAACTTTTGACACACACTGATTTTGTTCACACACTATGCTGGCACTGCCATATTGGCGGACGTAGGTTTAGAGCAGATAATGAAGCTGTCCAATCAAGCGCAGGTGAAAATTAATTGATAAAACCAGTCAGTCTGAAATTGTACTGCTATCTCGTAATTGCAATTTTTGAAGAATAGACTTTGTAGTTAAGAAGCATCACCTGACAAATAATACTGTACATTAAAACTGCTTTATTGCAGTTAGCAGGATTAGATGAAGATATACTTTATTAAAGCCCCATAGGGGTAATTCGTCCACTGCATTTGGCCCATCCTATAGTTAGGACCAGTGGGCAGCCACAGAGCAGCGCCCGGGGGCCAACTCCAGCTCTAAAGCCAGTACATTTGTCAGGGGCGCTGGCAGGAGTGTTCCTATAATGCATGTTTTTGTGGGTGGGGGAAACTGGAGTACCCAGAGGAAACCCACGCAAACACGGGGAGAACACGCAAACTTCACGCAGAAAGGCCTCAGGCCTTCTTACTGTGAGGCAGCAGCGCTAACCATTTTGCCACCGTGCATAGGAGAGGAGGAGAGCAGAGCAGAGAAGAGCAGAGAAGAGAAGAGCAGAGCAGAGAAGAGCAGAGAAGAGCAGAGCAGAGCAGAGAAGAGAAGAGGCCATTCTGTCAGCTAAGCTCGCCATTTTCTGGACACAAAAGTAAATCGAACACTTCAGCTTCTTAACGAGTAGATGGTTTCTTGCTCTGTTTCAAGCCTGATGTTGATGAGTGCCAGAGGTTTTTTTCCCTCTGTGACAACACCAGGCAAGCTATTTCACTCTGTCACCACTCTCTGACTGCAAAAATAATTCCTAATATCAGTGCAAAATTTACCCTCTACTTAACTTCCATTTGTGATTCCTAGTGTTGCAAACACGTTTTTCCAGCTGCTTTATACTGGCTTGTCCAAAAAAAAAAAATTGGGAGATTTAAATATTATGTGAAAAAAGGCAACAATTAATGAATTAATTATTTATCAGTGGAAATTTGTTTTATGATTAAATTGAATGAAGAAAAAAAAAAAAAAACTCCTGCACACAGTCCGCTCACTTGCAATTAATTTATTAGTTGACGTTTCGGTCAACTGAGCTTCCTAAAGAAGGTCAACTGTGATTAAATTGAATAAAATTAGATATGAAAATTAAGCAAAACACAAAGGTGTGTGTGGGGGATTGTGGTACACAATAACGCTTCATGTGCGCAAGCTACACAAATCCTTTCAGAATATGATTCAAAGTACCCACATTTGTTAAAAGAATCAAGAAATGTTTGCCCATTAATTTTTAATTCAAACTTAAGCATTAGGAAATGAGGAGGCTCTTTTTTTCATCTAATGATTTTTTTAATCTTCACAAGCAGGCCTAATATAAATCCCTTTGATCCCGGCATCTTCTTTAATCAAAAAGAGTTCTTTTCTTCCTCTTAAGAGTTTCAGTCCATGTTATTTTTTTCTTTCCCTTTACTGATTTTATTTCTGTTGACATAGCATTAGCGAGCCCTTGTGTCTTATCTGCTCTAATTGGCCAAGGTGGACTAATTTGGCATCTAATTAGCACTGTATATTTTTTTATCCCACTATGACTTTTCAGGGTCATTTTTTGTCTTCAGATAACTTTTCCTCAAGGCTACATATCTCTTGCGCCTAAGACTATCTGCACGTATAATTAATAATTGCATGACTGAAAAATACATTTACTAACATGTAGTCACTCATTTGCATTGATAATATGGACTGTGGAAAGATCTACACTGTCCAATTGTTAAAGCTGTACGCAGGGTTATTGCATTGTGTGCCATGGAGTGGGGTCATTGATGCATTGCCTCCAGCTGAGACCATCGGCTTACCTCAGACTGGTCAGGTAAAATCGCCTGTACCCTGAACAGCACCAGTGGGACAGGCCAAATTTCAACAACACTGACCCCCATTCTACTGCAGGCAGTGTAACTGCTCTCAAAAGTGCAATCAGGCCATTATGCAGTGGCCACAGTCCAATGCTGGGAATTACCTTCTTGTGTTGGGAAGCCATCTGCAAGGTTTCAACCTAATGGCCCCACAGTCTTTCCTAAGCCCTGTGGCCAATTCTCCAGACATGGTTGGCTCCTCTACCTCACCACAACTTTGTACGACTCCAAGCCTATTTTTACAACTGTTTGCCCACCTCCCATCCAGTCTGGAGAGACCCTCTCAAGAGAAATCCAGTCCAGACTTTCCTAAGACAACCCACGATGCAAGACCAGACTGCACCCACTGTATTTGTTGGCCCTCCTGTCTGGGATGTACAAATTTCACAATAAAAGCCTTCCTCAGGAAAGTTGGCTAACACTGCCTGGTGGGTGTCCCATGCTCAACGCAGCATGCTACAGCGCTGTTTTTTTGCATTGTTTAGCTGTTATATAAAAAATGGTAATTATAGTACCTTGATGAATCTGGCGTTTCTAAACTTATAAATAAATATCAATATTATTCTGTAGTTTGGCTGAAATCATCACTGAATGGAAGTTTGTTACTGCCAACAAAAAGTAAATAAGTAAATAAATATGTGTATTTCTAACAAGTATCCTCCCAGCTAGATTTATTTATATATTGTGAGGCTACAACTTTATTATGCTGTTCGTACAGCCTAAGAAATTATGCAAAAAATTAATACTACTTGCTTATAAATATGTCATTTTGCGTGATTTTTTTTTAATGTAACTTCAAAATTTTAAATGTTGACAATGACTTTTCCATAGTCTTGCATAGCCATGAACTAATGCTAACTTGTAAAATGTAACGAACAAGCAAACACACAAACAGATAAATCATTGAATACATTAAAAAAAATTAATAAAGCAGCTGTAATATTTTAGTGAGAACAGCAAAAGTTGGGAGGCCGTTATGTCTCCAGGCAGCAGCTGTTAAGTCTCACAGTAATTCCACTGAATCCTGTGATTAGACGTACCTTTAGGCCAGCCTGCCAGCTGAGACCTCCTCTCCAAATTCATGAGTAACATAGCCAGTTTAATTCTTTTAATTTCTAGCTGACTATGGAAAGAAAAAAAAAAGTTGTTGCTAAATTAATGAATTCCCTTTTAACTATTTATTTAGTGAATTTTAAATTGTATTATAATGGTCTGGCTTTTTCACTGCTGTCTTTTTGTAAAAAAAAAAAAAAATCTATTCAGAAAACAGACATAGCCAAACTTTGAGTCAAGCCTTGCTTACTTGTATTCTTGTTGCTGATAGTGGAAGACCCTGTTCTTCTAGCAAACTGGAGCTTCGATTGTGTTTAAACAATGGGCTCATGGCTAATGAAATCCCGAGGAGAGTGATGTGAGTGACACAGCTCCGGTAAATGCTGCATGGAGCACTTCAAGTTCGATGAACCACGTGATTCTGCCATCATAGCGTGTTTGTGGAAGGTGCAGAACAGGAGATGAAGGTTTACTATAAATTTAAGTGGCCTTTGTCAAATAAATATAGAGCAAGCTGCATGTATTTTTTCTGGCATGAACTGTACACCTTGCCACAATCTCTGACTCCATGGGAAATATAGCTTGTTTCTGAAGTTCCACATGGATGTTTCAGCCATAATTGAAGTAAAAACATGGGATGCAGAGTTGCCATTAAATTTGCTCTTACAATTATTTTCCATGGTTCATGCTTCAGACAACAATTAGTCACCACTAGGCACAATTTGTTAAGGATACGAGGGGGAAAAACACAGGGAAACTCGGAATACCATTCTGGAAACAGGAGGGAGACACAAAAGGGGAGTGAGACGCCAGATGCGGGGATCCAAAAAGATATTTATTAAAATAAACACAGGAATAAACCAGGGGGAAAAATGGGCACTCCGGCCAACAAAAACACCGTGCCTCGCACTGAAAAAGGAGAACTCAGAAATCCAAAAACTTTAACAAACACCTGGTGCTCAGGACAGGCAAGGGCGGCTGGTGCTCAGGACAGGCAAGGGCGGCTGGTGCTCAGGACAGGCAAGGGCGGCTGGTGCTCAGGACAGGCAAGGGCGGCTGGTGCTCAGGACAGGCAAGGGCGGCTGGTGCTCAGGACAGGCAAGGGCGGCTGGTGCTCAGGACAGGCAAGGGCGGCTGGTGCTCAGGACAGGCAAGGGCGGCTGGTGCTCAGGACAGGCAAGGGCGGCTGGTGCTCAGGACAGGCAAGGGCGGCTGGTGCTCAGGACAGGCAAGGGCGGCTGGTGCTCAGGACAGGCAAGGGCGGCTGGTGCTCAGGACAGGCAAGGGCGGCTGGTGCTCAGGACAGGCAAGGGCGGCTGGTGCTCAGGACAGGCAAGGGCGGCTGGTGCTCAGGACAGGCAAGGGCGGCTGGTGCTCAGGACAGGGAGTGGGTGCAAGTGGGAGTGGGGGGTGAGGGTGAAGTCAGATCTGCTCGCGTGCAGAAAAAGCTTGGATATATAGGGCAGGGGCACACGCAGACACAGGTGTTGAAACTTAATCTTATTAACAAGGGGTGGAACATGAGGGAAACCAATTACATGAAAACAGATAAACATTAACACAGACAAGGATCACAAGACAATCCCAAAGATGGGATAAATAAACTGGATAAAAAGACTCCTAAGTGTACAGAAAGAGCCAGAATAGATTATAAGAATGCAGAGATTCTGCAGGAAACTTTAGCAAAGCCAGTAAACAGTAAGGCGAGGGGCGGAGACTAGAACAGAGCGACTGCTGAGAGATAATTAGTCAATTAGTAAGTGCAGCTATACAATCCCGGGTGCTCGTTAGTAGATAAGTATTATATTCACAAGGTTAGTTTGGTTTGTATTTTAGAAAACAACAAACTGTTAGTAATGTTCGTATGAATAGAAAAGCAAGGGGAAACTAGTAAACGAGAACAGAGGGAAGGATGAAACCCAGAATCCATTAAATCACCCGAAACAGTGTCACAATCAATTAAGACAGAAACTGCTACAAACAATGACGCGACCGGGGAGAAAGGAAAGACAGTACATGGATAAAACGTGGACTGGAATACACGGGAGAGGAATGAAATGTGAACACTAAGACATGGACTAAAAAACTGACATACCAAAATGATAGAAACCTAAAATTGACTAACCAGACACTCAGACCACGGAACACAACACAATTTTTTCTTTTATTATTTTTGATCTCAAAGGCTCAAATTCTGACTCATTAACCTGTCACAACCTTCACGTAAATCCCCATTGTTCCTCCACCCATTCAGCAACCAGCGTGCCTTTATATGTGTTGTTTTCTTCAATTGGAATGGCATCCTCTGTGCCTCCCCTTCCAAGTGCAATGCATTTGTGTTGCCCACTCCCATGTGTTCTCGTTGTGTACATAAACCTTAATTTGAGTCTGCAGAATTGCTGGATCGTCCCATGCTGTTTGCCTCCGAGCAGTCAATCAGTTATCTTCCAAGTCTGAAGGTTCATCTTCAGAAATTATTGTAACCTTTTTCGATAAATAAATGCGGAAGCGCACTGCTTAGTCTTGTGAACAGAAACACGTTTCCAAGCCTATTTCCCAGTCACGAGGATTGGGACCACATTCCAGTTAACCTGCCTCTCCAGTCTGTTCTTCTATCCAGTTTATTAGGAACACGTCACATGTTTTCAGCGATCTCCGGGATTGGGACAGAATTCCTGCTAGACTCTGTCCTTCCCTTCTGACAGTCCTGCTGTGGCGAGGATGATCTCCATGTGGCCTCTGCCCTGGAAGACCTCTAGCCAGGCGTGGACACGCCCCTTTTCCAAGCTCATTGTCGTCTGAACTGAACTGTCCTCATAGTACTCTGGGCTCCATATTGTATTCCTATCAATTAAACCTGTCACTGAATTGCTCTCTGACTCTACATCTGGTTCATTGTCTTGATCATGACATGAGTAGTGTATTGCTCAGTATACTGGCAACGTTAGATAAACCTAGGGCAACATTATTGTGTCTTAATCACATTGATCTGATATTCAGCTCTTAACTCCTGAAAACATGATTTATTGGTTTCACCATGCATCTTGATGGAGAGCAGGTTTCTGATTATATTCATTTCCAACTTTTTGTCAAAGAGGTTAACAATCCAGTTCTATTAAACTAATGTTATGTATGCATGCGTATTGGATTGTATGTTTTTTTTCTTTTCATTGCACTGATAAACTGCCATCTAGAAAAGCCACTAATTTAAAAGGTAAAGCTCAACAATGATTGGAAAATAATTTACCATTTTCCAATCCTGAATTAATTGCATAGTTTTGTTGTCATGCTTCCCAGAAGTCTTAGCATAGAAACAAATACATTTTTTGACCAAAAAAAAAAAAAAATTGCTGATTACTGATCTCAATGGGACTTCAAAGCCCGAGTATTTGCTATGATTAATCAGGATCAGGATCAGGATCCAAACAAATTCTATTTTTTTGGCTTTCGTTTCACTGTACAGAGTTTAGAGGGGATTTTCGAATTAGTCCCTTGGGAAGAATAACTCCAACTAACCTTTCCGCAACGATTGAACATTTATAAAAAAAACGGGGCCTGAAAATCTATTGATTCGCTTAAATTTTGCTACGATGCGTCTCAGTGAAGTGAGAACCATGCTGACATTCAAATAACAGACGACAGAGCATTACACCAGGCAAAGTACTGACAGATGGCTTTATTGCATACACCTGAAGATCTGTGATTAACCAATACGAGAGTCACGGTAATTTGGTGTCTGCTTGTATTTAATGTGAGAATGAGCAGGTCCCTTGCTGCCAGGCATTCGTAATTCTGTATAAATTATTGCTGCACAGACCGGGTAATTTCCTTTAATGGGTCACATGGTTGACTAGTCAATTGTTTATGGCCGTTTTTTCCTCATTCTCGGTTTGGGGGGCAGACAGCCCATGCTGCTTTTTGTTCCATCTGAGCTCTTAAGTAGGTTTGATCAAGCTGTTAATTGAATAATGATCCACGGTTTGACATTCCTGCATGAGCTCTAGCTTTTTCTTGTGAATCTATTTTTAAATATTTTTTGAAACAAAGTACTTTATTTATCTACAGTATTTATTTATTTATCTGTCTGTTTATTCATTTGTTTAAAAGTATCTCATCGTTACAAACTTTTCACTTTATTTACTTCACTCATTCCTCATATATTTTTTTCTTCTTTTTCCTGTCGGCAGAACGCTCGATTATATTTTTGTACTGAATAATATACCTCATGAAATATTATTGTTTTCAGATCTATAAGGTTACATTTAACGTCAAACTTTTTGAGGAAGCTATTAAAGCAAAATGACTGTCAAGTTTACAAAGATCACAATCCTTCTTTCCTGAGACTTACCTAGGGGCCTGTCACAGATGCACTTAAATGAGAATCGTCTGACAGTAGCTTAATTGCACTGGGGTGCGGAAGGACGTTATGGATGAATGCCTCTATCATTTTTTCCCCATGATCTGAGGCTGTATGTCTGATAATATCACGGAATCGTTCATTCTGTACCAGGACGTTTAGTTGCTAGGCAGATTCTTCCTGTCTTATTATTCATAAGCACGGTGCCGTAACCAGTTTCTGCTAAGTGCTTCACTAAAGGGCATTCCCCTTGCTCCCTCTTGGGATTTGAACCTGCAACCTGAGTTTATTGAAACACTGTTGCAATATGACTCCACCATAATATACCGTAAAGCGAGGAAAGAACTTGGTCACTGACATCTCTGATACAGATTCAAGAGTCATTTCATAATTAACCTGCTCATTATAGACACCACATTTTGAAATTGCCTGGGAAACCCAGAGGTCCTGCCACCATTTATCAACTCTCAGTCTGGTTCAGAGCTGCCAAATAAAAGGGGCACAGCGTTGATACAGAACTGCCCCAAAAACATGGAACTAAACCAGCCTTCAGGGGAAATGGTGAACTTCCGCACAGCCTCCCAAATGGTGGCTTCTAAAGATAGCCCACAAACGGTGCACACTTGTTCTATTTCACTCTATGAACTTTAGGTTTCAATTCATGCAGGGCTTTGATAGGCCAAAACCGAAGAGAGAAAAATGAGTTCAAGCAGAGGGGATTCAAATCTGTGCTTGTCTATTATGACTGATATTTATTTATTTATTTATTTTGCTGTACTCTGGGGTTTATCAGGCTGTTTCAGTAGCCTATATGGCCAGCTGATTTATGTAAGCACAGAAATAATACCAAAAGCTACAGGTCTTGCACAGTTTTTTTTTTTTTGTTTTGTTTTCTTTGTTTTTTTTTTTTTGCCAAAAAGCTCTTAATGGACGCAGTGGTGAATGATGGGACAAGGAATATTTCAGTTTCTCATCCTACAGGATGAATGATGCAGATCCCGAAAAGAGTTAATTTAGTGCACAGTCATCTGTCACTGATGTACGCTTAGTGATGAGCGTCTTATGCTAACACTGATCCAGGCTCCTCTTGGTGCACGATCAATCACAACATGCTTTTACACATTTATTGGTGTCCATTCACCACGGAAGGTTTTTTTTTAATTTTTTTAATAAGAATGCTGTCCAGGGCACAACAAAATGTTTGGGGTTTGAGTTTACTTTTAGGAAACAAGGCAAATCCTGACTTATTGTCACATATGGGATATTTGTCTGCTGGTCTTTAACCATCTGTGTAATTTGCAAACATTATCTTTGTAATAACCCTTGTTACACAATTTTAACCATGATACAAGCACAATAGACATATTTTGAAACAAATAAGTAGTGTTACAACATGGCATAGGTCCAAAACATCCAAAATGTTTCCCTCCAGCAACCACCATCAGTTCAAGCCAAGCATATTACTTTCAATAGCAATGAAACAGCCACAACTCCTCACTCACTTTGCCAAAAAGTGCCATCTGCTTGCATTTGTTTAAAAATTAAATGATCCATACACTGCAGGTATAATTATACACAACAGTAATGGACAGTGTTTGGCCCGTATACTGTAAGTTATAAAAAATGTAATCCATGCAATATATTACTGCTACAATAGAGCACTAAAAAAGCAAAACTAATCTTTTGGCATATCTATTTGCAGTGAATCTATTCGTGCCTTGTGTGGATGTCTCCTATTTTGTGACAGAGTCAAAGCAGAATTAAAAACAAATAAATGAATTAATATAAAAATCTGATAAAATGTTCCCTCTGTAACCTTGTTATTATCAATATTGATGGTTCAAATTCCATCTGCAGTGTTTGTGATGGTGCTTTCTCTTGTTTCTAGCTGAAATACTCAGCGCAGAGACATGTTAGACCGCACTCTTGTAAGGGTAAGTCAGTGCTGTCCTTGTTGGCCTGGACCCCACACACACACCATTTCCTTGTGCTGAGAATGATATACTTCACTCTCCTTTGCTGTTGAAAAAAAACGAAAGAAAATGTTGATGAAGAAGGTGCCTCGGACATAAAACTTTGAAAGGCTTGTTTGATCTTTCCAACCAATAAAAAGTTAATGCTATTCACTCGCTTTGATCCGCTAAATCAATATCTGCTTTCCCTTACATCTTATCTCTATAGAGACAGTGATTATTAAATAAGCAAGGTCAGAGAACATTCTATTGGCACACAAAATGCACAGTATAAAGATAAATATATCAGTGCAGAGTGTTTGATGGAAAGTTCTAGATAGTGTTGCCGTAATGGGTTTAAGCAGCATGCATTTAAATCATTTTTTATGCCCATTGATCGGGACGGAGACCAATGTGTGTGCACTCTGGTGAGAGCGACTGCTTTAATGGCGCTGTGGACTGATTTAAACCTGTGGCTGAAGCGCGGTGTGGTGGCTCATACCTTGAAGGTGCCATTCCAGGCAGAGCTATAAAGTTCAGGGGTCAGAGAGTCCTGCCACATTTCTGTTCCACCCCCAAACTCTCTCTGCCCAGTTTGATTAAGTTTTTTTCAGAGGGTGAATGCTAATGAGCAAATTCTGGTGGTTGGAGCCACGTACTGGAGAGGACTTTCTAAAAACTGTACTTTACACATATGATTATTTTGCGAGGTGGACTATTGCACAGCTGGCCCCAACAGCGCTTTGCCAAGATTACATGGTTTTTTTTTTTGCGCTGCAGTGATCTGTCAGGTTGATACTGCCTTGTTCATTCACTCTTTGTTCCTTTTTATCGTGCTTAGTTGAGCTGAATTTTATGTCGAAGGTTAATCTTTTTTGAAATCGGTTAATTTGCTTTTACTATTATTAAAGTATACTCAAGAATGACTCTGTTGCTCATATCCACTAGTTATCAGAAATTGAATCAATCGTTAATTACAATTATTAGTCATGCACATTTATGGTGAGCAAGGTGGAATACTGGGTATAAGAGTCCTGAGTGTGTATTTGGGGCACTGTGCCAGTGTGATCAAAGACTATTTGTCCGCTGGGGGTGAGCATCATCTCGTTTGAGGTTTGAGAGGGTAGGGGTCTGGAGAACCAGAAGGGATTTTGGAGATAGTGTTGGAATGTTAGAGTAAATACGGGTCTGGAAAAAAAAAAAATACACATTGTGTTCACTCAAGGAAGGGGTTCGAGAAAATGAATGGACAGCTGCCTGCAGACCCCTGTTGATTGAACGTGAGCCAGTCCACCTGTTTAGCATTTTGAACGGGGGATTGAATGAGGGATAAAATGGGAGAAAATATGATGGGAAGGGGGTTATTTTTTGCTTTGAAAACCAATGTCACTACTCTAGTGAATGAAATGGATTTTGGTTGTATATAAGAATGCTGGCAATGGGCGTTTTATTGGACCCCGTGGTAGAGAGGGACACAGAGCAAAATTTGAAAATATGATCCCAGCATTTACTCATTCTTCATTAGCATTCAGATTGATGTGAGATATGTCTTTATTTACCAATTTACAGGTACCTGGAAGTAAATATTTTTAGTTTGAAAATGTAGGTTTTTTTATACCTTTCTTTTTTCTAATGTTTTCACCAGTGTTTGTTTGTTCGTTAGATTATTTGTTTATTTGTTCCTTTGTTAGTGCATCAGTTAACGGGGAACCTCAGAAAGTGAGGGATAAATGTCTATGAAATTTTGTTGTGTTGATTGATATACTGTTATGAAGGAGATGATTAAAATTTCTTGATGATCCAACGCGCATTCTTCATCCAGGATCCGAAAAAAATTTCTACGAGGGTAAGGACGGCACTGTTGAGACTCATTTAAATCTCACGATCAGTGATAATTTTTTCTGATTTCAAAATGGCAGAGGTAATGCGCTCTCCCAGTGGATTCCAGTTCACTCGTGTTGGTCTGATTCTACACTTGCTTTATTGCTTTGTCCCTCATTTTATATCTCATCCCGTTTCTTGCTTTTCTGTGGTTCTCTCTTCATTTCTCTGCCATCTCCCAACACGCCCCCCCACCCCCACCCCCTTCCCCCCCACCTTGGCATCTGCTGCATGGCATGGCATGGCTGGAATGATGGCACAGTACAGTACTCGAGGTCCCACAATGCCACTTAGCCATGTGTTGTGCGGGGGGAATAGACAATTAACTAAAATTACATGAACTCTTCAATGATGACCTGAAGGCAGAGCACAAAGGGGCCAGCTCTCCACAATGGCTCATGAAAAAAGCATGAAAATACCCCAGAGTGCTTTGCTTCCTGCTCCAGCATACCATCTGCAGCCACGTCTTCATTAGGCCCTTCTCTCCGGGACCTGAATAGGGAGGGAAAGCCCTATATTTGCATGAAAATTTCTGTAATGGAAACGATACTTCAATAGCAGTAACTGCTTCACTGTCCTTTTCAGGTCAAGACATCACAAAGGTTCAAAATTTTTTTTCATAGAATCTTCTATATAATTGTGCATTGTCATCTTAAATGTGCCCTAGGTTAGTCAAATAAAGACTCTGTCTTCAAACACATTGGATTTGAATCAAAACTATGCTGTATACGAGCTCGATGTGCAGACTATCAGCTCTGATTCATAGAATGCTTGCATTTGAGATGAGTGATCTGAGATGAAATTAACAGCCAATGATATGCAAAAGTATTGCAACAGTTGGCAACTTAGCTTTCTCTCAAACACCTGTGCATCTTTGCATAATCTTATCATTTGTTCATCCACATCAAAATTAATTAAAGCTCTAGATTTTTGTGGAATTTGCATTTGGAGTCTAATTAGTAAAAAAGGTCTCAATGCCTGTGAAGCAAACATGGGGGCTGAAAATACAAGTTTGGATGAATCGATCAGAAACATAACCATAACATTTCTTGTGCCTGATGTTTGATATGTTGTTTAGAAGCAAAAATGCACTGGTGAACTGGTGAAAAAAAAAAAAAAACCTGGTAAATCTCTGGAGATAAATGTGTTGGATGACTGCACAGCATGCTTCCAAACATCAAATCAAATAAAGTTAATTTGAGGGGAAATAGCTCTTCAACTTTCAAAAAAATCAAGAGCTCTCTTTGAGATTAAAGGGCCTTGAAAAGAGGACAGTACCAGCATAACCCCAGTCGGTTCATCAGAGGATACAAACCAGTGGGCCTCTGTAGTTTACTAAACAAAAATGCATTAAAAAAGAGTTCTGGAACAATAATAATGGATGAATGAGATGGTATCTGCACTAACAGATGTAAAGAGGAAATGTGGAGAAAAAAAAAAAAAAACTGTAAATGTTTTAAAAATGCTCTTATTTCATCTGTGAAACCAAGTGCAGGTAGTCTCATGGTTTGGGCCTGCATGACTGCCACTAGAACCTTCACTCCTGTTTTAGCTTGCATTGATGATATTACTACCGACAGCAGGAACAGGATAAATGGTGAATTGCTCGAGAAACATCTGCTCAGATCCAGCTCGGTGCCTGAAAACTCAGATGATGGGACTTCGCCTCCTAAAATAGCACAGCACTGAGCTAACGCAAGAAAAAAGTATTTCTGCGTGTGTGTGTGTGTGTGTGTGTGTGTGTGCGCGCGCGCGTGCGTGCGTGCTGCCACCCGTACAATATCACATTGAATATGCCAGTTAGCGGCAACATTAAAACCTCTTGCCAAGTACTGTGTTGGTCCTCCTTGTACCCCAATAACAACTCCATCAAAATGATGCCCAGTTTCAATTCTTGACCCAGGGTTTCCTAGCAGAACATTTCACTGAGCATCACACTCCCCCCACCAACATTCCTTCTTTCCACAGTGCATCTTGGTTCTACCTGTTCCTGAGGTAAATGGGGAACACATACCAAGCCTATGCACGCGATGTAAAAGAAAACCGGACTCACTGAACCTAGCAGTCTTCTTCAAGTTCCAGTTGCAATACTCAAATGCCCACTGTAGATGCTTTTGGTGGTGGCCTGGGGGTTAAAATGCGCACTCCGTCTGGTCTGTGGCGACAAAGCACCATGAACAGCCTTTATTGCCCTCATGCATCGATGAGCTTTGGGCACTCAGTACCCTGTCGCTGGTCCATTGTTGGACCCTCTTTGGACCATTGTCAGAGATGCTCAAGTTTTTTTGACTAAGAGCACCGAAGAAGACTTGCTACAGTCAAGATGCTCTAACATGCTTGTTTAGGTCAGTATATTTGGATTATACATAAAAAATATATGAAGTATGAAACGTGTGAAAAAAATGTGTGCAATACTGAATGCAGAGTTTTTGGCCTTATGAAAACTTACCATAAAATACTAATTACTATAGATATACTATAGTTACTCTGTAGTTTATGATAGTGATGCTAAAGTAAATCACAAAAGTCAAACACTACTATTGTATATTCGGCACAAACTATAGTTTACTGTAGTAAAATGTAGTTTAATATAGTTTACTTCAATTTTACTGTAGTTAACTACAGTGAACTACAGTAAATTTTCATAAGGTTGCATAGTCAGTCTCTGAGCTTCTGAAATAATTTATATGTCAAATTGAGAGACTGTGTGCTTTGCATGTCTTTATTTACTCCTGTTTTTTTTTTTTCTCCTCATGTATTTGGAATGATTGTGATGTCGGCCGCTGCTACAAAATGCTTAATTTTGATTCCTAACCTTTCAATGAAGCCTCTTTCACCCATATAAATGCTTGTGTCTGTCATCATTTATCATAATCACTTTAATAGTCTCTCCCGTGGTCTTGATCATCTGGACTACCTGCTGCAGCCCTTTTCCATTTCGCAGTCCATTAATTTAACAAATTTTATTTGTGTTCAATTTTGACAGATTTAATTTCCTAGATATTTGGCTGTGGTTTTATGTACCAATCGCTTTGAATTGAGATTCCCCAATGAAATGGTTTCAGACTGGCTGTACAAATCAATTATAACCCTTGGATTTCTACACAAGGAAAAGGAGAGGTTGAAGAATTTAACAGGAAAAAAATGGCTCGTATTATGATTCAGAATGGGGACTCACTC
Organism: Gymnothorax reevesii; assembly: GCA_029721435.1. Lineage (NCBI taxonomy): Eukaryota > Metazoa > Chordata > Actinopteri > Anguilliformes > Muraenidae > Gymnothorax > Gymnothorax reevesii. The sequence goes on along the minus strand of CM056587.1, from coordinate 54,070,814 downwards.
AATCAGTAGGCGCTAACACTGAAGTTAAATAAAGAGGCTGCGGGATGCTTCACAGAGTCTGATGGATCTGGATGTTGGTTTGAACAGCACTGGGAGGTTCAGGAATCTGGAACATTCTGGAGTCAGCTTTAATCCTGACACTGACTGCATCCAGGTTTTGCTTAACAGAAATTAATTGATGTTAACAAAGTCTTAATTACATTGCTCTGTTCCTGAAACTTCACCATTGATCCCGCTGTCAATACCAAATATGTTTTATTTTTGCAATGGATTTTGATTTGAAATGTATCCTCAGCAGAGTACTGAGTTCATACGGGGCTAAACAATACTCAAGGTTCTTTCTGCTGCTCATAGCCAATTTCTCTAACAGGCAGAGTAGTACTGATGTTTGAAGTCAGTGCCATAGGTATGTTGTATTTGCACAGTGCTACAATGGATGGATTGATGGATAAAATTCCATCTTTAAGGGTTTTGCCAAAAAACATCATACAACAAATAAATAGTTGAGAAAATACAACAATTTTCATGCTCAGCCCCAAATTTTAGGGCCTCAAAAAATATTGAGGCAAACTACCATAATAATGGATTAAAATACAATTTTTAATGTTGGTTTCTAATCCTTTGCAGCCAAAAACTGCCTGAGTTCTGGAAGCCGTGCGTATCATATGTTGGGCTCTTTTCAGCTTCACTATCAGCAAGTGAAATGTACCCTTCATTGGATCCAGGTTAGATGACTGGCTTGGCCGAGTCTTTGTGGAAAACATACTATCCAGTGAATGTTTATGAGAAGGCTAGTACTGCCACTGTGAGGCCATTCTTCTACAAGTTACATTGACATTGCAAAGACCATACAATCAGTCCCGCACCAACAGTCAAACATTCAGTCAGTCAAAAGAGATGGAGACACTCACAGGCCATACTTCTCGGATCCTATAAAATCAACGCAGCACCGCATCGGTTACTGTGCAACTTCCGTTTGGTCCAATTATGTAGACAATGCGCAGTAATGAGGTAATGCCCTTAAAATGTTAAGAAGGTCTCTTATTTACATTTTATCACTAATACCCATGCTATAATCAACGAGAGAAATGATCCATTGCAATACATTCAGCTAAATTTTCCTCCATTTCTTGAGTCCAAGAGGTCAGTCTAACTTCTTCAGCCATGTTGCAGGTGTTGTTGTTGTGTTGCGTGTGGTTCCTGGCTGCTTCTCCGGTGCTTTTCCATCTTTCCTTCTTGACTACTCCCCTCCATCAGCCTGCGTATGCTCTCATTGGCTGCCGCTCATTGCATGAGTATCTGATCTGTCCTAAATATGACCAAATATTAAGCCAGCTTGAAATCTTTCTGAAGTCTTTGAGGCATCAGCGAGCTCTATACAAGTGCTTGAATCGCACCCTTGAGCTGTTCACGAGTGCCGATTTGGGAGAGTCAAACCAGTCTGGGGTGCGTTTCCCAAAATCACAGATGCTAACTTACGAAGTTGGGCTCATTGACTGTGAATGGACAAACTATTTAAGTTGCTAACTTTATACACTTTTGGCAAACGCACCCCTGAGCTTCTGCTGCTTTTGTTAGCCGGGATAATGTCAATAAACCTACGGGCACCAGTTTCAATGGCAACCATAAATGCCCACACCGAACAACGCTTCACAGATTACGTCGTATGCTTCAGATCATGAGCATTTCCTTTCGTTCTTCACATACTTTGCTTCCTTTCATTTTAATACAAAGCGATCTTTGTCTCGTAGCGAAGCCTTCTTTTGATTTGAGACATTGACGTAGACAGGCCTAACTCCCAGAAGGCGTTCGTCATATTGGCAGCTGTTGTGAAGGCCTTTTTCTTCACTTAGGAAAGAATTCTGTTGTAAGCCACCATTGCTGTAATCGCTGAAGAATTCACCCGCTTTGGATGAAAATACCATGAAATTAAAGGTCAAGGACAAAACTGAAAGAGTTCGTATTCATTACATAGCTTAATATCCAAAATACTGGACGAGTGCAAAAAATGAGAATAACTGATTCCATGCCAATATCCTCATGGTTCTAACCTCTGTGCGCGTGCATATTTATTTATTTATTTCATGTATTGGAGGAGCTCAGGGGCCATTGCAGTGGAACAACGCAGAAAACATGTGTTTGTGTGGCACGTCTCATGAATGTCACATTAAGTCATGAATATCACAAGTTAAATGCCCATTGAATGGAAAAGCACTAGTGGCATTTGTGTTACAGTATAAAGCTCAGCAGAGAGAAAGAGCAGAAAATTAGGTATTATCCAGAGATCACAGTGGATAACAAGGACAAAGAAATGAATTCCTAGCTTCTGTCTTCTGTTAACACTCAAGGATGAATGTTAAACAACCTTGGTGTGACAGCAGTACGCTCTGTCAGTCTGAATCACGTTATCTTTTTTCTTTTGCACCATCCTTGACAATATCATAAAGGAATTGGGCAGAAAAAACTTTGTAAAACTGAAGTGAAAAAGGTCTTTGATGGATTGATATTTTGTTAAAAATAATTATAATAAATATCATTTTTCTATCTGTTATACATTTTAGTCCGCGAGTGCACACAAGCATGTGGCATTTTTAATAATTTGTATCACTTTCTGCGATAAAATCATGTTGATATTGCACTTTCTGCATTTCTGACACTAACATCGATAGCTCTCTGCTTTTTCAATTCACTGTGGATAAGAGCATCTGCGACTTGTATGCATACAACAGCAGTTCACTGGGGATTTGGGCAAGAAATATGGCACTTATTTTCACTCATTTTATTATTTATTTGCACCTTGAAAACCAAGTTTTGTTCCACTTAATATAATATCATATACTGTCAGGAGTTCCATCTGACAACATCAGTCAAAGCCACAGAGTATTTGCTTCTGTAATGTTGCTAGATGTCACCATGGAGATCACTGTGCATCTGGTGGAGTAAACGCAGATCTAGTGCTCCTCACAATTTAAAATTAACAAATTAATAAATTGAATAAACCTGCGACTGGTACAGAACTGACATGTTTTGACACAAGTCTTGTTGATGTTGTGAGATGCATTTTATTTCAACCGACCAAATTAAAGCAGAAAAAAAGGATAATATTGTAGATGTGTGAAAAAAAAAAAAAAAAACTGAGCACATCAGATTTCAGCACCATGCACCATTCACCCACATTCCCAAAAACCCCACCAACCAGCCTCATGAGTCAAAAAAAACAAAAGAAAGAAACTTTCTGTGACAGTTGAGCGAGACAATCATTTATATTTTTGGCTATATGCATCTCAGTTTAATTCACTTTGGGTGTCAGTGGTATCTGTGCGGGTGGCAGGTGATATCGTGCTACAAAGTAGTGGGGTGAGATCAGGCGCAGCAGAGATAGCCTTTCAATAGAGCATCCCTGTGGTTTTTGGATGCAGGTGGTATCCTGCTCTGTCAAAATAGGGAGAAAGAAAAAAAAAGTGAACTCCTGATTGGCTTCTCTCTGAAAATCATCCAAAAGTAAACACATCTGGGGTCTGTTACACAGGCATCACTCACTGCTTTGACAACTATTCTATGAAATCCCTTGATAGGATAGTTGTGATGCATTTTTAGCTTGAAGTTACAAAACAGCACCTGCATCAAATTGCCTGCCCACATGACAGATCACTTTACAGATAGAATTCTATAATCCCGGCAGTGCTACTCGTGGATTTATTACTAAATTAATATTTAGATGGAAAATATGATAAGAGAGGGAATGATATCTGTATGAGTCTCTTAAAGGAGTGGGGACACAGAATAGTGTTACCATATATTGAGTTCACAGTGCACATGCCCACACAAAAATCACATCACTGAATTTCAAACAAAAAATTACTTTCATTTACTTATACATTTGATCCAAGAAATAATAATAATAATAATAATAATAATTATAACAACAACTAGAAAAGCACTCAGAGAGCGCAAACCTCCGCCAGGGGGCAGCAAAACTCAGAAGCACGGCGATTGGAACTCCGGCCCATTGGAAAGACTTGATATCTTGAACTTTGGTGTATATCTCAGCAGTACTTTGGCCTAGATATGCCAAAATTTAATCACCTATTCCTTGACTTAATACCCACCAAGGAATATGAAAATGTCATCAAAACCTGTCCATTACTTTTTGAGTCATGTTGTACTCAAACAAACCAACAAACAAACGCCACCAAAAACATAACCTCCTTGGCGGAGGTAATAATAATAATAATAATTCAATTTCAGTTCCAAAAAAGGGAGGTGTAACATGTAAATGAAAGCTGACTGCCATGATTGGGAAATCTCATAAACTAATATTTTATCCACATCAGAACATAAACAACATACAGTATCAGATGTTGAAAGTGAAACATTTTACCATTTCATCAAAACAATTAGCTCATTTTGAATTTGATGGCAGCAAAACATCTCAAATAAGTTGGGACAGAGCCGTGTTTACCATTGTTTAGTATCCCCTCTTCTTTTAGCAACAGTCTGTAAATGTCTGGGAAGTGAGGAGACCGATTGCTGAAGTTTTGGGAGAGGAATGTTGCCCCACTCTTGTCAGATATAGGATTCTAGCTGGTCAACAGTCCTGGGTCTTCATTCCAGGATTTTTCGTTTTATGACGCGCCAAATGTTTTCTCTAAGTGAATGGTCTGGACTGCAGGTAGGCCAGTTCAGCACTGAGAGTCTTCTACTGCGAAGCCATGCTGTTGTGATGGATGCAGTATAGGCCTCCCCAGAAAGAGATATTGTCTGGATGGGAGCATATGTTGTTCAAAAACCACTATATACTTACCAGCATTGAAAAAGCATTTCTAGATGTGCACACCACGCCATAGGCACTAATGCAACCCGATACCATCAGTGATGTAGGCTTTTGAATTGTGCGCTGATAACAAGCTGGACGGTCCCTCCCCTCTTTAGTCAGAACGACATGGCATCCATGGTTTCCAAAAAGAATTTAAAATTTTGATTCATCTGACCACAGAACAGTTTTCCATTCTGGCTAAGTCCATTTTTAATAAACTTTGCCCCAGCAGAGACGGCGGCATTTCTGGATCGTATTCACATATGGGTTCTTCTTTGCATGATACAGCATCCCAACTTTTTTGGAAATGGGGTTTTGATAATAATAATAATCATAATAATAATAATAACAATACTAGGTGCACCTAGTATATGGCTGGGCTGCCTCTTCCCCGCCTGCCGATCAATCGCTGAACTTCTTCCCCGCGGGCCAGCCAATCGTTGAACTTGATGACTCAGTCAGTCAGTAACTCATGCAGTAACTCAGACAGCGACATTCGTGTTTATAAGGGCCGGGCCGCTGCTCAGCCGAGCACAGTAATAATAATAGTAATAATAATAATAATGACAAGTTTTGTTGTATGTTTGTGCATCTGTAATATGTTTGCTGAATCCATGCTCCACACAATGCTTGTTTCTGGCCTTCCTAGCAGTTTTGAGCCCTCTTCTTCTTTTGTCTTATCCTGCTTTTTCTTTTCCAAAAACAGAAAGATAGGGGTACTTTTAAGAAGGAATTATAACAATAATTATGTACAGGAAGATGAGCAGAAATGCAATATGATTACTGGGGAAATTGAAAACGAAAGCATTTATGAGAAAGGAAGAAAGACCCATGGAGGCAGAGAGGGGGAAGAAAAAAACCATGGCCATGGAAATGTACTCTTCTGATACCAATACTGCTTATTTCATGTGACTTCTGAGAAGTATATCCTCATTAAGCATAACATCTTTAATATTTTAAAACATAAAAATATATATATATATATATATGTATGTATCTTACTCATCTCATCTTCATCTCATCTCTCATTATCAGTGTTACTAAAATATTCACTTCATGTTCAAATCTGTTCAAACCAAGAGCACTCGCTGCTTGGCAATTTCCAGAATCCACCTGGGACACAGCAGAGTATAATATCAATGTGCTGATTACCATCGCAACTCAAAGGGCTCATACACCCATTTTTCAGTTTGATGATTTAATTTTTGAGGACCATTTACAAATCTTTGCGTATTTATTATGGTTAAAAAGCATGGTTATAGTTGCACAGACTGTGTGTGCAGCACCTCAGACTCACTCTGCCTGAAACAGGTTGTTTTGTTCCTATCTCTTTTAGGCCCCACCCCTTAAAACCTACCCACTTGAGATTGGCCATCCGTGGTTCTGGGAGGAGCCTTCGGTAAAATGAGGGGAACACAGTGGCTGACTCTCAGAGCATAGGCTTCAGCCTTAATAGGATTAAAGTGTGAGTGGCTTCACCACTCATTCTTCACTTCGTTTTCCTTTGGAAGTCCATACAAAGGGAATTTGACTTTGCCAAAAATAAAATCGGGTCTTGTTGACAAGGTAATAACTAAACTCTGCCTCACCTTCGATCTACCTGAGGCATAGCCAGAATTGAAGCACTGATTACTAAAACCCCACTAGTCAAGTCAAGTCAAGTCAAGTCAAGTGTGACTTATGGGGTTTTAGTAATAGGTGCAATCATAAATAGGGTGGGCACAGATCATCCCTTTTCAATAATTATTACACCCGACTTGTTCGAAATCATTTGCTTTTATTTGCACATTTTACCATGATAAGAATATTCCGTTGGCAATTACAGACATGGCTTTGTTTTTGATGCGATCTGAAGGCAACTCTATGATGGTTCAGAAAAATAACTTGCTCATAAATAAGCCTCTGCTTTTTGAAAGGTAAACTGATCTAGAACTTCCATGCGTCCTTAATGGCATGTCAAGCAATCAAATCTATGCTGCACGATTCTTTAAATTAAATTGAAGACAAAGATTCAATTTTCACACTTTCACTTTTCACGCTTTCACACAATTTTGAATTTGATTGATCGAAATGCAACAAACTATGTGTATAAATGAAGGGTTGCTGTTTTATTTCAACGAGGAGAACTAGTCACACCTGACATCGTGGAGTGAATGTACTGTTAATTAAAAAATATGACTGAGAATATGTTTAATAAGTGTTGTAAAGGGATGTTCTTTGCCCATCCAATTTTTGGTTTGGGCTATGCCACTGTGCTCAACCAAGCTTTGTCGAAGTAATGCCAAAATAGCTGATAGAAGGGAATTATGCAAATGTGTTTCATTGTGACGGAGACAAGTTACGCAAAACTACAAACGAGGCCTTTCAAGCAGTTCAGAAGCCGTTTCCTGTTGGAAAAAATAAGTCCCTTTGGCAAGGACTTGGGGCTTGATAACACTGCAGTTTTATAAGCACGAAAAGCTATTAAAAAAAAAACACTATAGGAAAGAAGAAAATCCAAAAACAAGTAATCTGACACATTTAAAAACTTTCATAAGTTTAGAAATGGCACGCTGAATAACAGTTGCTGAGAACTTGAGCCTTGTTACCACGGAGTTAAAAGTTTATCTTTGAAAGATGTCAGTTTAATGCTGCTGGGTTATTGCAGAGAACAATGGACAATGACAGTTATACCACCACTGAAGAGTCACTTTCTCAGCACTGCCTAGGGCTATGCAAACCATATACATGCTCTCTCTCTCTCTCTCTCTCTCTCTCTCTCTCTCTCTCTCTCTCTCTCATATATACACACACACACACAATTATATAGAAACCTTGCATTTTGTATCAAATTTTAACAGGAAAATTGGTTGTCATGGCAAATTTATTTTGGCTGATGTAATTAAAATGCGTGATTAATGTGCTACTTCAATGATCTATGTAAAATAATCAGGGATTTTTTTTTCTGCCCGCTTGAGAGCAAAACAAAGTGTGCCACCTTTACAGTATTGTCATAGTTGTTTGCATTTGCCCGGCATATATGCATCCTGACCTCTTTGCTCCCATGAAATTTAGTTTCAAGGCTTTTCACAGTTCAATTACCATCTACTACATTTGTTGAAGGCCGAGTCCCCAGCATGGAAACTTTCAGAGGATTTTTGTCATCTCTGACAGGAATGTTCTATTTCAGCTAATATGCAGAGATATTAAAGTTACTCCCTGAAAATCGCTTGTACAAGTCTTAGCATTTCAAAATATATGTGCTGAGTTCTAAGCACATTCATGGCTACGACTTGTAAAACATGCTGTTTATTTTCAGCATTTGTCCCGAAAAAGGAAAGTCTAAATAATTTGAATTATGTTCTTCGCCTAATGTCTTGCCATTCAGTTATTTTTTATTGCTATTATAATGTATAATTTTTTAAAATCTACTCTTGCCATTACTTGTGAAAGGAATTTGACTCATTGGGCAAAAGAAGCAGCATCCTTTATAGAACTGCCTTTCCAGGATTCCAGGATAGGGGCAAATACTTTAGTCACAGCGCCTATATCTGACAGTTCAGTTGTATAAGCAGGGTTTCATGAACCGAGGACCACATTGTCTTTTTCATATTACTGTCGTCTTATTTGAAACAAATAAAGGATGTTCTGCAGAGCTTAATTTGTGGATTGGCTCAGATCAATGAAAAACTCTAGGGATAGATCCACTGATTATGGGGTTTTTGAAGATGTCACTGTACTTACAGTTAGTGAAGTTGGAATCAAAGGTTCATGAGCTTCATAAAGCATGGAATTTCAATCAGCCTCCAATCATTTATCAGACCGTATGGCCCATTGTACATTACTAGAATTTGGGGGGGGGGGAGGAATTATGCTATCAGTTAAGTGATAGTAATCACACCGCCCACGCTGATCATATGTCTGTGCATTTAACATCTTGGAGGCAAAAGGTACAAAAATAGTCGAAAAGAAACAACACTGCATTCTATTATTTTCTGAACATGACTGAATGAAGTGTGGAACATTCGGCATGTCTTACAGTACCTGTGTGAGGACATGAAGGCACTCGATTCAGAATTTAATTTAGCGCTGTGATATCATGTCCACTTAACACTGTGACTTTTCCCCGCACACCACCATTATTTACACGACCTGCATTACCACGCAATGGGATGCGTACATTAGTCTGCCAACATTTTCTTATTCTGTTCTTCTTTCTGTGCCTGCCGAAGCAGAGAGGATTAATTGCTGTTGGAACTCATTAATATTAAACATAAGTAATGAGGTGAGATTAACACAGCGAGATTAATAATGATGAGTGAACACTGAAATGGCGCGTTTTCTGTTGCAGCCCGTTTTAATTGGTAATGGTGCTTTTAGTTAACGCGCGGCCTACCTGTGGGCATTCGCTGCATCAATAAACAATCCATTCTGCTGACAATCCCACAAAGCATCCGCACAGCCTTGTCTGAGCAGATCCTTACCGATGCACACACTCTAAAGAATTAGACTCAGTATATTACACGGCATCTATCTTTCATGAGCATTAAACAAGGAAGACTGATCTTGGCTGTCGAACAAAAATGTATGTTTATGCCTTTTATTGCAAATTTATATGGAAGCAAAAGATTTTATGTTCAATCGCTTGCATGTTTTCAATGACTGGGAATCTCCATAGACCAATTGTCAACATACTGAACATTTGAAGTGATCCCTAAAATCGTCATATTTAGACATTTTTCTTTATTTACATTTTATTTTTCACAGCAAAATATCAGCTGTACATATTCAGGGTAGGAAAAAGACCAAATCAAAGCACCATAATTCATAATTGGAATCATGGGGACTTAAGTACATCTGCGATCAACAGTATTTATTTATTTATTTATTTATTTTAAAATTTTAGTTTCATGAACCTTTTTCTTGCTCCTCCCAGCACCTCCATTAAAAATTCAAGATTCCATAGTAAGTTTCAGGTGCAGACAGCAGTTAGCCAGATTTACAGGGAGCCGTTGATACTGAAGAAGATTTATGTTAAAGTTGAAACAGTGGGTGAATTTTATTTCTCCATAGCATGATTGGATGGATTATGCTCACGTTGCATTCTAGACTGAATTCTCCTTTGTTTTACTGAATGGCGGGTGTCCTTGGCTGTCTGAATTGTGTCCTCTGCATTATTGAATGGGAGGTGTCCTTCTCTCGGAAACATGGGATGTATTGAACCCTCTCTACTTTACTGGCAGAATTGCTTAATCTGCACTACTGAATTAGACTGGATGTTTCCATTAGTTAAAACCAGTACTCCCAAGAATGTGCGGCATTTGTTGTTTGCATCTACTTGAATTTTCTGTCCAATTTTCATCAGGTTGATTTTGCATCCTCAGTCAGAAAATTTAATTAATTGGTTTCTCAGTTTATTTTGTCAAATAAAAATTTTTGCTCTAGGACTCTTTGTCCCCGGACTTTTCATCGCCTGGGAATTTTCATCCCTGGATTGTTCATCCCCAACAATGCTTTGCCCTCTTCCTGCATTATAACACTATAACCCTTATATCACGGTGATCTGTCCGTTGTCCGTTTGTCCACCAGTCTGTCAACAATGGTGGCACATTTTTTCATTAGGCATATAAGAGGATGAAAAATCCGGGAACGAACAGTCCTCGGGGATGAAGAGTGCGGGATGAAAAGTCCATGGGAACAAAAATTCTAGGAACGAAAAATTTGGGGACGAAAAGTCCAGGGACTAAAAATCCGGGGGATGAAAAATCCTGTAACCTTATTGGCTATTATTTCACAAATACTCAATTATTTTGAATTAAATTTAACACCTCCTTTACAATTGATCATACGGGCTTCTACGGCCAGTCTGCGGCCAAAAATTGGGGATTTTGGCTGCGTGCTGCACGATGCACGCACAATGTCTGCTGCAATTAGGGTGCCCGTAGACTGCCGTACACTGCCTGTACGGCCAAATTTTGGAAAACCTGTATGCAGGTTTTTTCCACGGGGGCCGTACGGATCAGTCACCCGTGGCCAGGACGCCAGGACGCCAGACAAGTACTTTACAAGTACTTTAAAAGTACGAGAGACGTAGTTTGATACAGGGAGTTATTTTAGAAAAAAACCGCACGGCATGATTAAGTTAAAAGTACTTTTCCCGTACTGCTATTGACCCTCTCTCTAAGTACAATTTTAAATTACTACCCGCAACACAAACGTACAGTACACGCATGAGCATTGTACATGCAAAGAACGATAAACATACTTGTTCCGTAAATTATTGGCGTGTACAGTACGTCAGAAGTAAGGAGCACGAAGCAAACGCCTCCTTTAAAGCCAGGGTTTGACCCAGTATCTCCTCCGTCTTCTCCTCATCTGTCGTCGATATATCAGGAGCACCAGGGCATCTTGTTCCATTCTTCGTTCCCTCTGACGCTCAACCAATGGATCATTCATGATCTCGATGATGTGATGGAGGTTAATTGATGATGTAAAAATTGTAGCAACTTTTTTAGGACCCCCAGACCGTCACGGGACCTGTTGATGCCTTGATGAACAAGTACTTGTATCCTGCAATTATCGCAAGTTACACTTAAGTCACTGGCACTTTTCACTAACAATCACCAACACATACGAGTTTCGTACATCTCCCGTACTTGAATCGTGCATGCCATGCACTTGACTCTTGCGTTACCAGCGTGTCACTTGCGACCATAAATTGTCCATGATCGTCACGGGAGCCGTAGCTATCGCAAGGCAATCGAACGAAGCGCGTATTGGACAAGTACTTCACACTTTCAACCAGTTAGGAAAACCATGAGCCAAAAGATCGGTCTACGGCTGGAATTCGATCGTAGCCACAAACTGATCGCAGGGCACGTAGAACCCGTATGATCGTACGGGCAAATGTAAACGAGGTATAAGTCACAACCCAGTGAAAGAACAGCTTATTTGACTTCTCACTATTCACATCTTGTTTTGTGCCATTTGAGTTTATTGAAATTACTTAAAACCACAAATATTTCACTTTCAACTCGTTTCGACGCTGCTGAAAACATTAAACATTTTATGGAACATAAAAACTATTTAATCCATAATAACACTAATGCAACACTGTTCATTGACTTCACTTTTTATCCTTCTTAGCGAACAAAGCGTTTCGCCTCTAGTGTCCTCTCAGGTTCGCTCACCTGACCAGGCTATGCATGGACCTTGAGTCGATTTGGAATAAAAATTACACAGGCTACTTGCCCACCTTCTGTCTCTTTGCCACTGGACTTACCCCTTAAATCAGATGGTAGGCCTAACAGGTTTACAACAAAAACAGCAATTCTGCCTTGGGACCGTTGGACTTTTATTTTGACAAGTTATCGCCATTCTGTGTTCCACGTTAATGAAAGGATGGGTATGAAGGGTTGAATAATATCTTATGAAACCCTCATGAATGCCTTATAAACAATTCATGACAGCTGCTATGAATTGGTCAAGTAAAGTGTTACCGAAATGTTTTATGTGGGGTCATCCAATCAAATTGTTTTGATGTTTTTGATAAGTTTATGGAACGCACCATAACACTACTAGCAGATGGTAATTTTGAGGAAATACCGCTAGGGCCGCTGTAAAAAGTGACGTCATCGCAGCTCACTGACTTGTTTGGCTTCATTTTCATCATTGCATAGCATTCATGTAATGTGTGTTGTGATGATAATACTGGATATACATTATATACATCTGGTTATACATCTTTTTTTCGTCAAAAAAATGGCTTAGGCCATTAATATGCACCGGCAATAGTATTCTCGATCAGTTAAATATAATAATAATATTGCCTTCCGGAATCTTGACTTAAATGTCATATTCACCTTGCACTGTCAAGCAAGATTTTGTTAGTGCCTGCACCATCCTGATCTATGTGTTAATTGTAGATCTACAAATCTAAAACACCATCACCATGTCACTGAGGTGAAACATTTTTAAATTTGAATGTATGACTATCGAGAGTAGCTGAAAATTCTTGACTGCTAAAAGTATGGAGCTGTGAATGTATAAGGGCTGTAACTGTTAATCAGAGAATGGCAACTCAAAATTTAAGTTTGTGAAAAAAAGATAATGATTTGTTGATGCTTTTCTCTATTTTTTACCTGCAATATCAATTTTATTTTATTTTATTTACTTATTTTTAGTCAGCAAAATGGCATAGTGGCACAAGATATTATTCATAAACAGCTCTAATGAATCCCTGGCAACAGTGAACACCACGTTAAAATTGTCCTATTAATTAATGGCATAATTAAGGTTTGTCAGTGACATGCCATTCAGTGACGGGGATGGATGGGGTTGCCAGGCGAGCGTGCAGGCGGGCTGGGCGGATAATGAATGGCAGCAATTTAAGGCAGGTTTGCTGTGATGGAGCCACCTGCGGAGGAGCGGATGGGCCCTCTTTCATACCCGGCACCCGGCCCGGCACATGCTGCCGAACAGGAACAGCAGCCCCACAATTAATGCCTGCCAATTTGGGCTGAAAAATGACCTTTTTTGCACCATTATCCATAATGGATTTTTTGCCTCCTTTTAATATTTTGAAAACAGCTTTCATTTTAATACTGTTAAGGGAACTTTGCAGCTACAGTGCATGTCAAGGAAATGGCAGCAGTGGGATTAAAACAGGACAAGAGAAGAGGTAAAAGAGTTCTGTGTGGAGGCATTTTTGTTCCCTTGTAGTCAAGGTCTGCCCATGCGCCCAACACTATTTAGTGGAGATGTATTTCCAGTGAACTCAATACTAACCTGAAGGAACAATCAATGTAGAAAATGGAAAAAACTGCACTTAAAGAATAATAATAATAATAAAAATAATAATAAAACATTGTCAGATTGCAAATCTAAATTTGCTGAGCATTCTGCCAAATCAAGGGAAAAAACTAATCTGTTCGAAAAAATGTGTGCATCTCTGTACAAATTTTACTGTCAATGGCCGAGTTTCCCAGATTCATTTAAGAAGATCTTTGTGCTAAGAGCTTCTTTAGATCCTTCTTAAAACTCCATGAATTCTCTTGATTCTGTTGACACAGAGATTGGAAACAATGCATGCGTGTTTCATGATCGTTTAAATTGTCTAAATGAAATAGGATCATTTGAAACGTCTTTTTGCTATTCCATTGCTTTCAATCCTTCAGTAAAGACAAGCCTGAGAATTCCCGAGTCAGAATCAATTTCCGTGTTACTAGTAGGGAAATTCACCATAATGCAAGTGAAACTGATGAACTTAATGAACAAGAGTGAATTTCTTCAGTGCACATTGATTTAATAATTTCTGACCACGGCGCAGGAACGTGAACGCCAGAGACGTGAGACTTGGAATCTCTGCAAATGCTGTCGTTGTGTTGGACTACTACTGAGTGCATGTTAATAAAAGATTAGAATTAATGAAGAGGACTTTTTTTTTTTACTTGTCTTGTGTCCTTGGGGGGGGACAATACTTTCCCAAATATGTCCACCACCACCCTAACTTGATCCCTGCGCAGCACTTAATAAAGCACTTAATAAAATAAGGCCACTGCCACCATGCAGTACAGCAAGCATCATATCAGCTGTAACTCTTAGGGATATCAGCAAAGCCTATAACCTTTGCTGCTATAGCTAAGAGAATCAAAGTAAATGCATGAGTATATGCAGAATCATATCAGAAAAATAAGAAAGAAAACATAAAATGAAATAATATGACATTAGGCCTACATGAGGTACAGTATCATGTCATATTATATGATTTCATTCATGTAATGTTATGATTTGATTTCATGTTTTCATTCTTATTTTTCTGATTCTGATGTGTTATTGGTCTTTATTTGCGTCCGTTTGTTTTCAGACATTGCGCAGTGGCATTACGCACGTTCATTTTTAACATTACGCCACTTGTCACATCAAAACTTCATTTGTGTGCACGAAATATGTGGAACAATCGGTTACTCTGACAGTAAAGAAAGGCACTAAGACACTTGTTAAGAAGGGCACTAAGAACGCATCTGGGAGACACTCTTATCTTAAGGCTCCCTCTTTGCTGAACTCTTCTTTGGAGCCATCTTAACTCCTTCAGAACGCTCTTAAGTGGGAAACGTGGGCAATAGCAATTTTTGCTAGTGGTTTAATGGCATTCTTTGCAATTGCTGAAGCTCAACTTGATTGTACAGCTAAATAACGAGGAAACTAAAACTGGAGAGAAAAAAAATAATAATTATGTAAGCTCTCAAATGCTGGTAAAACCAAAGAAGGGAATTGATTCTACAATGCCTTAGGTGTAGTTCACATGTAGATGGGTATTTTTAAAAACAGCACTTATATGAAGTCGCAAAAATAAAATGAATTTCTTTTACCCTGGGAGTAAGTGGGTGAAATTCTGCCTATTTTGTCCACTGCAACAAAAGGCTCTGTATCTCACAAACTATAAATTCCAGGAATATGTGTTTCAAAGCCTTTTTCTTTTCTTTTTTTAAACCAGAGAACTTTGCCGTTTATGACAAAACAGTGATTTAACACCAAGTCCAGAAATCTTTGAAAATCAAAAATCAAATTAAAATTTTGGAGATTTTTTTTGTTGATGAGCAGCAGCATGGATGGAAGAAATTACACCTGTAAAAGTATACTGAAATCCTTAACAATTTGAATTTTTGAGCAGGTTCTCAAAAATGTGGAAAAGAGCCAGTTTTTGTCTGATTCTTATCTAGTATCATAGAATATCCAAATGTCTATGAATGCCAGTGATATGGGTCAATGCCGTTTCAAAACCAGGAAGTAAACCTTTACCATCAAATAGTTCGTTTTAACCAAAGTCTGAACTATGAATGTGCATAAAAACTATTAAATAAAGAGGGAAGAACAGCAGCTTGCAATCAGCTTGTAGATTTTTTTTTCGGTCGTGACACAGCAAGTATGGATAAAGTTACACTTACTTGTTTGTAGGGTTCCTGTATATCAACATTTCTAACTCACAATAAAAAAATTTAAAAAAAATGTTGTATTCGTCTTTTCAGGCAAACCCCTTTTTTGTGGCCAAAATGACTTTATAATGAGTGATATTTTGGAAACATGCTCCAGTAAAGTGATGGTATGATACATTTATTGATGGCTCAAGAAATGGATGACTAGTATTTACAGTTTGAGCATCTCAACTCCATTTTAAAATGTCCTACTTATATTCAGTGCAGCACAGTGCATAATTCTGGGGCATAGATGGCCATGCAAACTCATATCAACGTACTGTTTACTTTCAGAAAGAAAAATCCCAGGTGGAGCATTGATTGGTCTGAGGGCAACTCAGAATGACAGGTTAATAAAATGACTGACATGTATATGTTACCACGTGACGACGTGATGCAGCTGGCCACAGTTTCCGCAGTCATAGCTGGGTGATGGTCACTCTTGCAATGCAAGTGGTGCTATTGCCAAACGAGCTAACCCAGCAGGGATTTTGTACAAAAAGTGAAATTGCACAAGAAGGAGAGCATCTCAGACATTAAGATAAACAAAACTCATTGAAAAAAATCCAAGAACAGAATGAGGAACATAGAGTTGATTTAGTTGAACAGTAGGATATGAATCTGAGATGAGAGGGAAAAGGAGGGGAAGGCTAAAACAGAGGAGGATATCTACTCTGAAAACAGTACACTAGACATGCAATGTGTTGGCTACATTTGGCTAAATTTAAACTTTAGTTTGCATTGCGCATGTGAGAATCAACACCACTTAATCATTGCAAAATTCAAATTTTTACTGATTAAATGATCCACCATGCCTTCACTTTAATAAAGAAAAATCATTTGATGAATGTTCATTGGGAGTGAAAATAAGTTTCTGCTTAAATTTAGCCATGTGCAATTTTGTGTTAGACAGAATTCCCATAGTGGCTAATACTTTGATGCAGAGACATAATTGGTAATAGTCAGCCTTCAAACACTGCTGAGGCACATTTAATACAAGTCTTTTGGCCACAGCTGAGGCATATTGATGTAACTGCTTGTAATGGAAAGGACATTGAATTATCAGCTGGGAGACAGCAGAATTTGTTCTCAACTTTGCCTTCTCAAAAATCCCTTCAAACCTTGCACAGTCGCACCGCTTACATCAAGAGCTCTGTTCACGCGATGGGAAGTTGATCTACGGCTAAACTAGAGGGGTCTTTGAAGACAGTAATCAAATGCAAAATATGAAGGAATTTTCATAACAACTTTTGTATTATTTATGCCTGTGCGCAGAGTACCATGCAAAGGATAACAATTCTCACTTTATAGTTTACAAGCTCTGTGATTTTGATGATAGTTCCTGAGCTGAAGGACCTAATTTAAAAAAAAGTCAACTTCAAGACTCCAACTGAGTGTGCCAAAACCTGGATCTTGACCAAGTGAATAAACACCTTCCTTATTTTATCATGTCCTGTGATCAAGATTAGCATTAAAACCATGAAAATTTGCTGCAAGTGTTCACACCAGTCCAATGCAATGAAGTCGGACACTTGACCAATTAAATGTCAGTTATTGTAAACAATCAGTTTAAGACTATTTCAAGTTATTGTAGATAGTAAAGTGTTTCAGCAAATATATGCATTGACAGGATTCTTTGCATAATCTACATTTGAAAGGAATGGAGTTTACAGCAGTCATAATGTTTTAATAAAGCACTGACGCAGATGAACTGCGCAACCATTCAAAATTTTTTCAAACCTGTGATGTCACACACTACTTTGGCTAATCGGAGGGAGCAATGGTGCATGACACAAGAGTCAAGTTTCGGTGTAAGTGCAGAATAATACATGTTTCAGCTTGAGGCCAAATGAGGTTTTGAGCTCAACAGATCGCCTAGAGAAAAGACATTTATCTGTATTAATCATTTGAATTCTCCATCCTCCGTGATAATCTTCCCAAATGAATTTCAGCAATATATACAATATTTCTGGGTGAACTGGGGACATCCTGGAATTAATCATATACTGTACATTCCAGTACATTGAAGGAAGTATCTTTTTTCTTCCCTTCCAGAAAAGAATGACTAAAATGTCTCAGCATGGCCATGACAGTGAAACAGCAGTTTAAAAAAAAAAGAACAGAAAGTTTGAAACGGTGTTTCACTGAAGTGGCCAACAGTCAGTCATTTTTTTATGTCCTTTTGGTTCAAATGAAAGATTTATTTGCCTCCTGCTGGGTGTGAGGCCTGCCTTACTTATTTCAGATTCTGGGTGGTTTTCAGTTTTGATTTTTGTATTTTTATGCTGCAAATACATGTTTATGTTTGAACCCAAGGCACTGCACTATGTTCTCAATTCAACCTCGGAAATTTGAGAAACCCATGTTTATATCATTATATTTTTTGTCATTCTCCCTAAAAAAAAGCTGCAAATTCTGAAAAAAAAAAAACAAGAGGTGACCGATGGAGTTCTACGCAATGGAAGTCAATGAAAATGTCATCCTGTTAAAAAATCAACTTATTTACCTCCCAAAATTGGAATTACAGACAAGACTCCAGTGAAATGAAGTGATGCCTCAAACATCCATCAAGAAACTATGATGTTTTAACTGCCACATGTATAATTAATATCTGAGACACAAGTCATAGTGAATGGTCATTGCATCAAATGTTTCTGAGTGAGAACTGTGAAATTAACTTGGAAATACACAAGTTTTAATTCATGAAGAAAAGATTTATTGTTGGGAACTTAAAATCCTAGTTGTATTGCAAATGTGTGACAGAAATAGTAAAATTGTTCAAGCTATGATCCACTTGTGGATTTATTATTTATTTCAGTGAATAACCAATTATAACAGCAGAATTTCTGAAGAATTTAACATCCCTGTTTAGTTACTTTATATTAAGTTATTATTATCCCAGTTATAACAGTTATTCATGCGGGTTGTCCTGCATTGTCATACGCAAGGGCATAGGTTTAAGGCATAAGCATTGGTAAGGACACATATGTAATGTTAGCGTGCGGGACATTTTTTTGCAATAATCTGAGTACAAATACTGCCTTCTACGAAAACACAGACTATCAGAATGAGTGTTTTTTTTTTGTTTGTTTTATGATGCTTAAAACATTATATATTTTTTTGATGGATGCCATAATGACAAACTTGTATCCAAATATTTTTCATTTGATTTTTGAATACAAGTTTGCAACTATTATTAATGTTATGAACAGTTAATATGAAGCTTAACAATATCGAACTATTGAATTACACTTCCCATACATGATGGTATGTTGTATTATTAATGAATGTTGTAATGATTATACAGTAATTTATTGGGTAGCTGTAGCTCGCAAGCTAGCAAGCTATTGATCTGCCAGTTACGTTATGATGCCAGTCGCACAGTTAATAGCAGTACAAATCAAACTGAGAAATGCCTAGCTCTGATTCTGTGTAGCCCAACATTCCACATCAAAGCTCAAAACTTTGATCACAGTTTTAACTCTAGGAATCTTTTTGAAGAAAAACCATCATTTGGCATTTTCAAACTATCCTAATTTAATTCCCTAAAGCAAAAAAACTCCAATTTTTCTCTTTTTTTTTCTTCTTTTTTGATGCACTGGAAAAACCCTGCTTGATCTTCTCAAAAAAAAAAATTAAGGCAACTTTTTGCATCAGATTCCTATGTAGACCATTACATTTTGTCAACCAGATTTTATTATGTAGATCAAGCAAGACCAAATTTTATATTCACTACTTAATTTTTTTGTATGTAACAAATAGATTCGCAAGTAAAGTGGCATTTTGTTTAGTTATTCTTGGTGTTGGTTGCAATTTCCACATTGAATATTTATCTGCGGCTGGTCCAACAAGCTTGTCATTACTGTCAGGTATGGAATCGTGTCCATGTTATTTGATTCATTAAATCACTGCTCTAAGAGAGCACCTGAGAGAGGAATTGACTATATGAGCAATGTAGCAGCAAGTGAGAGAGGGTGTTACGTGACTGGATGTTTGAGCATTTTCAACATGTGGATGAGTATGAAACTCTCTACTCTTGAAATATCACTTTGAGCATTGACAATTAGCAACAACCTTGAAATAATTCAGGTTCATTAACCTCTGCCACTCCGGAGTTCACATCGGAGGGTTATTGGCACCGCTTTCACCTTTCCTTAAAGCGGCTCCAAACTCAATCCCATTTACATTTCCTAATTACCAATTAAGTGTTAATTTGCTCAGTTGTGAGAATCAATCCCTACCCATTGCCCCTCTGCTTGCTTTATGGTTCACTGCTATGATTATCTTGCATTTTCCAGTCCACATTTTTGGTGATATAAAACGTCACTGTCATTATGAGGCTTCTGAATTCCCACAGGTCACGAAACAGAATATATTAATTTCTGCGACCACATCCAATCAGCTTGAAACGCTAAAAAAAAAACCATTTCTAATCGAAGTAACATTATCGATAACTCCTTGATCAGCTGTTTGTTCTTACAGCTGTTTGTCCTAGATCTTACAGCCTGTGGTCCTGCTAACGGCAAAATGATTGATTCATTGGTTGATTAGTGAGTGAGCCTCATCACAACACTCCTTCCCATGCTTTGCTTATCCAGAAGCAAAAATGCGGTTTTGCCGTCCAAATCCATTTTGGCTGAATGTGCCAGATGTCATATAAGTGGCAATGTCACTTAGCAAGTGGCTAAATACTACACAGGGTGACACTGTCAGCTAAGTGACACTGTCATTGTCACATCTGGCATCACATGCTGAATAAGGATGTGATATTTCACCCTTTATAAAGCATGACATTTGCTTACATATGATTTATGAAGACATTATGTCTCATCTATGAAGGCATTATACATGCTGTATACAGCCTTTATAAGCAACACTTCATCTAAAGTGTGACCGTAAAAGCAAATATAGCAGCCTAAAAAAATGAAAAAGAGATATAAATATAGAAATAAAGACACAATCGAACGTGAAAACAGAGAATTCTGATGCACAAATCACAACTCCAAGATATGCAAATTCACCATGATTTACACCAAATCAAGCTTAGATGCAAACATCTATTGCACTGGGAGCCATTTTGTTGTGTGACATCT
This sequence comes from Gymnothorax reevesii, assembly GCA_029721435.1. Classification (NCBI taxonomy): domain Eukaryota; kingdom Metazoa; phylum Chordata; class Actinopteri; order Anguilliformes; family Muraenidae; genus Gymnothorax; species Gymnothorax reevesii. The sequence goes on along the minus strand of CM056587.1, from coordinate 54,049,953 downwards.
GATTAAAAGGATTGACATGAGCATTTTACTATGTCTAGCACCCCTCTGCTCTCCCTGATAAAATTAACCTTTAAGTTGAAGGAGGTGTTTCTACGATTATGGTAAAGGTTTAGGCCAGTTCTAGGTTCGACATGAAGGGGGGGAGTAAGTTGACAAAGACACTGTTTGAGTGTAGAGGAAGACAGTAGACATTTATTCATAATAAAATTCTGGAAATATTTCTTTTCTTGGGATACAGAGAATATTCAATCAATATATATAAATATCAAGAATAATAAATACCAATAAATAAATAAATACATAACTACATAAATAAAATAATAATAAAATACCCCAAAGTTTCAAATGAAAATGTTCCACAGAAAAGAAATCATCCGTTACCTGAGTATTTTAAGGTGTAAAATCAGTGTATGTGTGGAGGCTTACCTGTATCCAGGGAACAGAACAAGTGTTGGTCCAAGGGGACTGAGTTCAAGGGGGTTGGGAATCCAGTTCAGTATGGACAGAACAGTTCAATCGGGATCCAAGGGGTCTGACTCGCCATCCAATGGAATTCAAAATCCAGAGCACATAAAAAACCAATCTGCATACAGCAGTTAGGGAATAATAATCAATATCTAATATCAAATATCAAAGTTATCAAAGTTATGAGATCTCACCATGTTCCAATACTGAAATATATACAGGGGTTCAGTATAATTACTGTAACCAAATAAATATATTCAAGTAAGGGAGGTTACTTAGAACCACAGTTAAACAGCATTGTGTGAATTAGATCTGGCACAAACTACGACGCTAGCGTCATTGGTTGTGAGAGAGAAGAGGTGCCGTTCTCACTCACACACACACAGGCTACTTCTATTTTTAACGTCTCCTGACTAGGAGTTTGTTACCATCAATGGTTAAAATCATACAATTCGATTTATTCATTAATAACACTTATCTTCTCCAATAATATACATAAATACAATATTAATTCAATAACAATATTTGGAATACAGTACACTAATAGTCAATCTCCAATTGGTTTTTAAATAGTTTGCTCAGTTACCCTTGGTTGCTAGTTATCCCATTCAAACTAATGAACTAGAAGCCAAAAGTGCCGACACTCGCCAGCGGATGCTAGCAAAATAGTTCACTCACCGGAGTTCAAATTATACACAAGCACAAGGGTTTCCTACCTTCAGAAACGGGGTAAAAAAAGATGTAGAATGGAAAAAGAAGATGATTCGATAAAAAGGGCTTTGATTTTGTTAATTATCCAATTAATAAAATTTATTTTAAGCATAAAGATTATTTGAAACTATATCTCATGAATTTTTATGATGCTGGAAATGACCAGGGAATGAATTTGGCAAAGGTAGCGATTGGCAATAAATATAGGTGAGAGAATACTGCTGTTAAAATGTTTTGATAAAGGATATAACTTGATATTTTAACCGGGAAAATGATTTGGTTAAAAAGAATGGATGTCTCTAAAGATGATAATATTTATGTTTTGCTATTAATTTTTTTGTAAATTGTTCATTTAACTAACTAATGCAAATCCCATTGCGCTGGTGCGACCACTAGGGGACATTCGGATTTTGATAAAGAACAGGTTGCGACCATTCATCAAGGGATGTTCAGTGGCCCCTCAATATCCACTTTACCAGCCACCCCTGAGCTGAATGGAGCAGTCAAAAATGAGAAAGTGTTCCTGCGCATTTCTGAGCGCATGGTGGACTACGGCCCCCATAGTTCCAGCAAGCAATGCCAGATGAAATGTAACAACCTTTGTAGTAATTACAAGAGAATCAAGGAACAGAACAGCCAGAGTCGTATAAATACAAAATGGTGGTGGAAGCTCAAATACTACAGACCAAACCTATTTACTATCATCGTTCATTCCAATGGAATACCTTTACTTGAAACCCAGCATACATTTAAGATTAGTGCCTGCCATGGAAATGCAAACCAGACTTAGGGTTCAGTTACTGGTCCCCACAAATTATGCACCAGTTTGAAAGGTATTATATCGCGAGTGTTTGTTAAACATACATCTTTAGGTTACCTTTTTTCTGAGGTCTGTATTTCAGTACAATATGAGGATAAAAACTCCTCAGGAATAAATCCAGCAAAATACAATCTATTATAACAAAATAAACTACAGAGCAGAGCTAAAATCTTTATGAATACATATACTATTTGTAATAAAATGCAACTAAAGGAATGGTTTAATGTTGTGTCTCACTGTAGCACTATACTTCTTCAGCAGAGCTGCATTGGTTCTGTCTGAATAGTTTATATCTGAAAATTCATTCAGCCTTGTTTAAAAACACCCAGAAGGTTACAGTTTGTTTCGGATTCTTGACAAATGAACCCACTCAGTGACCTTCTATGCATATTCCTATCCCCAAACAACCCTGCCCTTTCAAATTTAATACCAACTGTGCCGATACCAGCTGCAGGGAAGAATTTATTTGTTTTCTAAATCAATCATATATGAATTTCTTATCAAACTCTTTGGGTCCCATGTGCAATATTCAGGGAGACACTTCTTGGAGCATGTCTTCCAAATTTGAACGATATGCTCGCTTAATGGGAAAAACAAGTCAGAAAATAGGAAATAAAAAAAAAACTATAGAAACTCTTATAAATTTTCATAGTATGTGTGCATGCATGTACTCTAATCTAATAATGAATCAATATAATAAAAATAAACTCTTCACAATAAAAACGGCTATCTGGGGGAAAAAACAAGATTGCATATTGGGGAAAAAATCATATTGCATGTAACAAAATGTATCTCATTTTGATGAGGACTGCATACTCCTGAATTTAGAAGTTGCAAAGTCTATTCTCATTTTCAAACAAGTGCCGTTTTTTGTAGGTACAATCCCAACTTGGACAACTTTTGACATGTTACAGGAATCAAAATTGAGATGTGTTTATTTTGAGAAGTCAATAAAATTCATATGGTGAAACATCATATGCTGTTTTGTGTTCTTTGCAGCATGATACAAGTCAAAAAATAATTTACTCAGTTTCAATTTCAATTTAACATCCTGTCCCAACTTTTTTCCAAATTTGGGGTTGTAAATATGAATGAATTAACTATATTTCATCTAAGCAGGATAGATGATGTGTTAAATGGAACACGTTCATTTGTAATTAATTGGCCTCCCTCAACTTTGTTTTTTTTTTTTTTTGCATGATTCCATGAATGCTTGGTGTTCCCATTGCAGGTGGTAAACTAGTCTCCTGACCAGCACCACCTGCATTTATAGCCTACATTACCACCAGAGTACCTGGTATATTGCACAATGCAGATTCAAAAAGGTATGAAACAAGTTAAAAAAGCACTCATTCACAGATTAAAAGGAGATTTTGGTGGCAGGACCAAGTTACATGTAGACAGGTGATGATTTCATTGACCCTTTAGCTCTAAATTACAAAACAATGGAAACAATTGAGTTTTTTTTTTTTTTTTTATCTTGTAAGGACTACAATAAGGAAAAATGATATCCAAGAAAAAACACGTTTAAAATCACAAAACAACCAATTTTTATTGGCCATGATGCAATGAAATGAATTTATGCATCGTGAATTGAATGTTTTGAATTTATTGACCCTGTTAATACACTCGGTGAAGCTCACCAGAGGAAAAGGGTCAATGAAAATGTTCGCAACTAGCTCTATAAAAGCTATGTCATTGTGTCATCACTAATGCTATCCTAAGGGTTTTATTGTTATCTAGCTAGCAATAAATATAAGTAAAATGTATTTATATGAATAAGTATTATATCAATCTCAATTCATTATTAATATATTATCTTGGAAATAATCATATCTGAGCGATATGATCTTTTGACCAGCTAGCTATTGGTAAAACAGACCTAATGTCTTGGCAAAATGAAATACCGGGATATTTCCAGTAATATTTACAGACAGCTCCCTCATCAAAAAGAGAAAACTAGAGTGTTCAGGTGAACACATGTGTCGCCTGCGAAGCTTTAGTTTGAAGTATGGCAACTTGACAATCGTTTCAGATCAGGGATACTAAGCTAATGATACTACTATAGTAACACTAAAATGTAGCCTGAAATGTATATTAGGCAACATTACTTCAGACACACTTACATTTGATAACACATTTTTACAGTTTTAAAGTTATAATTGTCTATATATTTAACTGTTGCATTGTCTGCACTCCTATAGTCTGTACCAGCTCTATATTTTAAAGCTATCTGAATTCTAGTTCCAAAGAGTATTCTCATTATTTCCAAGACTAAAAAGTACAACAACAAGGCACTCCATTTAAAAGCTTTCTGAGAACTAACTCTAAGTGTTCTTATTATTGGTCATTGGGTAACAGTGCCATTTCATCCTGATACAAGAAAAGTCACACTGTTTGATTCTCTGCGCAATCCCAACAGACCAGCACAGATACTTCCAGTACTGCAGTACATGTATCCCGACATGGACATCAGTGATATAATTTATCCCACTGTATCACAGCAGCCAGCCAATGATCTATTATGTGGAGCATACGCTGTTTCTTCAGCATCAGCATGTATACATCCACAAACCAAAAATGTTTGAAATCAGTCAATATTTAGCCAAGTTATTGTCCAGAAAACCATCAACCAATGAGAACTCATCAACCTCATAAAATATGCGTAAATTCATGCAGATCACGTTGGTCATCAAATACATCCTTCGTCATCCCGGAATGCATCCACAAACCAAAAATTTCTGAAATTGGTCAATATTTAGCTCAGTTTTTGTCCAGAAAACTATCGACCAATGAGAACTCATCAAACTCATAAAATATGCGTAAATTCATGCAGATCACGTTGGTCATCAAATACATCTTTCGTCATCCCGGAATGCATCCACAAACCAAAAATTTCTGAAATCGATCAATATTTAGCTAAGTTATTGTCCGGAAACCATCGACCAATGAGAATTGAGCAACCAAATTAAATATGCATAAATTCGCGCAGATCACGTTGGTCATCTAACACATTCTTCGTCAACCCGAAATGCATCCACACACCAAAAATTTTTGAAATTGGTTAATATGTAATGACGTTATAAGCACTTATGTGAAAGTGTCACTACCAACTGAAAGTGTGACTACCGGACAGACTGACGGACAGACAGACGCCGGACAAAGTGATCCCTATGTGCTGCTATGCTTTGCAGGCGACACAAAAATTGCAATTAAAACTTCTGTACATTTACAGTATATCTTCTGTTTTATTTTGCAGATACCTCCATTTATCACAAAATGGACAGTTCACTTACAAAAAAAGAATCACAGTAAGCATCTCAATTATGGATACTTTTGTCAATCAGAAATGGTATTTTCTGTATATTTGCAGTAAATATTTTGTACCATTTTCTGTACCATTCACAGATCACCCAATACAGGCCCACAGTACATGTTCTCTGGCATTAACGGATTCCTCTCTCTACCCAATAAGGACAATTCTGTATATAGTGGGCTTTATTCTCGTAATATTTAGGCTACTGGATAACACAGTTGGCTTCATTTGTCTGAAAAAATTTGGGTAACACTATTTTACAGGGTCACTGATGCAGTGTATGTACCCAGTGAGGTACAGTGTAAGGATCGGTGTAACGATATGTATTCTCATGTACCTGCGTTGTACTTACCTGATGTATTTTCGTGCACCTACAGATCCCTATTACAGGTATATTAAGAAGTGCTTGTTACAATACCTTGCCAAAGTGCTTAAGAAATGCAATAGGTTGATTTGAGGCCCAGCAAGGCACCCTAAAGTCAGTGTCGATTGGGTGAATGGAGCCTCAGGACACCCTGAGTTAGCCAACATATTGCAGTTACCTAGAAATTATATGGTAGTGGTAGTCCACTTCATGAAATTGATCGACATTTGAGAAGGCTGCATGTCAGCACTGCATTGGGTCAGCATTTTATCACTGTGGTGTTATCACGATGAACTTATATGAATTCTGTAGTAATTACATTGTACCTGCACCTCTGTCATGGAACACACTGACTTTCACAGAAAAGTACATGTAATATTTGTATTGATACCCTTTACTCTGTGATACAGTGGAATGAGAACATTAAAATAAAGTGTACCTGCCACATAACTCCTATAGATTAACGGCAGTGAATATCTCTAATTTAACTGAATTGAGTAAAATTTGACATGTCTGTGTGGTACATCTGAAGGGAAAATGGATGAAAACAAGCCATGCTTTGCTCCCATCAAACGTCGTGGTGTCTTCAGTGGCTGCTGTTTTGGAACATCTGTGCCGTTACACACAGTAACGTTACAACACAGTAAATGGAATATCTGTGTCGGTACACCCTCTTAGATACAGTGGAACCAGAACATTAAAATTAAGTGTAATTGCTGGATACTGACATACATTACATGTAGAAGAGTTGAAGTAAAAATCATACATGAAAATTGTTTTTTTATTTTTTATTTTAGCTTATCAAATAAAGAGCACAAGGAAAACAAATGCCATTCCAATGTCTCCCCAGCGATAAGGTCAGCTCTGTCAGTTTAAATCTCACAAGGCCCGTTTTGGACATGAAGCTGGTAGGCCTAGATGCAACAGCAAAATCCAACAAAACCCAGTTTTTGAGTAAATATCTCAGTATCGAAATTTGTGCAATTGTGTGTTTCACATACAACACACCACCTTCACATCAAGTTGAAAAGCAACAAATATTTGTGAGGGGGGAAAAAGAAAAATGAAAATTCAGCCCTTTGAGGTGCAGAAGGAGAAATGATTGGCATCAGGATATTCAACCGAAATTTTGGTGTGAGTGGAAGCATCTTGCCTCTACTTTGGAGGTTTTCAATTTTCTCTGATGTCAGCTGGCAATGCTGCAGAACATCTCTTAATGTTGTCCATCAAAGTCTCCGTCGCATCTCAAAGGGGCGGAGTCCTTTTAAGAAACTTTCGGTCAACAATCATTATTCCTGCCAGAGGGGCTGACAACGCCATAGTGTTTCAGTCAATGTCAGTCCCACGGAAGGCCTTCATCACACTTCTGTGGCGTTTGTAGGCCTTCATTACATTACTGTACCTCAGCAGCACATCATTGGGAGTCTGCGCTGAAAAAACAAAGGCAAAATGGCATTAAAGTACAATCAATAGCCGTGCAAGTATCCAAGTTCATTTCTTCATCATAAATGTTTCATGGTTGAGAACAATTTCGAAACAAGACCTCTTATCTATGCCAGTGGGTGGGAGTGTGTTTTGTCTGTCTTCTTCTTTTCCTCCTAACTGCTGGACTCAGACGACACGGGAAAGCCATCAATGAGTCTGTGTCATCAGGACTGGACAATGTCTCATGGCCTGACTTTTCCCTGCACGTATGACCCAGAACAAAGCAATAAATCCTAACATATCCTGTCTGTGTATTTCCTGTCCATGTACTTTACTAAAGCACTCCATTGTAAGGAAGTACTCTCCTGTTCACTGTTCTCTTATCAGGTGCATTGGTCCAACTCCGCTAACATTACTGTTTATCAGGTAACCCATCCCTCCGTCAGAAACAAAAGAAACTCTAACCACCTGTTTGCTGTTTATGGCACAAATTCAGCCATATTGTTTTAGCTCAAGTGTAATGTAAGGTGGTCTACAAACCATGTTTGAAAAAACAAACATACCACAACCTACCAGTAGTTACAGTACCTGAGTAAGCACAGATCTACTGGCCAGTAAATGTCATTGTTTTCATTGTTTTTCGGAGAAAATCTCTCTCATCTTCCAGCATGGCAACTGTCTTCTTTACAGTTTTTATCTCAGCAAGAAGCTTCTTGTGTGTTGTGTAACGGCGCATATGTTCCAAAACACCAACCTCTGAAGACACCATGACGTTTGATGGGAGCTAAGCATGGTTTGTTTTCATCCATTTTCCCTGCTGATGTACCACACAGACATGTTTCATTTTACTCTAGTCAGTTAATTTCGTGATACTCACGGCTGTTTATCTATAGGAGTTATGCGGCAGGTGGGTGCCTTGCTGGGCCTCAACTCAACCTATTGCCTGTCTTAAGCACTTTGCCAAGGTATTGTAACAAGCACTTCTTAATACACCTGTAATAGGGATCCGTAGGTACACAAAAATACAACATGTAAGTACAACATAGGTACATGATATTACATATTGTTACACTGGTCCTTACACTGTACCTCACAGCTAACAGCTTACCTACCTAAATGCACCAATCTGGTCTTACTTCTACGAAATTTAAATATAGGTTTTCCCGGTCAATTTCATTATTTTGTCATTCAAGTTCATATTCCGAGCATTCAATTTCACGCATTTCACGCTCGCAGCACTAAATCAGTTTTCTAATTCCCAATCTGGTCATTCAAATTTACTATCCGAGAAATCAGTTGTCCATTAGCGTCATTCAAATTCAAAATGGGAGCATGCATTTCAGCAATGAACATTCAAATTAATTTCAAGCCAGCAGCGGAACCTCATTGGTCAGTCATATTCGTGAAAAGGCAACCATATTCCAAATAAGTGCATTCAATTTGAAATAATAATTGTATTTAGAGAGCTTGGGGTCTATGTGTGGCTTTTTTTCCATTTAGTTTTGAATAAATTGGCTTCATCATCAACACAGCTGCTTTGGGTAGGGCCCCTATCGGTTTATTACAGCCCTGAAATAGGCGATAAATGATCACATAAGTGATTCAAGGTCTTTTCCTCAGTAAGGGCATTTACTTGATTGAGTAATCAAACAAACACACAACTTACAAATAAACATAATAAAGATAGCTGCATTACAGGTGGGTTGTAGTAGGTAATATACCCTCTTCAAGTTACAACAGCATTTCTCCAAAACATAACTCATTCTCTTGATTAACACTGGTTAATAATGCATAGCTTTAATTCAGTAAACTAGTGCAAAACTTTAAAAAATACTACCAAAATAATAACTGTGTAATTTGCTCATACAAAAGTGCAAGCGGATTCACGAAATGGTGGAAACACCCTGCTAAAAAGCATTCGCAAAATGGAAGACGCGCTCTGTTAGCGAGCATTCTCAAAATGGTAGCCATCTCTCGCATTATGAGCTGCGCTCTGCTAGTGAGCATTCGCAAAATAGAATAGAATTCGCACTTCTGTTACAATTACGAGGGATGCTCTGCTAACGAGCATTTGAAAAACGGTAGCCGCATCCCTGTTGTAATTATGAGCTGCGCTATGCAAGCAAGCCTTTACAAAATAGATAGCCGCGTCTGTTAGCATCATGAGCTGCACTCTGTTAAACGGAAGAATCTCGCACGCACATGGTAGTAAAAAACGACACACAGTAGTAAAAAAATGACAAAGCTTTGCTTTAAGACACCCAAAATAACTCAAACTTTCTGCAAACACTAAACATCTAAGGAAACCCTTATGATCACAAAATGATTACTATTTACTAGAGATGCACTGAATTTTCAGCCACCGAAAATTTTCGGCCGAAACAGGCAAAAAAATGCATTTTCGGTTTTCGGCCGAAAGACTTGTAACACCGAAACAATACGGCCGAAACAGGATGTTGTGACGACGCAAGCAAAAACTGCGGCCAGCACGCGCCTGTCTGTATGTTTTAAATCAGGGGACGCACACCCCCGTCACCACGTGATTGCAATAAAGTCCGCGAGTGCTGAATTGCAATTTCTGTTTGACACTGTCCTGATGCATAGGATAGCAGCTGGTGTTGTGTTCGATTCGGTTGCACATTAAATATGTACCACGTAAAAACACAAAGCAATGATATCCATAAGAGGCATAGAGTATTCATAGACAATGGAAATATATTCTCAAAGCATTTGTGTATCATCAGTATTCCAAAATGTAACTACAACCCCTGAAAAAATATGGAATCACCACACACGGATGTTAATTTGCCTTTTTCCTTCATAACAAAGAAGCAAATAGCACATATGATAAAACAATCATTGTTTATTAGCTTGACATGCAGGCGTCATTTAACATTTCACTTTTAAAGTGAAGGCAAAACATGTGGCAAACGCGCAAATTGTGGGAGATGGCAGAGTATTAGAATGTATCTCTTTACAATGCATCATCTCATCTGTGATACCTTCCCCTTACCTGAGAAAATGCTTCATCAGCACCCGTAAAGTTATTCTCGGCTCAATTTTTGCAGAATAGGGGCAGCATAATAATTTTCTCAAGGGGAATTGAGGAAACAGAATCGGACACAACGCAGTTGCTCCTAATTTCGCTACGATCACGGACAAAGAAACGCATTTCATAAATGCAGTAGCTTTGGTGAACAAACGCAACCTTGATTGAAAGGAAAGGTAACGCACAGTATATTTATCAAGCTGCCTTAAAACAGCACACGTTTCAAAAACACAATTTGAGGACCTGTTTCAATGATGGAAAGTGAAGCCTATTTCCTAGCGATAATGCGGAAGCGAGTTGTCTATCGCAGCGAATTCTCTCTGACCAATCAGTGGGCTGCTGCTGTTGTCACGTAACATATTTTACAATTTTTCAGCAGCCAGTAATAGGCCAGTCAGTTATAGGCCTAATGGTTATTCATGAGTGGGGCCAAGTTAAACATTTTATTTATAATTCAATGTCATTTTATATTGTGCTTTGTTGGAATGTCAGTGCTAAAAAAATATTGTCATAATTTTGTAATAGATTTATTTTTTGAAGCGTGAAAGTTAATTTATGCGATTGCAATGCCCTGACTTTAGTTTGGTAAGTACACAGTCATAGCCATAAATGCAATGGCGCTAAAAATTGGCATAATGTCTTTTGGTTTTTGGCAAAGTGTTTCTCATTTTCGGTTTCGGCCAAAAATTTTCGTTTCGGTGCATCCCTTCTATTTGCCGTTCACATACCTGAAATGGGCAATAAATGATCACATAAGTGATTCAAGGTCTTTTCCTCAGTAAGAGCATTTACTTGAATGAGGAAAAGCTCCCGATTTTTCCGAAGGAATGAGGGTGGAGACGGAAACAATCGCTCTCCGGTCAGCGGATTAAATCCACATACATACTCATCTTTGATAAGATGACGATCGCCTAAATCACACAATAACTTTAAAATACTTTACCTTATAGATTAATCTCTCCGCAATGCAGTGATGCCTTTGAAAAAAATTAACTACCTCGGGAAATGTTTGTATTTGACCGCCAAAGTGTGTAACCCTACTTCTTTTCGCTCGCCAAAAAAACATACACATTTCCGTGACGTAGTACACATGGTAGCGATTATAGCGAATGGCGATTTTTATGCAATAATGACACACATACATCAAGTCAACAACCATCCTATTACAGTAGAGTCATCCAAACATTGCAATCATTTCCTTATGTCATATATGTTTGGCTATTTACCTCGTGTGAATCCAAAAGATGACGACTTAGCATCCTTGTTCGTTACGCGACACGCTTATTTTTCCTTCCGAGTCTATTTTTAGCAACTGGCCGACAAGGGAAACCTCCTCAATAGTTCTATCAATATGGCTGGACCAGGGGGTTCTAAAATCTTGCGATTGTTCGTATTCATTATATCTAGCCACTACGAACATAGGAAAGTTCTCTAAAATAATTCTCAAAATTAAGTCTTAATTAGTGAATCCGTGAGTATGTGGCTTTAAGCCTACTCTGCAGATCACGGACAAGCTACTATAGCTCAGTTTTTAACCATTCGAAATGAAATGAACATGCGAAATAAGCGAAGAATTAAATGACAATATAAAGTAGCACTTTAATCCTTTTAAACACAGAATTACTCTTATTTTAACCCTTTTTAAAAACAGTAGTCCATGAATTAGAATTAGTCTTAGTCAATTTTTAAACATGTCAAAATGAATTCTATCTCATGACTGTATGGTTTTAGCCTTATTACAGACCTTCTTTTTGACTCTTACTACAAACCATGAATTTAATCCTAAATATTCCTGGGCCACAAGGAATATGTTTTCATATTTCACCCCATCACATTCTCAAGTGTAACCTCATTCCAGTAAAATGGCAGCTCAACGCGTACGCTACAGGCGCATTACAAACGAGGATAAGGAAAGGTTGATCGACGCCTTCGGGAATGAAAATCTTGAGTACATTGCTTTGGCAGACACCCTTGGAATAAATCGAGCAAGGGCCAGGTCGATAGTTCGATAGTTTGTTTCTTCGTAGGAGGGTTTCAGGCTGGAGACGTCTTTGAACATGTTGAGCAGTGTATACTTGATGTTATATTTCTTGTTTTAGTTCAATATCTTAAAGAGTTAGGCAATAAATGTTTTCGTCAAAATTCATAATACGAACATTGGTTGTTAATTGGTATCTTATTTATTTTCCACCCATGAGATTGTGATATCATGTTTTTTCTCAGTTAGTCTTTGGATTGACGCATTGTGTGGTGTTCTCAAGGAGTGTAAGTTAGAAAATGATGTTGTGTTTTTTGGATGTACTGCTGATTTGGCCTTATCATTTAAAATTTCTTGAAATGAAACAAAGAGAATACATAAACATGTACAAGCACATGATATCACTGTGATGTCACGGAGGTTGATAGAAAATAGAACCTTAAAAAAAAACCAAATATATACATAGAAGACTTTGGAATTGGAAATACAAATTTTGTGTGTGTGTCTTGGGGGGAGGGTGTGCCGGTGGGTTCTATATGTTTGTTTGTTTTATGAGAAACGTTCGCCTCCTTCTCCCCCCAATTACCCCCTTCTTCAAAAATCTATCCTGTCTTCTCCACTAAATTGAGCGCACGAAGTAGGAAATTGATCACCTGAAAATGGAATTGAACACCCCAAACAGGCTCATCGTGATTATCGCACAAATTTGAATGCACACGTAGGAAATGCAATGCTCGCATTTGGAAAATGAAGGTACATGCAAAAATTTGATTTGCCGGAAACGAAAAAGAGTTCGCTTAAATGAAATTGATGGCTCGTATTCTGAATTTGAATACCCGAATATTTTCTCGTGCGTGCGCTGTGGAATTTGAATGCACATTCATGAATTGGAATGACAAAAGTATGAAATTGACCGGGAAAACCTATAAATCAGTTTGCTTGCTAAATAATAGATTAGGCAGTATAGTGAACTTAAGCGTGATCCAGGCGTGATCATGTCTGAGAGAAAAATGGAAGTTACATTCACTTACCAGAAAGAGAGGGAGTTTAAATCAATAAAAAAATTGAATTGTATAAATGTTAAATAATTTTGAAAAGTACCAAGGAGAAAATTTCATTAACTCCTTCCATGAGTGCACTCGCAAATCTTGCAAACAGAGATAACAGTATTAAGGAAATCTCTGTTATTTAATTTCAATGATTTTATAACATGCTATGATTTGACTGGCGTGAAGCCAAAATGCTGCTGGCCTCTCTTGGCCAAATCTTGATACTCTGGCAGAGGCCAGGCGCTGGTCATGGCATAATGATAGTGCCACCTGATTGTTTAATCCTTCTCTTTTTTTCACCAAGGGATATCAACTTCACCTGGCTTTCTTGGTGGCATGACGTTTGACCTCAGTCCGAGCGCAGTACAGTGTTTCACCACAAATTTACCATGTAACATTTAGAGGGGTGCTGTTTCACTAATTTTAAAATATTCCCTGAGAAATGGAGGGGAGATGACAGCTTGAGCTCAGAATTGCCAGAGCTGTTAAAACAAACTGAATTTATTAAAGTGACAGCTATGGTCCAAAAAAAAAACTGGGGGAAGACTGGCTTTTCTTGGTATTCCTTGGAAAACCCCACTGATATACACGTGAGTGAGGGTAGGCTTGTATGGCTATACTTATGGGAATCAAGTCTTGAAAAGCCACAAATGTTGGGCGGACATGTGTAGTCGTGAAAACATTTCGAGTGGTCCTCATAGAGGATTATGGCAAACTAGTTGGTTAAAGTTAGAGTTATGGATACAATTAGGATACATTTAGGGGTAGGGTTTGGCATATGCAATTTTATTACGGTCACGGTTTGGCTGTTGAGAGTGAATGTAATTCAATACGGTGTCCACACAAGTATGTGTCCGTGTTTGTGTGTGCGTGGACATGTGTGTGCTTGTGTTTGAGTGTGCGTGCGTGTTTGCGTGTGCTTAAGCGCGCGCGCGTATGTGTGTGCGTGTGCGTGTGTGTGTGTGTTTTGATCAACTTGATCAGTCAGCTTTTCTCTCCCAATCTCCTGATAAAACAAGCAGGAGTGAAATGATGTGTATCAGAGAAGACAGGAAGATTGATGGCACACTCTCCCTATGAGGCAGAGTTTTAAAAAAAAGAAAACACTGGCTTCATTTCCATAGCCCATTTGCACTGCGGAAGCAGGAAATAATAGGTCCCTGAGAAATCTGACAGACCATGATCAGAATTCAAAGTTTTGGACGGCAGTGCATGGGCTTGATTAGCTGCCGAGCCTTACGCTGTACAAACAACGCTTTAAATGATGGATGCTCGGCCGCCAAGAGGACATTAAACTTTAAGCGCATGTCCACTACATGCTGCGTTTAAAAGGAATGAAGACATGATCTGAATCGACTCGTGCCGCGGCGCTCTTTAAATCAGTTCACATTCTGCCGTGTGTGAGTATGTGTGCTCGAGTTTTTGCGCATGAGTGTGCATATGAGAGCGGAGGAGAAAGAGGCGAGAGTGAAATTCCCATTGAAATGTGATGGGCAAGCTGGTGAAAGAAATATATCCAAAGATATCAAACTGGAATATGGACCGTGTCTTTCTGCCGCACGGTATCTGGTTTGTCAATATTTTTTAAGGGGAATGGCCACCAAACGTACCCATTCTGCACCGGTAATGACAGCAAAATATCTTATTAAACATAAGTTCTGCAAAGAGTGTTGAGTGTATATCAAAGTTCTGCATTTCGAAGTGCTGGAAACGCGGCTCAATTATGCATGGTCCCCTGTGCACTGAAAGAGCCGGGCTCTGGCTCGAGAGCAAAATGAGAGAAGAGCACCAAACCGAAACGAGGCATCTACCTGAGGAGAACCTGTCGTGTCCTCCGGTTGCCCGCTCCCCTAATGAGCACCGGAGCCCAGCCAAAATGTGACTAAAGTGTCTATTCAAATGTAGAATGAACTTAGCAATGAAAGGGTAAGCTCATTACGGCCATTTATAAGTAAAGCAATTACGCCACTGCACTGCAGTATGAAAACATTGACTCTGGCATTCATTCCACCGCAGTCAAGCTGGAATAGAACAAAGCAATACATAAATTTAACATTTTTTTAATGTATGTAAGATGTATATATCATTTACTGCTATAGGACTTGATGAATAATAAAAAAAAATAATAATAATGATAATAATAATACACTCTGCATTCTGAAAAAACATTCCTGTTGATTCCCCAGAAAGGCCTCATATTAACTAATTTGAAGATGTGGAGTAAAAACAAGCAAGTAAAAAAATTTCAATCACGTTTTTTCGCCAAATAAGAACGAAGATTTTTTTTATTATCCCATACACTGAATATCGGCTCTTATGCACGGATCAAAATGGCTGCCAGTGCTGTTTGGGTGATGAAACACTCACAGATATAGCAGGAAACATCCGGATCATTTTCCTCTGTCAATGGCCATATTACTAAGCCAGAAATCAGGATTAGGCCTAAAATAATGTCTTTTAAATCATTCATACATGTGGAAATCAGCCGAGAATTGAACAAATGTGACCCTCCAGCACCGAACCAGTCACATGGATCCATTTTTCAAATATGACTTTTCGAGCTCATCTGAAAGGGCATTTAATATGAGCTCAAAAACTCATATTTGAAAAATTGACCCATGAGACTGGCTTGGTACTGGAGTGTCACAAATAGCTCTCACCTGGCTCAGAAGAAGATGGAAATCATGTCTCTGTGGCAGTTTTTCTGGTGATTAAGGGATGATACAAGACTTCTTAACCTTACAAGTGGCTGTCAAAAGTGACAAGGCAATGAAAGGCACCTCATATATCACAAGAAAATGAGATGCGCTAGAGAAAAAATAAGAATCAGCACCCCAAAATTAGTAAGAACCAAGTACTGGATTTTTTGGATAGGCTGCAGCTTGTACCAAATGAACTGGTTGGTGTAATATAGAGCAAAGGGGAGAGAGAAAAGATGACCCAAAAGTGCTTTGCATTGCCCATTGCAGTAAGTTCTTTTGTTCAGCAAATGAAGACAATGACACTAAAAACATTGCATGTCTACATATAATTTATTTACATACTAATTTTTTTAAAGGAATTTTCTATTGTGATCAACGCGAATACGAATATTTAAAATACAAAGTAACTCTTGTCTTTGCCCCTGGGAATTAAGCAGTCTCCATGCTACCTGCTATCACAAACACCATGGACAAGAATTTCCCAGCTCATGTTTTTGGTCAAAACCTATTTGCTAATTGAAAGTATTCTGAGTTCTCATTTATTTTTATAAATTCTGTGTGGGCACATATATGATTAGTACTCCAATTTCTTTGCAGATTTTGGATTAACAAAAGCAAACCTGACATTAAAAAACGTAGCAATTTCATAAGATTATGCGCATAATAAAAATTCTAAGTTAATCCTGATTAATTAAAAAAAGGTCCATGCAGTTTTGTTTACCCATAGTGTTCCACACATTAAATTTTTTTTATCTTTTTTATTATATACTGTTTTTTTGGATCATATTCAATATTTTTAGAAATCCACAAAAAAATTATGTTACATCCCCGTCTTCTGAATTACTTTCAAATAATGTGAATTTTCAGACACTTCGCGTCTGTTACTTCTTGCTTGTTTCAACAATATATTGAGGGCAACTGAATATGCCGTAAATCTGATGATTAAATTAATAATTATTGCTTTTATTGAATAGTAGTGTCGATCACAGTATATAACAGCACCTTTCCCAGTTGGGTGACATTCAGTCAGAAGCAACAGAATTGTGATTTTACAACTATGCCAATCTCTCTGTTCACAGCAGGCAGAAGTGTGCATGCAGGCAGAAGCATCTGATCATACAACGCCGGCTCTGAAAAACTTGGCACATCATGGAAAATGTTCATAAAATGAAATAGGGATGATTTAGAAAGGGCATTCAGCCTCTAATGATTCAGTAAAACAACAGATTATTTGATGTTCAGACGAGAACTTAATTGCTTGTCCAAAATGTGCAAAATGTTTGATATGATAACTGCGAAAGGGTCCAAAAAATTGGCACATGGTTTACCACTCTGTACCAGCATCGTCTTTTAATCATACTCATTAAATATTTGGACACCACTTAATAAAGTTCAGCAAGTGAAATCTGCCCCCCTTCCCACCCCCCAAAAAAGGAAAAAAAAAGTTTTGTAAAAGTGTTTTTAATATAGTCAAGGGTGAATGTACTTTTGCAAATCACTCCCTTTCATTTTCTTGCATATTTGCTCCAGAATGTGCAAACTTTTTTCAGAATTGGGGTTTTGGATCTAAACTTTCATGGATATAAGTTAAGATGATAACTTGCATTCGTGTCGAGGGCGGCAAATTATGCTCTTTTCCTGATACGTTAAATTGAAAATTGCAATTTTTGTCAAGCAGTGGTGTGTGGAGTGATTTCAGTTGGAGCCTCTGTTTGAGCCGTCTGTCCACAGCGGGAGAAGTATGTAGTATATTCAGGCAAAGGTTGATCATAGATTTGAACTTTGATGAAGACATTTTATCTGAAACAGAAGCAGAGTAAACAGCCTTTAGGCGCCTCTCAGCTTTAAAATAAATCATGTCCTGTTGCAAAATTGGATATCTAGAAACTGTCAGCTGTAAGTATATCTGCCCACAATATTGTCCAAAGTACCTACGGCAGTGAAAAGCTGGTTAGACTTTTTTCTATGACCTACCTTCTTGTAGAATTGGCTGCCATGACTCATAAAAGATGTACTGCACTTCAGAACTTAATAAAAAAACTGAATTTTCATGGGAACTGAAATAACATAAATACATACATAATCTAGAGGGCACTCTATAGAGCCTTTACCATATATCTGTTTTTTTAGTTCCAGATCTCTTCCTTAATTCAACCAACTCTTTCCTGGACTGCCACCTATAATCCTGCCACATTTTGTGCCAATCCGTTCATAACTTTTTGAGTTATCCGGTCATAAATATTACACAGACCCATGTTAGACAGATACATTTTAATTCTTCTGGATCCAGAATCCAGAATGTGGTCCAGATCACTTCCAAAAACAGAATGGACTCATCCTTGGCCAACCACCAATCCTTCTACCAAATCTTTTGGCAAGCAGTTCATAACTTTTTGAGTTATCTTGTTAACAGACAAACTAGCAAACAAATGACTCCTGCCTAGCGGGACACTTGTCGAAATCGTCTGGCGTCTCACTCGACACCAGCATAGCTGGATTTGTACTTTAGTTAGCCTATTTGGGTCACTCCATACTAAACTGTACAATTCACTGTGTTGTATAAGAATGGTCAATTTTAGAGAATTAAATGATTTCAATTTTTCATATTTATTCACTCCCAGAAGATAAACATAAGAAAAAAATCATCGGTCCAACAACACAGCAGAAAAAGTGGTTTCCTGATGTCAGCCAAGGCATTCTGAAAGCCATATTTTGTTACAAAATTTGGCAGCCAGCTTCATGAAATGCTCATGACATGTCTGTGGACACTTCAAAAGAAAGCGAAATGAAATGTAGCAGAGAAATACCCATAATAATGGGTTCAATTGTCTAAATTATTGGGACTCATCTGATCAGAAATGCAATTTGAAAAGACCGTCGTGGGCGTAACCAGCCGCGTCCTCACGTGTCACGTCCATTCCTGTGGGTTAATTTGCATAATGTATGCAAATGCGTAAAGATGACCTTGGCAAAATAAAGTACTCACTTCCTGCTTCAAAATTTCACAAGGCATCAGTCAATCATATATAGCATGCTTCTAAAAATAATGATTGAAAAAAGAGAATTTTTCTGTGTCCTATTATTGTGTTAAGACCATAAAAACATAAACAATCTGTGCGCTATCACCATAGACTGAATAAAAAGATGGTGTGTCTGAAAAGTGAGGCCAATGTGAAAATTGCATTCTATTTAATGGCCAGCAGATGGCGACGTTAGTGGTTGCAGAATTGGAAAAGGTGTATTTGAATTTTCATCACCATTGTAACTCATTTGTACAGTTTACTATAGAGTGAGCCACATCTCAGCTGTACTTAATCTCCGTCAACATAGCTGGATTTCTACTCAGCTGTACTTTGGCCTAGATATGCCGAAATTTAATCATTTGTTCCGCTTGTGCTTTTTGGTTGAACTCTATGCATCCCTTTTTGAGATATCCTGCTAACAAACGGACAAACAGACAGACAGAACAGATATTCTCTGGTGTCTGACTCGAGACTAGGGTCAAATTCGTAACGTGGTGAACAGTTACTTAGTACTTTGACCTTCGCCTCTGAACTTTAAATGTGTGGCCTAGGACAAGTGGGTAATATAATATTGCTTAAGGGCACTCAGGAGAGCGCATACCTCTGCCACGCCCAGGCCAACTCTGCGTATTAGTTATTTTCGTTGGCTGATGTAGGGTATTGTTGCATTCTTCCGCCAGGTGGCAGCAAAACCCAAAAGCACGCCAATTGGAAATCCGGCCCATTGGAAAGACTTCAAATCTCTGCCAGCAGAGTTGGATTTTTACTTTGGCCTATATTTCAGCTGTAATTTGGCCTAGATATTCCTAAATTTAATCACTTTCTCCTCTTGTGCTACTGTAACATCCTGCAAAGTTTGGTTGAAATCTATACAGCCATTTTTTGAGATATCCTGCTAACAAACAGACAGACAGACAGACAGACAGACAGACGACTAACGGAACGAAGTGACATGGTTGTCGAAATCGACAACCAACAAAGAGGTGAAAGCATAACCTCCTTGGCAGAGGTAATAAATTGTAAATTCACAAATTCAAAGAATTATAGCGTTTGCCTGTGCTACTCAAGTTTCAAAGACAAGCATGCCCACAA
Source organism: Gymnothorax reevesii (assembly GCA_029721435.1). NCBI lineage: Eukaryota > Metazoa > Chordata > Actinopteri > Anguilliformes > Muraenidae > Gymnothorax > Gymnothorax reevesii. Next base: position 54,029,959 of record CM056587.1, on the reverse strand, counting down.
TGCCTGCTACCGGGATAGTTTTGCTCACTTTAGGCCAATACAGCTGGCATCATGAAACAACTAATTTCCATTCATCAGCATTGGACTAAATTAAGGAATAGCATCCAGGAGTGGATGATGAGGACCTACTCCAAACATGGATTCTGAGTTTACTGCACAGTGGTCCTCCTATTGGACAGTTTCCTCAGTTTAGAAAACCCAGACACTAGTATCCTAAAATTGAATGTCATTATTTTGAATATACACTGCCTGTCAAATAGTTTTGAACACCAGCAATTCAGAAACAGTCAGAGGTACGAACATGCAAACACCTTTTTGTTTTACTAAAAGCTATCTAAATAGAATATAAAATATCCACATTTCTTTTTTGTTTTCAGAAAAAATTGGTTATATTGGTGTTGGTCATATGTGCAAGGGTCATGTGCGCTCACGGCTATATTTTTTATAGACGATATCTATTTTGTATTTCATGTTTCTTGCTATATTCATTCACTGAGTAGATTAATGGTGAGTAATTAGCTAGGATTATATTGATAGGCATCAGTTCATAATTTTATAGGCAGTACAAAGTAGATTCTTTTCTCATGGGAGACTATCCCAACTGGTAGTATATGTTTTTCAGTTTTTGCCAGCAATTATTATGGTCATGACATTTTCCTGACATTCTGATTGTGTGTAAGCAGTGAATATGAAGAGTTTGGTTCCAAAACGCAATAAGTGCCAAAATTACAAAAATTGAAATAATACCATAGAGCGATAGTCCTGCGCTTCTGACACATGGTGCAAAAACCCGTCATTAGAAATGCATTCAATATGGTGTATTTTTCCATGGTCAAAGTTTGTGTTTTTCTATGAAATGCAATAGGCACCAACTTAGAAAAAGCTGATTTACTCAAAATGACTAAAATGGATATATTGCATTTTGGAACCAAACTCTTCATATAGTGCTATGTACTCACTGAACAAAAAATATGAAAGATCATTTGGGCCAGAGATAAGGAAACAAATGCAGTAACAAATGTAAAGAATAAAGTCAAAATGTTGAGAATAACGTGGAAAAGCAGAAGTCGAAATGGATTAAAATAGAAATTTCTAGCATAAAGCTGACATTTCAAGATTTAAGTGGAACTTCAAATCAAACTACAAACGTAACGACATATCCCAGCCTCAAAATTCCTTGTGTGGATGAATTTGTGAAATTCAGAATTGATTTCTGTAACATGGTATTTCTTTCTCTTTTAGTGCATAAACGCGGTGTAGTAAAAGTATAGGGACTTTGAGGAGATTTTGCCATAAATTGCATTGGAGAGTTTTAACGCAGAAGCGGACAAATGCTATTCAGACAAAAATCTAACCATTCATACGAGCAGACAGGTCACAGTGCCATTGATCAATGTGCACAATCGTGTTCATGCAAAAGCCAAGTCCCATGTAAATCGCATCCAAAATAGTAGTTTTATAGCAAAAACCGACAACTGCCAATACCACTTTACAGCAAACAGCTACAACTCCATTACAGCCAATCACGTGCCAGATTGCAGAGACGTCATAATCATCATGGCTGCGCCCATGGTATCTCGCCTCCTATAAAATGTCAAGCAAAAACTGGCTTGGTTCTGTGTCAAATACCCAAAAATGATGGAAACTTTTGATGAATTAGATGAACCGGTAGACCTGACATACGCACACAATCAGCTCAATTCAACTGCTGATAAAGTAGTGCAGGATTCTATCCTGCTGTCCTATATCGATATTTCTGCTGTTGGACGTAGAAGGCCCATGGTTAATAGTGCCAGGCGGAATATATGAAACTACACTGTGAAATATTGCATGGTGAATCCGGGCATGGAGAAGATCCCACTGTGCAAAGCATCTTTTATCTGCATCTTTGGTGAGTACAGCACACATTCGTAGCCAGTGTACTAAGTACTGGATGTCAGATGGTGTGTCGAGACCAGAAAATCGTGGTGGTGCTAGGAATGTCGAAAGGAATCAGGCATGTAGAGAAACTGTTCGAACTCACACCCAGTCATTCACCTGTCGCGCAAGCCACTAAGCTCGTTTGTGGTGCTCCTGGTCGAAAGTACCTTCCAATTGATCTAAACGTGAAGAAGATGCACAAGCCTGTTCTCCAGCAGAATCATGAGCAAGTAAATTACTCACTGTATTATGTGCTTAGTATCCTTTCAGTGCTTCTTTGCAAATCAAAAGCAGGCTTTCATGTGCTTTTTACTGAGAAGAGGCTTTTGCTTAGCCACTCTGCCATTAAGCCCAGATTGCCAGAGTGCAACAGTGATGGCTGTCCTTCTGCAAGGGTCTCCCATCTCCACACAGAATCTCTGGAGCTCAGCCACAGTGACCATCAGATCCTTAGTCACTTCTCATACCATGGCCCCTCTCCCCCAAAACCTGACCAGGCGGCCAGGGCTAGGAAGAGTCTTGGTTGCTCCAAACATCTTCCATTTAAGAATTATGGAGGCTGCTGTGCTCTTGGGAACCTTCAATGCAGCAGAAATTTGTTATCACCTTCCCCAGATCTTTGCCTTGACACAAGTCTGTCTCTGAGCTCTGTAGTCAGTTCCTTTGACCTCGTGGCTGGGTTTTTGTCTGATGTGACTTGACAGCTGTGAGAGCTAAAATCGACGGGTGTCTTTCCACATAAACTCCAATCAGTTCAGTTTACCACAGATGGACTCCAATCAAAGAGATGAAACATCTCAAAGATGATAGAGAAATGGAAGGCACCTTAGCAAAATTTTGAGCGTCAAAGCAAAGGGTATAAATACTTATTTCAATGTGATATTTCAGTTTTTCCTTTTTCATATATTTACCAAAAAAAAACAAATATTTTGTTTTTTCTTTGTCATTATGGGGTATTGAGTGGAGACTGTTGAGGGGAAAAATGAATTTCAACAATGTGAAGCATTAGACTGCAACATAACAAATTTGAGAAAAGTGAACAGGCCTGAATACTTTCTGAGTATTTATGTCATTCAACCCAAAATGAATAAATATGCAATGCAACAAATGCACTGCCATTTTTCTAAAAGGGTGTTGGGTGTGTTAGATAGCTGAATAAGAATTACATAACCATAATTGAACATTTATTAATTTTCTGTGTATCCCTTCTTGTGAAGTTGAAAAAATCCCTGAAGTATCCCCTATGTAGCATTTCAAACTATTAGTTTATAAATTAATACCTTAGTCCATGTGAACGTCATTTGTAAATGATTACCAGGTGCATTAGTTAAATGTTAATAACCAGTTAGTAAATGCTTATTACTGCATTAACTAATGTTAATTGTTGTGCCCTTATTGTAAAGTGTCACCAGGTGTCGTTTTCACCTAACAGTGTTGAGTGCATAGACTGTATAAAAAGATGGACGAAGCAACCGTGACGTCACCCATTGGTTTCAGCATACCATAAAGGAAGCCTCGAATTTGGCATTTTGAATTGCGCCATTTTGTCACTTTGAAACCAGATGTGATTTTTATTAGACGAGAGCGAGAATCAAGATCCGGGGAGGGACGTGAGAGATAGATCTGACTGTATCGGACGAGGACCAGAGGATAGACACCCCTCTAAAGCATATTCTGGCTTTATCCTTTATTATAGTCTACTTGGGACCATAATTTACAAAAATGAACATCAAGATATATCAAAGGAGACTTGAAACTTGCACTAGCTACCATAAAATAATGTGAAAAATTATTACTAAAATGAAAAATCAGGTGGGGAAAGTTGGTTCATTTTCTCATAGATTTCTATAGTATTGAACTTTCTGCAACCACCGACGTCACCATCTGCTGGCCATTAAATAGAATGCCATTTTAAGGGACTTCCGCATGGGCATCTTTTTTCAGACCAGAGTGCTGCGACCATATTTTTATACAGTCTATGGTTGAGTGTAATGGCTAAAAACTCTGAGCTATTCACAGAGCCGATTCTTTTCTCATCGAAGAACGGAACGCTGAGGTGACTGCACAAGAACTCCTGCTTTGACAGCTATGATCCAGAGCTGATGGACTGCACCAATTTAGATAAAATCATCAGCAAGATGGTGCATAGATGGAATTTTATATGCTCTGATTGATAAGGCAAGTTCTTTGAGGGATAGCCTTCTTTTAACTCAAAATAAATTGGACATACTGCGAGTGCTTGCAAATGAGCCTTTACATTAAAACAAATGACTTTACGCAAATTTATACGAACCAATCGGCAGGAATGAACCAGAGCTGATGCCTGGTAAGCCCGTTAAAACAAGCTGTTCTAAGACCAGAAAAGGCCCCTATAAAAGAAGGCCACTAGTCAATGAAACATTAAAAAGGTACAAAAAGAGGATAAGGCACACTGCACAGGCAGTTTCAAAGGCCAGTATGAACAGTGTCAGAAATCTTCTGTGGAAATAACTCCACTTGGGTTGACACTGGCACACACACACACGCATGGACACACACACACACACACACACACACGGATGGACACGGCATAAATCAACAGTCCCCTGACCATGCCTTTGGGTGGAAGGGAACTGATAAAATCAAAAGCAAGATGGACTGTTTGTGGATTTTACTTATTTATTTTTTATCGTATTTGACTAAATATTCCATTTGTCCAATAAAGCACAGTGAGATACGCATGGACTACATTTCCTTTATGGTGTTTCAGGCCTTGTTTTGAGTCATAACCATTTATCAACAAGAAAGAAATGATGTGCCCGAGCTGAGCACTTGCAGGAAATGGTCAAATAGAAATACAGTACACTGCTGTGTTCATTAATGGTAGATTGTGCTGTTCATTAGTACTTGAAGCGTGACAGTAGATGAGGCACACCTGCCTCTGAACATACTGGCCTAATTAGAAAGTTTATGTGCTCTAATGGAGAAGGCAAGCTTTTTGAGGGATTGTCTTCTTATAACTCCAAATCCGTTGTGGATACTGCAAGTACTACCTTTGGAAGGCATGCTAGGAGTCTTTACATTTGAGTGGATGAGTTTACACACAATTAAAACAGAAGAGTAAGATTTTTTTTTTAACAGTCTAACTTAACATTGGCCACATCTGTAGCTAAACCTCAGGCCTAGCTAGTAAGTTTCTGCTCTAATGGAAAAAGCAAGCTTTATGAGGGATTGTCTTCTTACTATGCAAAATTAATTGCAGATACTGCTAGCACACTGCCATTGGAAGGTTTGCAAATGAGTCTTTTCAATTAAATAGATGCCTTATTGCACACTCAAACAGAAACTGAAGAGTAAGACAGTCTTATAACATTATAACCCAATGTTAATTAATATCTAACCTAAAAGAACAGTGAAGTATGACTGCAGTCTAAAAAGAAGCCAGCTAAACTAACGTTGCCTAAATTGAGGTAGCTGGAGAGTTGCCAGCAACAGCGTAAAGGACCTGAATATGTTGAAGAACACTTTGGTACTGACAGCCATATCAATGCATAAATAAATAAAAAAATCTTTTAAAGTGTGAAAGCAGCACAATTGGTCAACGGTGATCGCTCTCAAACTTGAGATTGTTTAGGGGAAAAGAGGGGCTTCCCAAGTTTTAATGAATAACTAAAAATCATCTGTTGATTGTGAGTCTAGGATTGGAGATTGTCTTCCACACCATGCTAAGCTTCTCAACTTCATTTCAATCTTGATTACAGGGCTCAGTTTAACTCTACTGAATCCAAATGCATTCCATGACAAAAGCGATACAATCGTTTTCATAAAATTCAAAGGGCCCTCACTTTTGTTCTTAAACCACAATTTAGCTGATTTGAAGCAACAAATTAATTTCCCTTGCAAGTTAATTCATCATTTGCTCTGTCAGTCAGATCTAGTCACTCTAAAGAAGTTCTAGCCACTCTGAGTAACACATACTTACTCGGCGTTGGGCCACTTGGTCTCTCTAGACCAATGGTGCATTTTGCGAACACAAGCAGAAATTCAATAAAATTTCAGCAAGCCAAACGCCAACACTGAGCATATAAAAAAAGGAATAGAGAGGAAGTCTAGAGGCGATTGCATGCCACATAAATCAGCTTTGTGCTTCTATTGTGTGCTTATACTTAAATTCTCATCATTCAGATTTCGCTCATCTTTGTGTTGAATTTATGAGAGAATCCTATTGTCACATCGATTTTTTTTTTCACTCAGTGCTTGCTGCCGGGAGTGGACTGGCCATCGGGAGCACTTGTGCACTGGTAGGTTTCCTGGTGGGCTGCTCAACAGTTTGGCTGGTGCAAAGCAAAAATGCAAATGCAAAAAAAAAAAAAGTTGCATGTGCTTGAATCCTGTTTAACTGTCCCAGGGTGACACGGCTGCCAGCATAAAACAGGGGAGGAAGGGCTGAGTAGTTTTTTAAATTGCCTACTTATTTGGCATTGAAAATAAACAAACTTTTTTAGCATGAGAAAATAAGCCCAACGTTGATTCATCGTCTCAGCCTTTTGGTAGCACCGACAGCTACGAGTCGGACCTGGTGGAACCCCATCAAGTGATTGCCCTCCTGCGCTATGTTTTACAGCTGAAACAGTCCCGACATAAAATGATACGGATAGTATGAGAGAAATTTAGGTCGTTGTATTATTATTTTTCAATAACTATGCACAATTGTAAACATTAACTGACTTTTTGAACCTTCAGGAGTAAGAGTTTCGTCCATTCTCTGAATTAAAAGCTCATCTGCTACATCTCAACGAGGTCGTCAACTTGAATAAATTTGGCAAAACGAAAATTGTAATGATAAAAATGATAGAAGGCCTCTGGTGTTGTCGCAGTTCTGAATATCTATCTTAACAGTGAGGAATTTACACTGAAGTGGAAGTGAACACCAGGCGTATTGCTACTCATGGCTCTTGAGCAAGACGTTCCTATGGCCTTGGATAGTGATCTGATAATTGATGGCACTGCGGAGTGAAGCTACTGCAGAGGTTGCTGAGTCAGTGAGATTGAAAACATGTTGTTATTTTCTACCAATTCTTATTCACTTACTGTTCTTGACGGTAGCAAATCATGGACTGTTATTCCTCTAACAGACCCTTAAGATGATTCCTGAGGTTATTGCCCCCATCCTCCCACTGTCAGTTGTTAGTTAAAGTCAGCTTTCTTAGAGATAATACTCAATTTACTTTTGAGTTCTTGGGGCTGTTACACAGTTATTGTCGATACACAGAGATAGCTACAGATTTTGGGGGATTAAAAGCCATGTAAAACATATTATTTTGTTGTAGTGCAGTCTGGCCTTGGTTTTAGGTTATGAGTGATGGCAACCGTGTGGTGTTTTTTTCTTGTTTTTGTGGGCTGGCCTGTCTGAAAAATCCAGGGCCATTTCTCATCTTCAGTCTGTCCCTGCTTGGTCGCAATGATGAGTACGTGCAGACAGATACACACATACGGGTGCGCGCGCCCACACACGCACACACACTTTTGTACTTTTATCCTAGTGAGGACATTACATTAATTTCCATTCACATTTTGACTGTCTTTACCGCCTCTCCATAATCTTAACAAAAAATAAACAACAAAAAATGCATGCCTGACCCAAACCCTTACCCTGATCTTAATCTTTCCCTAATGGTAACCATACCCCTAAGCTCAACAAATGAGTCATAATCTGCCTTTGTAATTGTGAGGAGAAGTGAACTCCTTTTGTAGCAAGTACAGGCGCACACACACACATACACACACACGCGCGCACGCATATTCACACACATACAGCTGTATGCCCCTGTGTAGACCGAACCATAATTACAATACTTAAGAGTGATGTCCTACACGTAGACCTCCTGTGTATACGTATCTATCTCTGTTGTATACAATCCTGTACGCTTTGGTAGGAGTGTGAGGATATCCCAACATTATTACTGAGCAAACTATTACAGAAACTTAATAAACCTTTGCAAACAGTATAATCAATTTAATTTGGCTTTCTAAATTGTTTTGTTTTGCTCTACATTGTTATTATTTTATGTGCTTCATGGACATTTTTGTGGAGTTTGTGTGTGTGTGTGTGTGTGTGCGTGTGTGTGTTTTACCAATTGCCAGTGAACAAACACATTCTGTTTTGTGTGATTCTGTTCTAATGTATTCACTTCAATTCAGCAGTGCTTGAGCACCCACCTCAAGATAGAGGACTGAGGGGTTGGTTCCTGATGTTGTCTGTGTTACTGATGCACTGAATTCTTCCCTTTTTATTTCAAACACTTGGTCCCTTTTGAAGGTGTTGACTGCTAAAGAAAATGAACTTCAACACAAAATATTTGACCACTGTATTTGCACGAATCTGCAGAATGCTAATTAATAAGCTGCAGCCACAGTATTTCTTCTTATTAGTATTACTTCGCTGGAAAACTGGATGCTGTCAGCAGACAACAGTGTATTGCAAAAACGATAACATTCTCTCTTTAAACAAAATTCAATTTGGTCTAGTGGTGTCGCTACAGAGTAGGGTGTAGGGTTCAGAAAATAAAAAGGGAAACTAATCTAGGCTCAAGGAATGACTCAGCAAATTTTACCCGTTTCCTATAAGAACTGCTTAACTAGTTGCATTTTTGAAAAAGTTCAATCTGGCCTAAAGGTGGTGCCTCATGAATAGTTATTGTGTCATTAGAACAAAAGGATTGGTTTTATATGCACCGAGAAGTTCACAGCAGAGTTGATCTATGCAATGCCCCTCCTCCTGGGCAACCAGTCTATTCATAAGGGTCCCCTATTATGTCACCAGGTACACAGCTAATTAGTTATTACAAGCTATTTCAAAATCTTTTCCCTCCTGACATCACATGGGGAAGTAACCAACCAGAGGCAACAAGAACTGATCACCTTTAGCCAGGCAGTCAATCAGATTTCATTATTCTGGGTGGCCACTCCCCCTTGTGATGTCAGGTAGGGAAGCCTTGAACTGGCTCATAATGGCTAATTAGCTATGCACCTGGTGGCCAGATAGGGGACCTTGAATTATTCAAGTATCCCCCTGCTCTCTCTGTTAATGATGACACCTGGTTTCTACTAGTAAATTATCATTCCCTCTATTTATTCCTCAGTTCTCCTCTTCACAGGCAGGTAGCCTTACAATGTAATGCCTTTTGTGTTTGAGCACTTTGTTTATTTAATAAATTTTGCATTCTAGCACTTGGGTATTCCAGTCTTATTCACTCTCCTGGTTCCCTTATTACATCTCTGGGCACTAGGAGTAGTACAATCTGAGTCATATTAAAACAGTTGGACTCACTGCATTTAGAAATGTAGTTTTATCAAATGACGGCACTACAGTTAAAGCAAGTGAGGCATAAAAATCAATAAGGTTCCTCTTCTCTGCACTAGAGAAGGTCATTAGGTCATTAAAATTGCCTCTATGCAGAAGGAACCATCACAGGAGGCTTGATATGTTTACCACAAAAACTGCAGGAGTTATTTCATTGGGAAATGTAAAATTTTGGTGCAGTGGTGGTATTGCAGGGAGAATTATGGAACTATCACAATCAATAACTCTCTCCTTTATGTACCAAGAATTTTGAGTGCAGAGCGAACATGATTCCCATTGAGTTGAGTTTAATTTTTCAAATTAAAAATCTAGTGTGGTGCTACAGCTAAGGCCACTGGGTGATGAACATCAATACCGGCCCTTCTCTATGTACCAGGAGCATTCACAAGAAGTATGACAAGCTTCCCATCAAAACTTTTAGAGTTATTGCATTTGCACTGCAAAGTTTTACCTGGTCATGGTGCAACAAGAAAGGTTGTCAAGTCACACCGTATAATATGGTTCATTTTCTCTGCATCAGTAATGAGCACAGAAAGTTTTCATGTGATTCTCATAAAAACCTCTTCAGTTTCTAATTATCACACTCACACAAAGGATCACCGGTGGAGACGGCATCCAAAGCAAATCCATAATATCACCAAAAACTCTAGTGTGCCATTTTTACCATGCTTGCGCTTCTCACTACAGTAACTAACCAGATTGGGGTTCTTCTACCGTGGTTATTTTAAAAGAAACAAACTAGGGAGTGAAAAACAAAAAACACTCAGAACTTTATTAGCTGTACTGACGGGGACAAAACACAACAATTTTAAAAAAGGAGACAGCACCTCGGCAAAGTATATTTCAGCTGAAAGTAAAATTCTTGAAGTGTCTAAAACACATAGTTTTATCAGTTTTAATTTGGTAATTATCCAGTACGACGCATTTTTAAACCGAAAAGTATTCAAATCGGCGTCAGTACCAGGGGCAGATATTTTACTTGGGGAATCGAAAGCTGCATTCGGAATGCACACTTGTCCACTCACTCTCTCACTCTCTATGTTGTTTACAATGTAGAGCATTCACTACAAAGTGCCCTATATAGTGGGTGAGTGTGAATTTGAACGCATTATCTAATCAAACGCCAGTGCCTTGGTGCTTGTGCGTCAGTTATTCGCTTACATGACGTCAGTTGTTCTCTTTCCTTTCATCCGGGCCATGGAGTACTTCAAGGGGCCTTCAGCAAGCTCTCCCTTTTATGGCTTGGCTGCCCACAAGCTGTTTTTATTTAAGCTGGGCTGATTAACAATCAAACAATTTATTGGCTGAGCAACCAAGACCAATACATGTACTAAAACTTAGTTAGTGTCAGGTTATACTAAATGAGTCAGAGGTTGCCCCAACACTCATTTGCTTTCAGAGACCTCACTCACATTGAAAATAGCGTCTCTTTCTGAGTGAAGGTTGAGTGCAGGGAACACCTCCCTTGAGCCGCACTAACTTGCGCCGGTATTTCATTGTCAGGGCTTTCAGGTGGTTACAAACATTAGAAACTCTGGATCATTTACAGCCACGAGCTCGACGCAGTCGCAACTACGCAAATTTTAACTATAATGATGATAACGATGCCAGTAACTTACTGACTGACCACCGGGTTTCAATGTTTACGAACTGCACTGTGGTGAACTCAAGGTTAGCATTGGTGTACCCACCAGTGGCTACTGGTGAACTGGCAATAGGGGAAGCTCAAAACTATCCCTTAAAAATAATGCTTGGACATGAACTGTTTTCATTCTTTTAAATTACCATTGCAAAAACTCTCAACATTATCAGGTGTGGCCAGTTTTCATTAATGACACATCCCTGTCAACTCTCACGGATTCAGATTTCTCACGTTTTTCTTTACTGATGGGTTGGAAAATGCTGCGCTCAGCTGGCTCGTGGGGCGCGTGTGGATTGGTCTGCGAGGCTCATGTAGCTGTAAGTCACGAGACTCCATTCTTTTCTACATTCTTAATGGCTGAATGTAGAGGTAAATGTCCGGCACATGTCCTGCGCCTATCGCGAGCCACTCGACCACAGAATTTATGAAGACATGCTGATATTTACGTCGTCATTTATGAGCGAAAGAAACGCCTCAATTTTTTGAAACAATGTATAACAAAATTATTAAAAATAAATTTGATTGTCGTTTTACCAATTTGTCTGAGAAACATTCTAATCAAGAAAAGTAAACTGCGCCAGGTTTAGGTCATTCAGCATTGAAGGGTGAGGAATGAACGTCCCTTTGCAGCAGCCGGCGCACCGGCTGTTTTTCCCAGTGCCCACTATTGTCAGTTATGTTCGAATGGCGTTTATGAATAGCAATTGGCGAGGAGTGGGACCGATCCCTCGGTTAGTGGTCGGTCGATCTCTTTCTCACGCTCCAGTTACATTTCAAATCGTACTCACTATATGGTGAGTGGAGGGTGAGTGTGAGTGCCGTTTCTGAATAGGGGCCTTAGTGTTTTATGTGCATGAGTGTATAATATACTCAGCCAAAATAAAAATTTCACACTCGTTTGGAGGTCGATAAGTGGAACATACAAGAAAAGAAGTTTTAAATAATGATTTTATTGAATTCTGTACTCATTGAACATGGTGTATCATAATGCCCATAATGTTACCAGTTCCAACCGGAAAGGCTACAGAAATGTCCAAGAGTAAACGTGAAGTTACAACTTGAATAAGAACTGTGCGCAGGTGATTACGCATGGTTTGGGCAGTCACACAACCTCTAAACAATTCATTCCTGGTGGACGTTGCAGTGACAAATTAATTATGCAAATGACAATAAGACAATTTGTCGGTCTTCTGCTTTTGACGTCACACGTGGGCTACCAGAATGAGGTCGGTCAGCTGTGGTGCCAGTTTGTTGGAGACGTGTCCGAAGATCATTGATAGTCCGTCGACTGCATCCCATAACCCTCAGTGACGGACGTTTTCGTATTCAGCATGCCAATGCCACATTCACGCTGAATGTTTGACAGCCATGGCATTGAAAATCAACGAACTGTAACAACTTGTTTTTCCCGAGATGTCACTCTAACGTGCTTACGTGAGCTCAGTTGCACATCTCTCATATGGTGACATGACTAGGAACACGAGAAAACATGGTTTTAGCTTAAAGTATGCTCGCATGTGCTACGTACCTGTGCACGTCGGAGTTGGTGTCTGTCATGATGTCTTTGACAACGCATTTACCCCTAGTGATAATAAAAACTCTTTTATTAAAAGTTTCGAGAAAATATTTACAAATTTATGTGTGTGAAGTCTCTTTTTTGACTCAGTATATTTTGTGTTTGTGTGTGTGTGTGTGTGTGCTTGATTGGATGCGTGCTTGAAGTGTGTGTCTGTGTGTGTGTGTGCGTGTGTGTGTGTGCGTGTGTGTGTGAATATATTTGTTACATGCACTCACATTTGTGTTTCAGGAACACAGTGTCTGTGTGTCCATTGCACCAAGACTAACGTTGGGTGGTGTGTGTGTGTGTGTGTGTGTGTGTACATGTGTAAATGAGTATGTGCATGCATGCTCGTGTGTGGTTGTATGTGTGTGTGTATTTATGTTTACATGTACACGCACGTTTGTGTTTCAGGACCATAGTGTTTGTCCAGTGAAGACTGGTACTGGGTAGTGTCGTGTGCGCTAGTTTGTGCGTGCGCGCGTGTCTGTGTATGTGTGTGTAATATTTGTTGCAAGCACACACATTTGTATTCAGGACCATCGTGCTTGTCCAGTGAACGAAGACTGACATTGGGTGGAGTCATGTGTGCATGCGCGTGCGTGTGTGTTTTTGTGAGTGCGCGTGTACGTGCGAGTGCGTGTGTGTTTATGTGTGGGGGGGTGTGTGTGAATATGCACGGGACTGAGAGTGTGTGATTATGTGTTATTCAGCAATATTGAATGAATAGAGTTTCCCGACACTGCAACAAAAAAACACACTTGTTCAATTGAATTTCACCAATTTTTCAATAAAAGCAAGCTATGGATTTAACTCGTTTTGCAAAAAAACAGTCATTTTTTGTTTTTTTCAAGAATAGTCCTGTGGCTGGATTTGAAATGAATATGCCAATTGGTTACCATTTGGCTCATATACAATAGTAGAAAAGAAGATTATTAAAAGTTTTACATAAATGGTAATTACACAGAAAGCAATTTTTCTCAATTCAGACTCAGTGGATTTAACCTGTTTTGCAATAAAACTCTTCATCTGTGGCTAATCGGGAGACGTAAACTGCGAGAGGTAAAGGTTATTAAGCATTTTTAAAGGTGAGGTTTCTGAAGGTCACATTAAAAATCAGAAGATTCCCCAAGTAAAAATGTCTGCCCCCTGGTATTGAAGCAAATTTGAAGACTTGCTGGTTTAAAAATACATTGCACTGGATCCTTACCGAAAAAAAATTTATAAAACTAAGCGTTTTAGACACTTCAAGTATTCTACTTTCCGCTGAAATATACATTGCCGAGGTGCTGTCTCCTTGTTTAACCATGAAATTAGTTTCATACGAACCGCCCTCACTGAGAAATCTACCAATGTCCTTATTGCAAATAGTAGTACACACGTAGTCTCAAGAATCACAATAAAGATAAAAATATTTACTGGCAGTGGTCCAAGGAGGGACAAACCTTGAACTGGGGATGGGATGTTGAGCATCCAAGGCTCAAACCATGGTGCAGTAAAATCATGATAGAGCCGAACATGATAGGCAGCTCAAAAACACAAAAGTAAATCAAGTTATCTGAACAGACAGCTCTTTTGATGCCTTAAAACCTAGATTAAATTAAGTTTATTGTCTTTATCATATTCTGAATCTTGTTAGTCTACTCACTACATGGCAGAGTTTAAAATTGCATTTGTGGATTCAGCAAAAAGATGATGTTCACTGACAGTGGCTTACTGAAGTGTTTCTGGGCCCATGCAGTGATTGCAACTACAGAATCCGGTCTGTTATTAATGCAGTGCCACGTGAGGACGACTTAATTGAATAAAATAGCGTGTTAGCTAATTTGTTTACAACTTCTTATGGCACTCACTGCATACGGTCTGTCGACATACTCAAAGAAAATTTGGGACCAAAAAAAAAAATGGAAGGAGGTGTTTCGCACCTCACATATCAGAGATTGTGGAGCTTACCATAGGAATGAGTTGATTTCTGGTTTACTTACATATGTGTTTCGAGCTATGTCAAGGCGAGGTGGGAGACTTACTATTTCCATATCGCATGCTCCTTCAGTCGGATGACATTCACCAGGGCAAGTCACACAGCAGTTACCATTCTGCAATTGCTCACAGAATTTTTGGAAAAGTTAACATACAGTACATCGTGAATTTCAGTCACTGCTTATTTTCTTGCATGCAGCAGGCACATGGCTGCGTATTTTAGTGGCTTGCTATTTTTTTATGGACTAATAATGCAAGAGCATGTCTCAGAATGAGCATAGTTCTTCCCCATTGGTCAAAGCAACCCATCTTCACTTTCTGTAGCCGGAGAGTGCCGCATCTTGCAGCTTACAGGAAACCTTTACTCTCTATCACTGCCAGGTAATCGGCAAACCAATCACAGGGCTCTGCTCGATAAACCGTCCATTGAGGCGATGGGATCTAGCCATTACTGTGCAGAAAGTAATTCGGCAGGGGAAAGGGGTGGGAGATAGTGGTATGTGATTAAGTCTATGACAAATGAGAGTCAAACCATCATCACATAATCTCCCTTTCACGATCTGCACCAGCTCAATGGGTCTGGGTCCACCAAAGACTCAAAACAAATATAAAAAAAAATTAGCTTGGTCACCCACATATCCATTGGTTCACTAGGACAATGCAGATAATGCCCAGTCCATGGTTTGCCAAGTATAAGTGCATAACAGTATTCCAGATTCCGGGGGTTTCATAAATGACCTTCCCTCATTTAGCATGAGTTCCGCATCATACTTTTTATGTGTGGTATTTCAGCACAGATGTGATTTGATGAGCTGTGGTTCTATTGTCTCTGGAACATTTTAGCATTGAGAATCCATCTCCAAAAGCATTTCCCAACAGAATTATGATGATGTAAGGCACATTAAAAGGAAGTGAGTAGCATTCCCCTCAGTGACAATAAATGGAACAGGCTTTAATTACCCAGGTAGCTTGATTAACTGGCTATAATACTGTATTGGACAATTTTTATTATGCACAAACACAAAAAGGTCACACGAACTGCTGAACAATCCAAATGCATTGTCATTTACATTTAGAATGATACTACCTGGAAGATTTACAGTTTTTGATAGGCTGAAAAAAAATCATAAAATAGTCCTTCTATGACCTTTACTGGCTGCACATAGGATGGTTTTCACCAATTAATGGGTCACATAAGGCTGGTTCAGCCGAAAGATGTTGTCTGCCGCAAAGTGCCCCTTAGCTTTGAGTGGGTTTTATTGGCCTCAGGACCTGCACTGCTTCAGCACTGCACTGCATTTGACTGTCTGCAGTACAAATGAGGACATTTGGGTATTCATGGCTCAGTTACCTGGTTTCCAGGCTTACCACATACACACCACACTTTACAGATACCCATCAGCCATCCAATGACAGACTGCATTCCTCACAAAATCTGCTGATTGTGCGGCGCCAATAGTTTTGAATCTGTAAGAGGTTTGTTCTAGTTTACTTATTATGGTAATATTAAAACTCTAAAGATAAATACATTTTCAAGAAGGTTGTGCCCATCCCTTATGATTATGGAATCTGTTTATGACAGGCCTTTTGTATGAATCATCATTTTTATTTGTGAATATTAACAAAGTCTCATATAGCGTATACACTTTCACTAGTTTCTGACTTGTTTCAGATGTAAGGGGAAATGTCCATGCTGAATGAAAATATTTCATTTGCTTCTTTCTCATTTTTCTGTTACTTACTTTTCAAATGTGACGTATAGTATTTGGGTAAACGGTGCACGTGACTTGATTTGCCTACATTTTCCTGTCCTTGTATTTTGAGTGTGATAATGCAGTTCATTCATGCCATTTATGTATAAATTGGATGTTCATGTGTGGTTTTCTAACTTTATATGAGGTTTTTAAATCACACACACACACATTTGCACACACGTGCATTTGCACATGTACACACACGCACACACACACGTGCGCACTCGCTCGCACGCACACACACTCACACACACACATACATATGTAACACTTGGCATATGTATAGGTCCCAAAGTTGTGCTCTGAAATGTTTTATTCATTTCGTCCAAAAACTTTATATTTCTTGTTGTATATTGTCTTTGCAGTAGAAAGTACAATCTAATTTTCCCACAAAGCAAGGCCACAAACAGATCCAATTTATTCGCGACCCCGCAATTCTTTCCCCTCCTACTTAAACTGAGATGACACCGAGGAGACAGTTCCTGTACCATCAATGCCTACCAGGCTCTTCCTAGCACTGATATTTGGCCTCACTCCTGTTGTAATATCTTCAGATCTCTCATAATTCAGCACAGTTTGACTGCAGAGAAAAAAAAAAGCATTTATGAAATCAAAATAATGATGAATATACCACTATGGTTTTCCAGATCGACCTCCCATTCTTGTTTGCTTGGTGGCTGTCTCATCTTGAGACACAAACCCTTGGAGAGGGGGAAATGAAAGTATTTTAAAGGTGTGCACGAGCATGCGGACATGTTCAATTCTCTGAAGCCTTTCTCAACTCACACAGGTGGTCAATGATGTAAACAAGGCCTGACTGATATAAACAGAAGCCAGTCAGCAAGTGCTTTGTCAACAACAAAATACTCAATCCTTGCTTTAGACTGACTGGGGTGTACTTTAGCATTCATATGCATGGATTTATTCCATTGTGCAAAAATGCATAATAACTAACCCATGGACTCTATTTTAATATTTTGAAAATGTTTCCATTTGTGTGAAATTCATTGATTAAAGTGATATGGTTCAAAAAACGCTATTCCAGCACCAAAAGTTTGATAATGACAGTCTTCAAAGTCCTCATTTTTATTTGTTTTAAAAAATCAAGGCTGCCTTGATGCTGTATGTGGAGATCCGAAATGATGCATCTCCCATGAGCATTTCGGGCTCTGCCCAAGCACAGTTTGTTTCATGTTTTGCAAACAAATCCTGCCAGCTGACCTGAAGCTGTCATCTTTCCACCCTTTACTCCATTTTGTTTGGCACCCCTTGGTCCTTTTGTCTTCTCTTCATAAGTTTCCAGTGATGAAAGTTTATTGCAAGTATGCAATAAAATTTTATACAGATTGTCATTCCGCTCTTTTTCTAATATTTTTTTTTCTCTGTGAAATCTAAATTCTGGAACAAACTGTATCTGTCAATGCCTCAGAAGAACAGTAACCTCCATATCTAACAACTGATAAAGCTACGCCTGACCAAATGACTCATTTTTCACCCCCACAAAATAATTTGCTGTGGTTTGATGTTGTGCTCACATTTGATGGTGTGAGATTGTAGGAAGTGTCTCCCTTTAGCTCTGCTAAAAATATTGGCTCAGCTTCTGCGAGCACATTAGCCATGACATGTCACATTAGCCGAACAGCTTTAAAAAAAAAAAAACCTCCATCAAACTCCCTCAATTTAAAAAAAAAAAAACAAAAAGGAAAGTTTTTAAGTGCACTTTTTGAGCATGATGGAGAAACATAGTAAGTCGAAACTAAGTTAGACCTTTTTTGTACCTATTATGCTTTGCCTCATCATATACAATTAAAAAAAAATTGATTTCCTATATTTTCCTGTCACGAAACCAAGAAAGACATCGATATTTAATCACTTGTGAAGTAAAAATCAAGCAAGTGGATCTTCCTTGGATTTTCCACATAAAATTTTCAATTTTTTAATCATAAAACTTGGTCAGTAAATTAGCCAGTTATGAAGCAGCATACCTATATTATCTGGGCCTGTATTCACAAAGAATCTTAGCGCTAAAAGCAGGCCCTAATTGCCGGATTTAGGAGAAACTCCTTTAAAAAATGGACGTGTCAGTCGTAAATTTAGGACTCTGAATTACTTTTACTAAGTGTTATCCACAAAGCATTTTAGGCCTAAAATTAGCTCCTAAGTCTGAGAGAGCTGAAAAGTAGTCAAGAGGACTCCTAACTCGCTAAAACTGGAAAATGGCTGCTGCTGTTAAAAAATGGAATGACTGGGAAATTCTGAATGATGCTCAGTTGTTGAAAAGATACTGGACCGACCATGAAGGGATTTTATTTGTTGTTGACTTGGTGAGTGTGAGAATTACGTCTCCAACCATGAGAAACAACTCAATAAGCCCCGAAATAAAATGTTTGACAACACTTCATTTCTTAGCCACCGGAAAAATGCTACTTTGCTACGGGGACAATTTAGGAATTTCCCAATCATCTGTCCGTCACTCAATTCAACAATCAATTCACTCTGTGTACCTCATATCATCCAACAGTTTATCCGGTTTCCAATGGACATTCGCCAACAACACAGAATCAAACTTGAATTCATGCACATCTCAGGTATGCCCAGTATCATCGGTGCTATTGACGAGATCCATATTCAAATTATTTCTCCGACACAAGATGAAAAGGTATTTATAAATAGAAAAAAAGTTCATTCCTTCAACACCCAGATAGTATTTGATGCCGAATACAATAATTTGGACATTGTTGCGAAATGGCCAGGATCCACGAACGACTTGCATTTTAATGGAAAGCGGCTTATGCCAATTATTTGACAGGCATTATGTGCCTGCGAGATGCCACTTGCTCGGGGACAGTGGCTTTGGTGCTGTACCTCCTCCTGCTATGCATGAATTATTTTATTAGGCTATTGAGCGAGGGTTACATTTAATAGATCATCATAATAATACCAGCCTATTTCATTTTTTGTATGCATATTTAAATTGTAGGCTATAAATTGCAAACCAAGCTCAGTATGCTTTCCTGTTTGAACGATAGCCGGTTTATAGGCAGCAATCTCAAACCTCCCCTGTGATTGCAGCCTATACCACCGCTTCTTGCAGTTGTCTGCCGAGACACGAGGGGAATGCAGCATTGATCTGTAGGCTGATACTATCCCGCGCATCCAGCTTGGATTTGCTGTTCACCCCTGAGCCAAATTTCCCTTTGATAACATGCTTTTGCTCCAGCACCAACTGGGCCAGCAGCAGTAACTGGTCGTGGCTCCAGTTGGGCTTTTCCATCCTTTTTGAACTTCCATCCATGACAGTTTAGGGCAAACAAACTTGAACAGCCCGACATTTAAATGATCGCAACATATTCTCATTGGGTAATAGGTTGCTAATTAGAGGGGCAAATGACGCATTTTATTATTGACTCATTTTATGCTATTGGTATTTTTACCACTGTCTCTTTCCTATGTATGTTTATTTGCCTACAGCGTGATATGTGGGGACTGCGCATAGTGCATTTTCAGGAGAGCTCAACATGTTATTATTTTATGGGACAAACCAGCCGCTTGGACTATTTCCTCAATTTTTCTTCCATGTGTTGTACTGTATATGGGATATTTTTTTCAATGGGCCGCCCTGTCACCAAACAACCAATCATCGTGCTCATTGTCCCAAGACTCGTGCATGAGAGCTGACGTCATGCCTAGCAACGGATATTTACTCCCACTTATCTCAGAGTTACTCCTAGTCTAGGAGTTACCAGTTTTCTTAACTAAAAGTTGCTCTCAGCAGCTTTCTGAATAACTTTTAGGATTTTACTCCTGCATAAAATGTTTTAGCGTACTCCTAGCGGTAAGATAAGATGCTTTGTGAATACGGGCCCTGATCTGTGAGGTAAGTCCCCACGTAGAGCATTGGATGTGCAGGACAGTCATGGTCAGAATTCGTAATTCACGCGATTCACGTGCTAATAACAACTGAAAAATGGCTGGCAGAGGGAAGCAGATGGTGGGGTTAACACTGAAAAACTGTCAAATGCCACTGCAGCTGCCTAATTGTTAGGTTTTTGTCCTAAATTTTGAGATTTGAGATTTTATATTTTCAGATGGGAAATACTAGTAAACTAGTGATACTAATAAAAACGGAAAACAATCCTCCATAAATATCTCTTATTATGTAATGAACAAATAACTACCATGTCAGTTTCATTGTCGGACAAGAGCTTAACCAAGAGGAATACAGTTTTCTGTCTTTTTCTCGGAATCAGCTTTTTAGCTCACCTGACGACGAAGTCAGATGAGCTTATGTCATGGCCTGTTTGTCCGTCGTTCGTCGTCCGTAAACATCTTCTCCTCTGAAACCACTGGGCCTATGAAGCTGAAACTTGACAGGTACCTTCCTACTCATGAGGACACGAAAATTTGTTCAAGGCGTTCCGATCCAATTTCAAACATGGCCGCCACGGCGGCCAAATTGAAAATCACATAGTTGGCCATCTGAAAGCTATTTATGCGCATATTCAGCCGAAATTTGCCATGTAATCAGTACGTGGCAAGATACATCACAAATCGTGGCTTTTCCCGTATTTCGAATTTTGACCTTGCTTTGACCTTCAACTTTATACAACCCCTGTGAGTTACATTGAAATCTTTCAAAATCATCTCTGAAACTACTTGGCCAATGAAGGTGGAGCTTGACAGGTACCTTCCTGCCTATGAGGACACTAAGCTTTGCTCAAGGCATTCTGCTCCGATTTCAAACATGGCCGCCACGGCGGCCATATTGAAAATCACATAATTGGCCATCTGAAAGCTATTAATGCACATATTCAGCTGAAATTTGCTATGTAGGTAGTAAGTAGCAAGATACATCACATATAATACGAGTTTTTCCGTATTTTGAATTTTGACCTTGCTTTGACCTTCAACTTTGTACGACCCCTCTTAGTTACACTGAAACCTTTTAAACTCTTCTTCTCTAAAACTACTTGACCAATGAAGCTAACTTGACGAGTATCTTCCCACCCATTTGGACACTAAATTTGTTCAAGGCGTTTCCCTTGAGTGGTCAGGTGAGCTACAGGGCCCGTGGCACTATTTTTTGTTACTTACTTGGTTTTTCCATAACACTCAAGACTTGAGGAAGCTCTAGCCATTTTGGAGAAAAAGGTTATTGCCCTAAATAGGAGATGTGAACATTTACCGAATGAGTTCTGAGGTGGCGAACACTTAACTTGCTTTACTGATGACCTGTTTTTGCTTTGCAACCTCTTAGTCCTCTACTCCGTCTATTATAGCCATGCATTATGTAGCCTATATGGTCACCTTCTGGTATAACTATGCTGACAAAGCCCAGTTTATTTGCTCTAAACAGGTCAATAGAAATTTTTCTTGGCAATGTATGTAAAGAAGGCCAGTGTGGCAACCATTTTATTACTGCAGGTTGCCCTGTCACTTCATCAGATTTATGTCTTCCTTTGTCACACAAGATTCTTCACAACTGCCATCATGTCCAGGTCCATCTTGTGGCTGGTGCCACTGCTGCTGATCCAGAATACTGTTTCATTCCTGGGCTTCAACCTACTAAGATCGGCATATGCCACACTTCGAACATCTCTCGCTGCCTTTCAGGGGTGAGCCAGACTCAATTCAAATCAGTGACACAGTCATACCAATCTGCAGAAGCGATTACCTTTTATCTACAGGGAATGGTATCACCATGCTATCAAACCACTTCCCTCAATTCAAAAGCCTCCTGCCTACTGGCTTCCCCAGTTCCTGAAACTGTACCGCATGGTGTTCATGTCTTTGCCATTTCTGAAAATCATAATTGAAAACTACATTTTATTGCACTTCTGAACTATTATATGTCAAGCCTATGTTTAGTTTTTGGCTGACTAAAGAAGTTTACCTTCAGGATCAACAATTTCTGTGGCCTTGAAGTAAAAAGCTCTCGTGCTTTACTGCTAAGATGGCAGTACAGCTGTCATTCATTCAATCACTCTAACTAGCCCTAACTAGAAATGGAAGCAGGAGGCTTTTATGCTGTAGTGTCTTCAGTGAGGTGCCAATCACTTGCTGTCTACAGCAACATGCAACGATTCTTTCAGATCAGAGCGTAACTGATGGACACAGAGTAGATCTGCCTGTTTTTATTCAATGAAACATCACTCTATTTCAACACTTCTGTGCAGTTTCTTGCTCGCTTGACTGCCAAGATGCCTTGAAACCAAGAGATTATGGGTAAAAATACATGGCTTTATCCACATACTACTAATGTTGCATTTTTAACATTAGCAAAGACAAGAGATTCTGCGTCTTCCATATGTTTCTTGCAACCATTGACCCTTCTTAAATGATAGTATATTGTCTCTTGTTTTACATAATGAATCCTTGCAAGGAGTCACAGTTCATTAATTTCCATTCATATAGCCAAGAATTTTCTCGCACCAAACCTGACACATTCCACAAAAATGCACAGTATTTTCTTGTGTAGTCTGCATGCGTATCAGAGTTATAGTTATCCAGGGGATAGCTTTATTTAAAAAAAATGTGTTTTCTGAAGTTGCTTTTAATTTGTTTTCCAGGTCAAACATAGTTGGGGGTTGAACAGTCTCGAGAGATGAGCTTTAGATATTGCAAACGGCGGGGAGGGGGGCTAATTATTTCTTTTATTGTGATGTTGATACATCTGGAAGTTACACCGTGGCAACAAACACTTATCCCCACAGCGCCCAGTGCATCGCACCATCTTTTTGAACAGAGGCTCGAGAGATTCAAATCAGTACCTGAATTTTATAAATACAGAATCCATAAACCTTGATGAATAATGCACTCAAGAGCAGTTCTTTCATGTGCGGTCAATATGGCGAGCAGACATTCTGTCTGTTTTGTAAGTCAATTGTGAGCCTTGCGTTGAATGGTGCGAGAGAAATGAGGTTGATATTAAATGAACACAGAGGTGGCAGCAGAGGCCAGTATCCATCACTAATGCGGGTGAATGGAGATGATCATTTTGGGGGCTCACAGCTGAAGGGGGCCCACATTCTTCATTAACCCCTTTGTACAGATATTGTCGCCGGCGTCCGTAAATTTTGAAGTTTAATTCTAAATAATTCTGTACTTGAATTTCCATAGCCTTGCTACATTGGAATAATTTTCCACAGTCTCTGTGACATATACTGTGACAAGTACTAAGTTATAAACCTTAAACAGACTTATGCACAGCAGGAAAAATTGGCATTATTTGTATTCCACACAAATGGGTTAAAAAGGGGAGGACCAGAGCAAAACTCTTTTAGGGGGCTCAGAATTTTGAGCTCTGCTCATGGTGACGTCTGCTGGGATTTCCTCTTGTAAAGGCACTGTTTGACTCCATGGATGATATCCAAACCATGCCAGCAATGACAGTGACTGGCAGCTTCAAAGGGGAGCTTGTGGTGAAGGGTGCAGTGGCACCAGACTCACACTGCTCAGGGCATGAGAGACTCAGTCAGCCCGGATTAAAGAGGTTCTTTGTACACCAGAAACTCCCATTATTCAGTCCGGCACCCATAAGTTTGTCCGTGTGTCTGTAGATGAATTGTACTCAAGCCTGACTTATATACCACAATTAAAAAAAAAAAAAAAAAAGATGGCTGGCATTATACGTTTTAAGGGGAAGCACGTGTTTGTCCACGCTTCCCAAAATCAACAGCAGAAGCTTGTGAGGAGTGTTGGTGTGAGTGTGACCAGGGATGACAAACGATGGAAAAGTTATCGGGAATTAAAAAAAAAAGGTAACACATTATTTGGATACAGAGTGTTTACTGAGTGTTTGCACTATTTAAATGGCTTTTTTTACTTTAGTCTCAACTGTTTTGCTTTGTCTGTAGATGTTACACAGATTGTCTACAGAGATTATGCGTACATTCTTTGGACTTTCACTTGGATTGTCCAAAAGAAAATTGACCGATGTTCACTGCTTAAAAAAGTGAAAATCAAAGTCTTTATCTATTGATATTACCTGTCAAAGGAAAAAAAAATAATATAAGTTATGAATATGTTTCAGCTGGAAAATTCTTTCAATCCTGACTGATTCAGTTTGTAACTTCTCATTTCTTAAAAAAAATGTCAGCAGATGTATCTCATAGTTGTTGAAAAGATGTCACTGTGCTTCTAGAGGGGCAAATTATTGGCCTGTGTCAAGCTAAGAGAACAGTGAAGGAAATTGCTGAAATCCCTTGACTTGGGTCAGGAACTGTACGACAATTTATTTACAGTGGTGAACTCTCAACTTCCGGCAAGAAATGGGTGAAGAGAAACCATGACTGACCCTGACAGGAGATCACTCAAATGCTCAGTGAAGTCTCATCAAGAAAAGTCAACAGTAGAACTCATGGCTATGGTTAATTAAAAGGTAAGAACATTTCCAAACGCACGTTACAGCAAGAACTTGGACTAGGACTAAACAGCAGTATGGTCACAAGAAAGTTAGTGAGGCTAATCAGGGAAAAAACAACTTCAGTTTGCAAAAGAGCATAAATATTGGACTGTGGATCGATGGAAAAAGGTCATTTGGTCAAGCCTGATTTTCCCTAGTCCAGAATGATGGGCAGGTTAAGATAGGAAGCACAGGAAGCGATACACCGGTCATGCATAGTGCCTGCTATACAAGCCTCTGGAGGCAATGTTGTAAAACCTCATAGCAATCCCAACAACGGAAATTGCCGAAGGTGAAGTCTCGGTGCTTTCTTCTTTACTGGTGTGGCACGAAAGAAAGCATTGATCAATATCTGTTCGTTTGAGCAGGGAACAAATGCACAACAGTGACGACTGATCTGACTCCATATAATTAATTACGAATATAAAATTTAGTTGTTAATGTGTTGAGTTTAGAATAATAATACCATATCGGTCTTTCGCCAGTTTTACACGATTGCGCCTCCGGACCCACACAATTGCAAAATCTTAGTTCGGGGAGCTCTGCATTGGTTAGCCAGCAACCACCATAATACACAAGTACCTTTCCCTCGCGACAGTTACGGACCTGATTCAACTAGTATGACACTAATAGTGTCTATCGGGCTCCTTACGGAGAATTTGACAAAGACCGGCGTTAAGCCAAACTTCCATAGCAAACACCCCGCCAATCCCGTTAGCAGTCGAATGTGGCCCCCGTTCTAACTTACCAGAGCTCCCTAAAAACTTCCTCTGCGACTGGCCTCTTGACAGTTGGTCTCAGTCAGCACCTGTTTCCACTAAGTATTCAACAGTAATTTTGGCTAAAGGAACCAAGATGGATTTAAAATCATAAAAACCACACAAATGACAAGAAGACCATTTATTATAAAAAAATAATTTTATTAAACAGGTACGTAGGTTGGTCCACATAGTAAATTCAATCAGTCGATTACTTGATTTAGAGGAGAATAATTGAATGTTAGAGTCTCTTACCAAACCTCTTCTGGCTACACACAATGCACAGAGATGCACCTGCGGGAAGTCATCTGCGATCTTCCATAATCAAAGAGGCTACACACCCACTGACGTACACTGGGAGAGATCGGATACGATCTTCCCAGAATGAATTGTCTCCCTTTGCTTTAAGCCAAATCACGTCTTTGATCCAGGGGGCATGGCCGTAAATTACGTGGAAGGGGGGGTCAAATCTGCTTTTTGGGTTTCCGCCATTAGTAGGAGGTGATAAAACAATTTAGCAGAGAGTGAAAAACTAAATGATTATGTTGTGATTTACGAAATGAACCAATAGCGAAAACGAGATGAATGCAAAAAGGAGGCTTTATTTCTGAAGGGGGAAACCCCCCAACAGAGCTGGCAACAGTACAATGTCCGCAATCCAAAAACAGTATCCAAAGGGCGAAATCCAGAATCGAAACCAGGGCACCAATAACAAAATACGCAGTAAGGCAAAAATAGGTAGATACACAAGAATGCGGTACAATACAGGGAATAGGCAAAGCTCGGTAGTCAGGCGTTCCAGTCAGAAAGATAAAGCACTAAGAATCGGGGCGAAAACAAACCTGGCACAGGAAGCTAGGCAGAACGATCTGACAACTGGATGTGACTAAACAGACATCTTATATACACATCCGAGTGAAACACATGACCAGGGCGGACAGGTGCAATCAATGATACAAACATCAGGAGTGACACATGAGGAATTATCTAATTACATGAATTTGGCAACTGTCAAAACGCAGACAGGGATCACGAGACAAACCTCTCTACAAACAACAGCTCCGGTCAAGGAGTACTAAAAGTGCATAGTCTAAAGAAAAGGAAAGCATGAGATATATGAGGAAAACTGCAGCAGAGATGATTAGGGATAGGCAAGGAGGCGGAGATTAGAACTGAGCGAATGCTGAGAGATTGTTAGTCAATTAGTATTTGCAGCTATACAATCCCGAGTGCACGTTGTTAGTAAAAATATACAATGTTAATCTTTGTTAGTATTTTTCGAAAACAACAAACTGTTGGTATGGATTAGTAGATAGTAAAAGAGAGGGGAAGGAAGCACACGAGATAATGAAGGAAGATTGAAAACCCAGAAACCAATAAATCACCCGAATGAGTGGCACGCAAGACTAGGGACCATGAGCAAAGACCTACACAAGACAAGACTGGGTAAACGAAGTGCAAAGCGAGGCATGGCTGAATAAACATGATCAGGAATCTTGGGAACTGAGGCAAAGACTAAATAATAAAACAGGACATGAGAAATAATAACACGAGAATCTAAAATAAACAAAACACAATCCACAATCCAAGAATAATCAAGGGTCAGACAGTGGTCACTTTACACAGAAATCAATCAACATGGCTAGGCCAGGCACAGAACTTAACCTCTTAAACTCCCGGGTCCCCCAATTGGGGGACCCTGAGACTCACCGCAGCAAAATACCTACAACGCCGCACTAATTAAGTAGCAATATAGTCATATTATACATCAAATGAAACAGGAGAGCCTCTGCTACAAGCACTTATAAGTCATTTTTACATACACCAAGCACAACTCAAACGCCAAGCATATTAATGTTCAAATATCAAAATCCGAGTAGCGTCAGAAAATCAACCCTCTCTCCACATTTCCATGTCTCCCTCTCTGATACTTCATGCTACACAAACAGAGATATACTCTATTTATTTTGGGTATGTCATTTTTAAACAGAAAACTAAAAAAGAGGCTGGGGCTTAAGAGGTTAAACATGACAGGCAGATGACCAAAATCCCAATAGATTATCTGAGAGGATTCTGACCAATTTTCAGGAGTTTCCAAAAGGGAATGAACCATAATTGAATCATGGAGTTACAAAAGGGCCCAACTCCATGATTTTTGAGAAATCCAGGTTATCCGCCTATCTTGTAAATTGGGTTAAGACCTATGAAAATGAATTGAAGAAAGGCCCAACTCCAGTGCATAAAGCTGTTAATTGCTTTGAGCTTTGAGTTGAAGAACGGCCCAAGTCCAGTAGTTGGGGCCCCTCTTCAACAAATTTTACTGGTGGCCGCTAGATGGCAGGACCAGTTCAAACATGGAAGCGCCCAAAAGCTCAAAAGCGCTTAACAGAAAAAGCGCGTACACCAGGGGGAGAATATGCGTAAGTGTTTTTTGCCTGAGAAACGCCCGAAAACGCCGTGATTTTGGCCCTGCTCCGCCAAAAGTGCGTAACTGTCTTAGGGGCGCGTAATGGACAGACTTAAGTCGAGGGGAGAATACGCTTAGGCTGAAAAGTGCGTAGCTACGGGCTTTTTTCGACTTACGTGCATGGGAGAATAGACCCCTAAATACTTAAGGTGGCCCAACAAAATATTACAGTATGCAACTTTTATTTATTTATTTATTTATTCCTTCATTTATTTTTGGGCAGGCAGTGGATATCTAGCTGAATTAGGAATCTTAACTAGTTTTCACTTTCCTTAGGTAGTCCTCATGAAAATCTATAGATGTGAACTAGTCATACAATTGATAATCAACTTAAATTTTACGTACATATGGTTGAAATACTGGGGTAAAAGCTTGGTTTATAGTCAACTTGTGGTTTTTTTAATAAAGAAAATGATAGCGAAATGCAATGAAGGATTTCACTGCTGCCAGCTAAATATAAGTGCATGCATTTTTAAACATTCCTTGAATG
The DNA here is from genome assembly GCA_029721435.1 of Gymnothorax reevesii. Lineage (NCBI taxonomy): Eukaryota > Metazoa > Chordata > Actinopteri > Anguilliformes > Muraenidae > Gymnothorax > Gymnothorax reevesii. The sequence continues at coordinate 54,001,644 of CM056587.1, read as the reverse complement.
AAAAGATAAAATCGACTGTCAAATTGTGACTAATACTCCGTAAACTCTCCTTTGGCAAACTATCCAAATAAAGTGTCACCAAAAAGGGCACAGAGTTGCAATTCCTTCATTACCCCCACTGGCCCAAACCAGCTTTCGTTCATTCATTCATGAATTTATTTAATAATTCTCAGACATGTCAGAATGTCCCTTGAAAGTTTAGCGGTCAACCAATGGTTAACATACTCTCGAATGTCTACAGATGTCTGCAGTTAACAATAGAAAAATCTACTAATTAATTAAAATTAAATTATTTGAAGGAAGACACTCTGAAATGCATTGAAATAAAAGAAAGGTGAGTGTTAACAGGAAAGACGGTGGTCTGGCCCGCTACGTTAGTCGTTTTATTCCCCACAAAATGTCTTATTTTCCATTTAATTGCAAAAAGCTCAAGTGTGCAAGTGTGCATTTCCACATCAAGCAGAGAAATAGCAGTTGGGCATTCCGTTTCCTTGCAGCACTAGTGGAGAAGACACACTTATGTATGCTCTGAGACAGGGAATAGGTCCCAGCCAGCAAAGACAACAAGGAAATATGCTAGTGATGGGGATCTGCCAACACTGTCTAAGTCTGGGAACAGATCCAAGAAAGACTGTTTACTTGCTGAAAAAACACATAAGAATCACAGTGAAAACACACATAATTTTTAAATGTGCCTCCCACTCTACAATCACCCTGGTCTTTGGGAATGCACAGCTCCCAGACTGCAGAATTGAAGATTTGACTACGTTACACACACTGCCAAACACATTAAGCAATATTTGCACATGATTTCCTTGATTTTTTTTTTTTTTTTTTAGGTATTAGTGCCTGTGTGAGTGTGATAGGTGTGTGTGCGTGTGTGTGTGTGAGCTTGTGCGTGGATGCGAAGAAATGCATAGTTAAGCTGCTTTCACACAGGAGGCGAAGCAAATTTTTCACACGAAAGATAACATTCAAAGTCAATGCGAAGACGCGAACACACGCGTTTTGCGTGTGTTCGCGTCTTAGCATTAACTTTGAATGGAATCTTCCGTGCAAAAAATTCATTTTGCTCTGGTGTGAAAGCACCTTTATTGGGCATCTGCTTTTCTACAGCCTGAGACAGCCTAGGTCAGGATACATGAATGCCGGTAGCAACAGTACAGGCATACAGCACCATTACAGATAAGTTGAAGATAAAATTACCAAAAAAAATGTCTGGCTTGTAATACTCAGCAATTATCCTCGAAGCAAAATCACTGTCCTGCACTAGGCGATGTGAGGCGATGTGCCCATGTCAAATGATGACTCAAAAAAGTCCAATGGACATTAACGACTAACAATGAACACAGTGACCTTTTCAAAGCTTTCCTAGGATCTAAGGAATGAGTCATCCAGTATTGGAAGAGGTACACAGACAGGTGTGATTTTAGTCAGACAGGTAGATAATTCTGTCCCTACGGGGGTTGTAATGCTTTTGACTCTGACAGATGGACACAAAATGAAAGCGCTGGGGCTGTCTCCGTGGGGATACGATGGCCCCAATTTACAATTCGACCAAAATTTTTTTAACATTCGTCTTCAACGTTGAATCACTGATAAACGTTTTTGTTTTTTGACAAAACGGGGCAATCTTCAAAATATTTCATGTCACAAATACTTCTTACAATTGGAGTCTTACCAGGCACACGTTACTTAACGTATGGCAACTTCCTCGCTAATATTTTGGTTCAAAAACGCAGTACTTGAGTGGTTCCGTGCTGAGAAAGGTAATTAATTAAATAGTCATTAGGCAACATTATATTTGTCACCAGCATCATGCAACAGTGGTTTCTGAGCAATAAACAATGCAGACGCATCAGTCAAACACTGCTTTCTCATAATCAGCTTAAAAGTTGTTGACAAATCATTTATTTGCACACCTTAATGCAATCTGGTTCAATTTTTAATCTTTATTGTCGAATTTTAGCAGCCTTAATGCATTTTCATCCAGGGGTTAGTCTGCTTTTGTTTATGTCTCCATCACACATCCATGATGCGTTCGAGATTTTCAGGGCATTACGACAGCACCCAGAGGTGAGGGAGAATGAATGAACACGTATCCGTAATGAGATGAATGAATGCATTTCAGGGGATGAAATGCTCGGAGAAGAATAGATGAGCGGAGACAAACACAAAGCAGGTGCAGATTTTGAGACAGAAGATGTCAGGGCCTGACAGTCGAGAAGCGGGATTGGGGGAAGGCCAGGTGTGTGGAGCTTGCATGGCTGCTCAGATGGAGACTTAATGGATCTATGGGTGTCACCGACGTTATCCTCAAATAACTCTGAAAAATTCATCGGCGGTCGAGGGAGTGAGAGGGAGAAAGAGAATCGGAAGGGGAGAAGGGCTTGACAGGAGGGGAAGGATGAAAACGGTTATGTGGGTTTGCAGTTACGGCTTGGATTTCTGCCCGGAAAAAAAACAGAAGGATATTTTAACGGTAATAACTGGATGAGGGGTTGAATAGGAGAGACAAGCAGAGCAAACGGTCATCGGAGGTGGGCCTGAGCGCTTCCAAACCTCCCCGCCTCTGATCATAGCGCAGAAAGCCAGGCGAGACTGAAAGATGGTCCAGGAGACCAGAATGGAAGACGAAGACACTGTCGAGTCAAGAAATTTCTTTACAGATGAGACTGAATGTGAAGACAGCGGATAGTTATGAGTTTGAGGCAAAAAAAAAAAAAAAACAGTAAAGAAATGAAGGGGGGGAGGGGGGTGTTCAACCAATAGAGGAGGAGTATGTAATGCATTTGGGAGCTGGGGGAAAAGTGGTGCTCTAAGACAAAAGGGGAGGTTGGAGGAATTACACGCGTCATATGATAAACAACATTAAAAACAAATGGACGCTATCTGGGTGTTAAGAGGAAAAGTTTGAAGTACGGCTGCTACTGGTGAACGCAAGGTCAAGTTGCCAGTCATCCCTGTGAGTGGGAGGAGGCTGTGAAATGGAGAAATTTAAGGACACAGGCAGCGAGAGGAAACATGCAGATTATTAGTGTATGAATGGGTACCTGACTTTCAGCCTTCTGACCAAGTAAACAGGAAAGCTCACTCTAAGAATAAGAACACAGAATAAGACTCTTCAAACAGCAGGAAAATTGTGTCTTGTGAGTGAGTGTGTTTGTATGTGTGTGTGTGTTTGTGTGGACGAGTACCTTCAAAAAACCGCTTGGATAAATGAAGATGGACATAAATCTGTAGTGTCAAGGTTTGCAGTAAATACAACATTGCCTCAACTCTACTTTTCTAAATCTCAAAATTTAAAGACACAGCAGCTCAATATACAACCCCAATTCCTTAGATAGTTGGGACGAAGTGTAAATTGTGAATAAAATCAAAATGCAATTACTTTCAGGTCACATTCCAATATGTTATTTAAATAGAACATGGATAAAATTTTAACTGTTGAAACTGAGACATTTTACATTTTTATCCACAAAATGAGCTCGTTTCAAATTTTCTGGTTGCAACAGCTCTCAAAAAAGTTGGAACACAGGCAAAAAATGGCTCAAAGCAATTAATATATAAGAGAATCAGCTGAAAGAACATTTATCAAGTAATGGCATTAACTGGCATCAGGTGTGTAACATGATTGGCTATAAAAGGGATGTCTTAGAGAGGCGGAGTCTCTCAGAAGTAAAGATGGCCAGAGGCTCTCCAACCTGTTAAGGCTTGCGAAAAAAAAATGTGGAATTCTTTAAAAACTTGGCTCCTCAACATCAAATTGCAAAAGCTTTGAAGGTGTCATCATCGACAGTGCTTAACATCATCAAAAGATTCAGAGAAACTGGAAAAATCTCTGTGCGTAAGGGATAAGGCCGAAGACCTTTACCGGCATGATTCTGTCGTTGAAATTACTAAATGGGCCAAGGAATACTTCAAGAAACCACTGTCTGTTATCACAGTCCGCTGTACCATCCGCAGATGCCACCTAAAACTATCATGCAAAAAGAAAGCCATTGTTGAGCATGATCCAGGAGTGCCGCCGTGATCTGTGGGCCAAGACTCATTTTAAATAGACTGTAGCAAAGAGGCAAAGTGTCCTGTGCTCAGATGAGTCCAAATTTGACATTCTTGTTGGAAATCATGGGTGTTGTGTCCTCCGAGCTAAAGAGGAGAAAGACACCCCTCCTGTTATCAGCATTCAGTTCAAAAGCCAGCATCTCTGATGGTATGGGGAAGCATTAATGCATATGGTGTGGGCATATTTTAAAAAGAACCATGAATGCCGAAAGATACTATATGAAGGTTTTAGAGCAACATATGCTTCCCTCCAGATGACATCTATTCCGAGGAAGGCCTTTCGTATTTCACCAGGACAATGCAAAACCACATACTGCCGCTATTACAAAAGCATGGCTTTGTAGTAGAAGAGTCCGTGTGCTGAAACGGCCTGCCGGCAGTCCTGATCTTTCACCAATTGAGAACATTTGGCGCATAATTAAACGAAAAGTCTGTCAAAGGAGACCCAAAACTCCCCAGCAGCTGGAAGCCTGTATTAAACAAGAGTGCGATCAAATTCCAATGGCTAAACTCAAGAAACTTGTCCCCTCAATGCCCAGACGCCTCCACTCTGTTAAAAAGAAGAGGGGATGCTACACCGTGGTAAACAGGCCCCTGACCCAACTTTTTTGAGACCTGTAGCAGCCATAAAATTTGAAATGAGCTCATTTTGTGGATAATATTATAAAATTTCTCAGCTTCAACATTTGCCATGTTATCTCTGTTCTATTGTGATTAAAATACTGGCTGGTATTATTTTAAAGTCATTGAGTTTTGATTTAATTCACAATTTACACTTTGTCCCAACTATTTCGGAATTGGGGTTGTAGCATTTGATTGAGTGGCTGTAAAATGTCCACTGTCAGCTTTATTAATCCTTCTTCATAGCGGTGTATCTAATTTTGCATGGGTTTCATGGATGTTAGTGTTAGGCTAATTAGAGAGTTGAGCGTAACTGGCCTGTAGGTATGAATGTGTGAATAAATTGAATGAGTAGGTTGAATAATAGATGGTTGGATGGAATGAAAATACTTAGAAGAGTCAGTCTAACCTTCAGAAAGAGATAAAAAGTGATTCATCTATCATTTGCCCTTTCTTGCTGCGATCAGACACCAAACCACAGAACTGGGGTCCAATGCGTCCAGGTTAAAGAATATATATATATATTTATATATATATATATTTTTACCCTTCTTGCCACTGTCCCTCTGCCACTTTCACAGAAAATGTCCAGATATACTGTGCTATGGGCTTATGGCAGAGGTGTAGACCACCCAGCTGAGTGTTAATTTACCAAAATTCAGAGTTCAAATTCTCAGGAATATTTTTGTCGAGCAGACATCAATAAGTTGCATAAACTTTACATGCTCTACAACTTCCATTGTAATTAGATTTGCGTGCAGCCTGAAAGAGATTTGACTTATCGGTCACACTTTAGATACACTTTAGAACTGTTGCTCATAAAGGGTTTATACAGCATGACTAATGCCTTCATAAATGAGACATAATGTCTTCATAAATCAGACATAAGCAAATGTCATGCTTTGTAAAGGGTGGAATAAAACGTCCTTTTTCAGCAAGTGATGCCAGATGTCATATGACTGACAATGTCACTTAACTTGTGGCTAGATACTATAAAGGGTGACATTGTCAGCTAAGTGACATTCTATTATCACATCTAGCATCACATGCTAAATAAGGATTTTCACCCTTAACAAAGCATGACATTTGCTTACATATGATTTATGAAGACATTAAGTCTCATTTATGAAGGCATTATACATGCTGTATAAAGGCATTATGAGCAACACTTCATCTAAAGTGTGACCGACCTTTCTTTTGCAATTCCATTTAAATGTGTGATTTATTTTATCTTGAACATGAAGAACAACTAGGGTAAATGGCACATTCTTGTGATGAAGTAAGCAATGAGAAAGTGTTTAAACAGCAGTCAAAGTGGTGTGTGCCAGGCCTGCTTGGAGCTGTGTGAGTAGAACTCACGCCGAGCTCAATTAAATGGCCCATCAGTTGGTCTCACAGGCCTGGTTGTGCACTCTTACGTCTAAAATTGTTTTCAGAGAGGTTATTAGTCACCTCGATTTCATGCATTGTTACCAGGAAGATTTGTCTGCTAATGACCAAGTGCAAAGTACTGGGAAAATGGAAGAGCTTCCTGTTTCTCCAAGTGTATTTTAAAGTGGGTAGTGAGAAATATTCACTATAGGTGAAAACTGTTTTTGTCTTTTTTAGAGCTAAAACTATTTAGCTTTGCAGTTTACAGATTTTATCAGACAACTTAGTTCTTGCTACATTTGGTTATATTGAGCAAAGGGACAAAGAAGAAAATTTACAAAATAAAAATATTGCAGTGTTTTACCATTACAATACATTCCATTTATCTGAAAGACATGTTTTATTCAGAGCATCTAGCAATGTACAGCATAAATGCATGTGCTTGATTTATATCAGCAATAGTTCAGTACTTGTCTCGAAACTATCGCAGAGCAGGAAGCGCACATTAGTAAAGCACTATTGCAAGGTAACTATATTGAAAAAGAACCCACGCACAAATCTTGAAAATGTACAGATTACATCCATAAGAAGCCTAAAGAAGCGACAGATAAACCATGAAAACACCACGATCTTAATCCATAAAACATATCCATTGATCTGTATTCTGTGATTAGGTGTGCGTTTTATCAAAACCACTTTTATTTATTTATTTATTGTATCCTGCGATAGAGCCAAAATGATGCAATAATATGCAGTACAGTCCTGTATCCATTCTCCTCTTTCATTGCATTAATTTTGGCTACAGTCGGTACAAAAGGCACTGCACTGTGATGCAATTCAATAAATGGGCAACACATTTTAATTGTCTTGCTTGTCTTCTATATACATCACACTGATGACTTCAGTGGCCATATGCCTGACCATAAAATCACTGTGAGTTGTAGCACTCAAATTAATAATTCACTCAAAATTATACAAAGAGAGTGCGACAGAGGGGGAAACAAACAAGAAATAAACATTCCATTCAGATGAAGTACGGCAGGAAATAAAGTCTTGTTCTGTTTCTGTCATGACCCTCATGTGGATGCCTTCTATGCCTCCTCCTATTCATCAGATTGAGTATCTATAGGAGCTAATGTCTCCTTTGATTGGTTTGCATCTTGTGCGCTCCCCTGATCTCCGGCTGTGTCATGTTTCACTGTTACCCCCACCTCCTGTGTGTCTGACACTTTTATACCCCTCTTTTGAGTTGGAAGTCGCTAGATAGTAATTTACCAAATGCGCTTAGATCCAGTCGGTATTTACTAGTAATAATATACCATTCGAGAGTAATATGTAACCTTTAATGATAGTAATTTACAAAAGTTTCCTTCCTTGTTTAGTTAATAGGAACAAGCTCCCAAGCCTTTCTCGTCTCCAGGATTGGGACCATGCTCCTATTAATAAGCCCCTACGTAAGTACCCGCAGGAGCTGCGTGACATCACCGTGTCAAAGGTCATTTGTACATAGAGCAGAGCCGAGCTGCATTAAACAGTGTGGGATACCACATTGAAAGGTTTCTCGATATGTTGCTCAATTCATACCTTCCCAATCAATCCATTTTATGCAGAAAACAAGGCCTACACAGGTACGAAGAGTTTCTCGCATGCAGCTTGCGACAAACAAAGGCAAAGTGCTAATCGCTGTTATTGAAATTCTGTTGGAGTAAAATCAAAAATTCTTATGGACTCTGACAGCGTCTCTCAAATAGACACAAAGTGGAAATAACATTCAATTAAGAATTGGGTGTAATCAGAGTTATTTTCAATTTCATTGTTGCTAATGATTTAATCTGGTGGGCTTTTAATTCCTGTTTAAAGAAAACAGCTGACGTTACAGTTCATTCCAGCAGACTACCGTAAGGGATGCTTTGTTTTTCCTTTGAAACTACAATATAGAATAAACCAGGAGAAGTTCACTTGATTTGAACAATGTTAAGTATCTAGCTTATTCTAAATAACTAAATAACTAATCAAAGAAATTACTAAAGAAATAAACTGAAGAAAGCAAATTCACATATGATGTCTCGAATCGCAGTTAACAAATTTCAAAGCTGCGGGAACATAAACGCCATTCACTCACCTCAGCCATTCAGCTTACGGTTTTAATGCCCCAGCACTTAAACAATTAAATTGTGCTAAAAATGGCAAACATGCCCAGTGAATGATCCGCAATGTGAAGTTTAATAGCCTATGGTGTAATCCCATTCCGCTAATCAAAAAAATGAGCAAAAATGACACTTTTGTTGGGTTTGTTGGCTGTAGCTGTATATATTTTTTTCCTTATGGATTAGGCTAGTCAGGCTGGCTTCAGTAGCAAGAGCAGCTATGGTTCCCGTTGTTTTGGGAGACAGCGGCGAGCGAAGTTTGCATTAAACCTGCAAGCTGTGGGAAAGACTGCTGGCGATGTATTGGAAATGCACCCGTTAACACTGTTTCAAATCAACCATAACTCAGTTCACTTTGCCAGCAGCAAACAAATACAACATGATCTTAATGTTCGCCTACAAATCAATGCTTGTTGGGGTTAAGGAATACGTCATAATGCAAACTGACTTAATGGAAATGCTTCCAACTTAATTGTTTCCTCCCTTAAATTACTATACCTTCATGCTTCTAGTAATGAATAGCAAAAGGTGTAATAAAAAATATTAGATGGCCCTCATTACTTGAATTACCCACATTAATTACAGTTACAGTTACAGCCACTCCACCACTTAAGATGCAAGCATCAAAATGTATAAATCTAATCCACTTAATTCTTGAAAACCGTACATTATACTTTACCAGTATGAATATCCTAACAAATTCTCACTAATGATGATCTAGGAAGAAGCTAAGCTCATGTGCTGCGTAATTTTCAACCTCGATATTGTGATTCAGAATGAGCTCATTGTTACAATCGATAGCTGAAATTCACGTTTCGATAGCTGAAATTCACGTTTATGTAGAAATGACCTTTTGTGAAAATTCAACACAGGGAAATCAGGCATGCGCAGTGTAATTACGAAGGGGCTTACTCTTTCTCAGTCGGTTCCTCAGTCCAGTTTACGGTCATCAGGATTAGAACTGCGTTCCTCCAAACTACTCCGTCCTGCCTTTGGACAGTTTACCTGGCAGTCATCCCTGAAAGCCACAGGCAGGAGATAAACAACACTACACTGTTTCGCCCATGAAATCTGAACCGAACTGTGCTATTCTTTTCAGAGCTCCTTACCACTGTTACTGTATTACTATCAGTAAACCGGACCGCTGGATTGTACTCCGCCTCCACATCTGATTCTTGGGCTGGATTATAACAGTTTCATTACTCTTAAAAACTTCATAAATTTTGGCACCAAAAAAAAAATACATGTATGAAATTGTGTTACAATAGTTCCAAATACTCTTCACTGTATTGCTGTCAGCACATTTTTTTCAGGCATCCTTATTCAATATATCAATCCACAATCCACATCCACAATATCCATCAATCCTTTATTGTTTTGCAAAAAGTGTGAGGCTGACATTGTGCTTATAGTTGTGCAAATCTGGGCCGATGTTTTGCTCCTTGTGTGCAGGGTTTTGAAAATTGTGTAACATTTTTGATTTTAGTGTTTATGCAATTGGAAAAAAACTGTAAAAGCAGAACGCTTCACTCTTTATGGCAACATAAACCAGGAAAGGATAATATAAAAATAACCTTTACCAATATTATGAATTTATACCTGATTTGCTGATATATAATTTAGGCCCTTTCATAAAACCATAAACAATGAAATAGTAAACCTATTTGATGTTCAGACAGCAGTGAGGATGAAGATGTGTGCGGTGCATTAAAATGTTTTTTTTTTTTTCTATTTCCTTTCCAGTTTATGGCTTTAATGTAAATATATGGTGTTTCTGGTGAAGCAGCGGCAAAGCAGAATTGATCCCATTCCTATAGCCTGAAGGAATGACCTCCTGCTGAATTAAACAGCAACCATACAGAGAGCACATTGTGATTTTTAAAAGAAGATTACAGATATTATTTCAAGGAAGTATTTTTACAGAGCCAGATTCAAATGTGCATAGAGAACCATTATTGAAAAGAAGGTGAAGAGATGGTTGACCCCTATAAGAGGCTTGCTGAATTTGAATGAGTCAAAAGACAGTTATTTCAATTCATCAGACAGTTTATTGGCATTCTTTTTGTACATTTCAGCCAAACTCTTGGTTTATTTAAGTGAATGTGTTTGTTGAACTGTATACAATAAAATATTCTGAAGTAAAATCTTTGCAGTCCTAAAGAAAAACAATACCGTGTCCCACATGACCTGAACTCAGTCACTTCCAGCGCCAATTGTGCTATATTTACAGTCTAAGTGCTGACAATATGTAATGGCAAAAAAGTCCATGCATCTAACTCCACAAGGAAGAGGAATGTTATATTCTAAATGTTGTCTTTCAGATGCGCCTTGTGTGTGTGTGTGTGTGTGTGGATATATGGATTTTTAAATTCACAACAAGAAAATCTGCTGCTTTCACCAAGATCCTTTACTTGGACCTGAATTCAAGCACCTGTTTGTTATATTTCAGACACACCGAGAATAACATTCCCTTCATTGAAAGCTTCTTTGCTTCCCTAACCAGAAATTGGCAGAATACCATTGGACCATGGCATTTCATTGACATTTTGCAAAAGACTCTTTTATTGCTGTGTCTGCGCAAAAGAAATAAAAAAAAAGAACTCCCCCCCCCAGTTGCATTTGCTCCTCTGCTGCAATCCTAGCACTAAGGAATGCCTTTGTGACTGAGACAAAACCTTTCAGTTTTAATCACTAGCCGTGTGTTTTGGCACGTTGTAGAGTATTGTATTTTTGATTTTAGAGCACAATGGAGGCACATTCCAGTGATTTGCATTCTATGTACTCAACTATGCTTTCCATCCCAATTTATCCTTTTCTGTTATTTATAGAACTCAATGTAAAACTCTATGATGGTGTAATATGGAACCTCACTGGTAAGTTCTGAACCTTTAGTGATGAACCCCTTAAAAAGGAGTGTAGGACTTGTGTTAATTACTCCATTGTATTGCCCTTTTTGTCCTCTTGGCTGGGGAAAGTGAGAGCCCTGCATAGTAATGCATGCGGACTCATCCGGCAACAAGAATGTCAATCTAAGAGTTACCCCTAATACTCCAGTAGAAGTACTTGCATAACAGAGAGCCTGATCTTGGGGCATCTCCTGTTTACACCTTTCAGCCACGAGATGAAAACCACCTGCCTATTATTGTGAAGGTCCCCCTTGTGCTGCCAGAACAACTCCATCTAACTGACATCACTTGAATTCCCAAACTATGGTTTTCCTAGCAGAACATTTCCCATAGTGACACACTCTCTCTCCCAGCTTGCCTTTTTCCCACAGTGCATCCTGATGCCTTCTTTTCCCAGGTAAGTGATGCGGATGTACCCAGTCGAAGCACATGATGTGTAATAAAATTGGACTCATTGAACTAGGTGACCTTCTTAAACTGCTCCAAGGTCCAGTTCTGAAGTTTAGGTGCCCAATGGGGGCACTGTAAGCGGTGGACCGGGGTTAGAGTGGGAACTTTGACTGGTCTGCACGCTAAAAAGTGCAAGACACGGGAAGGTATGATGCACTGTGTGTTGTGACACATTCTTGATGTGTATATTATTGAATTCTCCGTGAATTGTGCCACAGTCGCCCTTCTGTGGGTTTGGACCAGGCAGGACGGCCCTCATGGCCCTGTTGCATCAATGAGCCTTAGGCGCGTATGGTTTCCAGGCTCATGGTCTGTTCCTCCTTGGTGCACTGTCAGAAGGTACTCATGTCGACTAGCAGGGAGCACCTCAGATATCTTGCCACTTCAGAGATGAAACAATTTGCCCTTGTTCATTGTCAAAGCCATACAGTTCCCTTTCCTCCCACATCCACCGTATCGAATACAAGAACTGACTGTTTGCTTACCTTTCAAGATCTGTCTGCAGACCTTGATATGTGCCACTGTTGTGAGATAATCAACATTATTCACTGCATCTGTGTGTTGTTTCAGCGCTTTGGCTCATTGTTTTATATGTTTAAGTATGAGCTGGTCAAAAAATAAATACTTCAGGAAGCACCTGAGGATCAATGACTTCATGAATGATACAACAGATGTCTTTTTTGCAATCAACCATAACGGGTTTGATTACATCACACAGTACATCACACAAAAACAAAAAGAAATATGGATGTGAATCGACTCATGGATTCTGGCATTTGAGATTTCTCATATTATTTATTTATTCATGTATTCATTATTTTTTTAATGGGCTTGAAAGGCATCCATGGGATTTGCGGAGGCTAGTGGACGAGAGGAAGAGAAAGCATTGATCTGTCCGTGCCACCGTGAGTCTGCACGCCCTGTTAAGGCCTCTGCTTACCAATTACATAGTGTGAGGCTCCTGCTGCAGCCTTATACTGCAACAAAAAAGCAGGCCGCTCATCACTAATAAATCATTAGAGCAAAACTGAGAGACATGAGGCAGTTTACATGCGCTGCAGAATGCTAATAAAGATGCTGGGCCCAGGGTCTCAGGTGTGGCTTCAGAGGGTAATCACTGTGCCCCGTTACCCACCACATTCAATCCATCATGCAATACCACCGACAAAAATAAAGATTGATTTTGGCGAAAATGTACACATGATGGAACAATAGTCTGCCCATTGAGAAATTACCAGATAAAAAAAAGGAGACAATGGCTGCACTGGGGTAAAATGGGAAAATGTTCGGCACAGCAAGTGTTTAGAGTTAACAGTTTGACAGAAATTACTTCTGGACGCTTGCGTGTGACTTTTCTGTGTCATGTCAGCCTAGACTGCTAGAATGCTATGCGTTCCTAAAAATATGCTGTTAGTCTCACTCACATTTACTTCCCCTGTGTGTATACTTACATGTGTGCTCTTTTTAGTGTTTACATTCTTGCTTTGCTGAAAATAGACTTACATTTTACGTACTGAATGCAAAGTATTAAATTGACATAGTCTAATTGACTGGTGTGTGAGCACTATAGAATTTCAAATTATGGCTTTATATTTAGTTTTTTAGTTTGCATTTTTCCTCTTTTCCTTTCATATCCTTCTTGAATCAAAAGGTAGTATAGAGACAATGCGCCAGTGGTCATCTACTCCATAAAATAAAGACTGAGTGGTAACTTTCCGTCGATGTAGTTTCTGGAGTTTTAAGGAATCGTAAAATGGTTGTGGCCAGCAGCCAATCCTCCATTCAAGGTGTTCCACCCAAGTAGCTAAATGTAAACAGGTGTGGCATTGGTCAGTATTCGCATGGGAGGCAACCTGGAAAAACGAATGCAGTTTTTTCTTACACATGCGCTGGCCTGGCATTACTTTGATCGACTCCACACGTCATAGAGCAGTGTATGAAAGAGAAGACTTTGGGGGCTGGTAGCACTAGCTGTTGAACATGTATGTGCTACTATGAAATGTCATGGAGAAATCGGCACTGTATGTTGCTAAAATGTGAAAACTTTTAAGGTTTAAAAAGTTTGATACATTTACATGCGTCACCCATACTGTAAAAAGAATCGGTCTGCCAATCTTTGCAGCCAATCAGTTTGCTGTTCTAATGGACTGGGCGTGCTTCGAAGTATAGATGGAATGGCTAAGGATGAGATGAGTGACAGGAATTATTAATAATCCTCTCTCTCTCTCTCTCTCTCTCTCTCTCTCTCTCTCTCTCTCTGACCAACAACATAGCACAGTTGTGTGCCTACCTTAAAGTCTGGTAACAAGACAAATCTGTTTTTCCGAATCATGTAGTTATTATGCATTACTTCATGCATGATTCACTCATGAGTTTATTATAATTCATGCATAATTTCATGCATGAATGCATCATGACACATCGTGAGCTAAAATGAATTCATGCTTACTCATGTCTGACTTCATGAAATGACATCATATCAACTAAGGCATTACTTACTGTAATGAATTCATCATGAATCAAAAGTAATTAAGCATGATCTTAGTTAGATATGATGTCATTGCATGAATTCAGACATGAGTAAGCATAAATTCATGTTAGTTCATGATGTTACATGATGCATTTATTCATAAAATCATGCATAAATCATGATGAACTCATGAGTGAATCATGCAGGAAGTAACGCATGATAACTACATGATTTTGTCCCCTTATTATAAAGTGTTACCAGTGTAATCACCCAGTGTCACATAAGACATGTCCGGAGGTCCGAACATACAGTCCAACCATTTGAAATGACCAGAAATTGGACAAATTGGACCAGAAAATGTACATTTCCACAGCATGGGAAACATTTAAAAGACAGCTATTGTGTGACTTGACAATGTGCTATTACAAAAGCTTCTAAGCTATTACCAGAGAGAAATTATGTAGACCGTTATTATGAGTGTTGCAAAGAAAAGTAATTCTGCTCCAATATTCAAATAATTGGTGGAGATGTTCCAAGCTCATCTGCGAGAGCTTGAAAGAAAACTGGTGAGGCAGACATGGAAGTAACTTTTATCACCTCTGAGCCGATTGATGATACATTTACTTGCTTACGTCAAGTCTACATAAATTGGCTGTAGCCTAAGTCCAGTACTGAATCATAATACAATAACATTAATGTGAAGTAAGCAACCTCTGACATCCTTGCGTTCATGCCATAAAAACAGCGACATGCTTCAACTAGAACGGGCACTCGGTAGAGCGCATACCTTCGCCGACGCCACTGAATCCCTCGCCACATAACTCTGAGGACCAAGTTTTATTTTTTTAAATGATCGATGAATGACAAGAGTACGATATATTTTTTTTTACATCAATACGCCTTTAAGTTCGAAAGGTAATGACCCCCCTGACCTTTGACCCCCAACCGCTAAGAAGGGTATTGACCCCATTGTACCGTGTTTCACATCACAGGATCGGGTATATAATTCTGCACATTTTGGCGTTGGTTTCATGCCGATCGGATAAAAATTGACCGAGATATGGCCGAAAGTCGGTTTTGACCTTTTCGTGGCCTTGACCTTGACCTTTGACCCGATCACTCCCAAAATCTAATCGATTGATCCTCAGGTCATGCCAAATCAACCCACCAAATTTTATGAAATTCCGTTTGGTACTTTTTGAGTTATTCGATACACATACAGACAGACACACAAACAAATAAATACACGGGGATCAAAACATTACCTTCGTCAGCGAAGTCGCTGGCGAAGGTAACGAGGTTGGATAACTCAGGAGAGTTAAAAATGGTAAATTCAATGAGTAAATCTTTCTTCTGAAATGACACACTCCTGAATATGAGGCGTGCGTACGAGGCGGCGTGCGTATACAGTTTAGCACCGTCTGTCTGTCTGTGCGTCTGTCCGCACAACAGCTTGGCCACCACTGAAGTAGGGTGACCAATCTTTGTGGGGTAGATGATCCTAGGGTACCCTGTCCAAATTTGCATTTTGAGGTCAAGGTCAACAAGAAGCGTGGGTTAGCATCTCTATAGAGTGCGCATCATCTAGTTCTCTCTTTTTTTTCTGCATAATGGGTTACAAGCTGGAGCCAAACGCTTATAATGTCGCCAAGCAGCCGTCCACGAGAAGCACACTGACAGCGCACAAGTGCACAGTCTAACTTAATCCAAGTTTTATTTATTTTCACACTCACAACTAAACAACAAACAAATAAATAATGCAATCTTTCTGCAATGGCATCCCCTGAATGCAAACATTTTTCAAAATCTGCAATTCAGATAAATTAGTTTTCTTCCCTACTGTTGTTTAAACCTCTTAAGCCCCAGCCTCTTTTTTAGGTTTCTGTTTGAAAATGACATACCCAAAATGAATAGAGTATATCTCTGTTTGTGTAGCATGAAGTATCAGAGAGGGAGACATGGAAATGTGGAGAGAGGGTTGATTTTCTGACGGTACTCGGATTTTGATATTTGAACATTAATATGCTTGGCGTTTGAGTTGTGCTTGGTGTATGTAAAAATGACTTATATGTGCTTGTAGCAGAGGCTCTCCTGTTTCATTTGATGTGTAATATGACTATATTGCTACTTAATTAGCGTGGCGTTGTAGGTGTTTTGCTGCGGTGAGGGGGACCCTGGAGTTTAAGAGGTTAATTAAAGGGACCAAATGTTCCCCAAAAATATGAAAAGAAAAATATGAGTAAACATCATTTTCAATCAATATGAAACTATTTTATTGTGATAAGGATTTTGGACATTGGGCCCAGCCCTAAATAATCATCATATTTGTTCGATCTGATTTTGTTTTCCCCTGCTTGCTAGCAATGATATGTATTATCTGGTTTGTTTTGACTTTATGAAAGTATAGCTTATTGGAAATTGATCAACACTTCAAAAAACAAGGAAAAATGTGCACTCTCTGCTGCAACCTAAGATTTAAGCATCCGGTGATCAATTGATTCGGGATGGATGCTGTCACTACCATTTTTTTCGGAACTTAGATTGTTCCTTTTGCAATATCCACTTAGAATAAAACTTTGTTCAATACTGCTCAGATACCAAATCAACATCATATCGGTTTGAATTTTTTAACTTCCCATCTTTGAGGAACCCTGTGAGGAAAAACTTTGGGCCTCTTTTCAGTCAAATTAGAATTTCAATTACACCTTTGTTGACAACCTTATGGAAAAGCTCAATAATGAGGGAAAAGCGTCAGATGTAAATTACGTAGTCAGCCTAAAAAATAGCAGCAAAGAAGCCAAATTTCAAATGGGTATTTTTTCCATTGCATACTGTGGCAATAATCACACTGAAAATTTAATTTATTTTAATGTAACATCTATTTAATTGTTTGATTATCTGTTGACATATTGCACTGGAATTGAATCGGTGAATTCAGTAAGGGCCCAACTCCTTGCTTTAAATTTGTGGAGTTGGGCCCGTACTGAATCAACTGATTCAATTTCTTAACTTTCTATTAGTTTAGCATTCCAGGCATGTCTAAATACAGTGTATAATAAATATTCCACACGCCCCTGACTTGAACTGGCTACTGGCAATTTTGCATTGTCAAAAAAAAAAAAAAAGCATGAATCAGAACTGAAACAACTGCTTTGTTGTGAAGACTGGCAGCATCTTTATTCTTTAGAGTAATCATTAATGAAAACACATACATCAGTGGAACAAACAATATATTTTAAAAGACAATATAGTCTTGAGTTACCTGACCATGAGGGTGTGGGTCCATCACTTGGAGAAAATAGGGTAGCGAGTGGATGTTATAAGTGTATATGTGGGATTTGAGCATTGGTAAAATGTGATTCTGCATTTTCTCCATGTCAAAACCCTACCAGCTGCTGTGCAAGTTGCCGTGAAAA
Organism: Gymnothorax reevesii; assembly: GCA_029721435.1. Taxonomy (NCBI): domain Eukaryota; kingdom Metazoa; phylum Chordata; class Actinopteri; order Anguilliformes; family Muraenidae; genus Gymnothorax; species Gymnothorax reevesii. Next base: position 53,984,198 of record CM056587.1, on the reverse strand, counting down.
ACTGAGTTGCAGTTGTCCTGTCTAAATAAGAGCACAGAAGGGTGATTTTGTCAGCATTTAATTGTCTAATCTTCACTACTTTATATGTTGAAGGTTGACAAAGGATACTTTTGTTATAACATCTGATTTAATATTCCGCTCTATATCAAACATTGCCCCCAAGATACTTTTGTTCAGCTGTGGTAAGTTTGAAATATTGTGTGGGCCACTTTTTCAAGAGCATCACTGAGGTGTAAAATAAACATTCACAAGGCCAGTAAGCCTCAATGAGATATTCTCTCTGATATACTGTATGATTTCAATTAAACTTTTTAAATTAAATTGACTGCTTGTATGGTCCAAATGAATAATGAGCAAAAAAAAAATAAAACATTTGAAACGGTGCTAGGAGGCTGAATATGAGAGGAAACTGGAGTTCCCGGAGTAAACCGATATGGAAATAGGCAGGGCATGCAAACTCTACACAGGAAGCCCCTAAAGTACACCCCCCACACACACTCGACCCACAAATGGATTTCAACCCAATGCAATTCAAAAGAGAAGGACAGAGATATATCACAAAATATGGAATTTTCTCATCAAAGCTGTCCAACAACATCTCAATACCTTTTGTTATCAGAGGTTTTCATTTCTAAATGTAATTGTTAGTCCATGATGATAAGATGGTATGATACCGTTTTGAATTGCAGAGACAACGTAAAATAGAAATATCTTTGGCAGAGAAAGAAATATGCAAAGTACATCTGAAAGAGAAATAAAGAGAATAAAAAAACTGATAAAATATAGTGGGGGATGGGGGGGGGGGGGGGGGGGCTATTCATGTTCTATAATGCACTCAAAAGCTTTTTTTTTTGCATCATGGAACAAATAAAAAAGGCCTCCTAGAATTTTTCTTGGCTGTAAGTTGTCATTACAAACTCATTGAGTATTAAATTGATTTCTTCTGAGTTCTTCACTGCAGAATGCAGCTTTGGTTGGCACTTATGCGAGGCATCTCTGAGTACAGTACGTAGGGTACCAGGTGAGGCCAAAATGGAAAAAAGTCACTTGGTGAATAGGCTAGGCAAAATGAAAGTGACTTTCTATTTATGGGTTTGCTAATGCATGCAGATATGTGATTTAGTTCTCCTCGTAAATGTGTGACATTTAATTTAAATTTGACAATGCGAAAACAGTTTAAAATTATAATGCACCAAAAAAAAAAAAAAAAATCACTGCAGTTTCTGTGCAGCCTTGCTGGGAGAGACCACAATGTTAGTTTAACACCAGCATTATCTGAGAAATGACATATTAGTTACCATGGAAACTGGTGGATGGACATCATCGTAGGCCACTGCAGAGCCATTCAAACTGTGGCACTGTGCTGTAAATGTCTGTTGTATTAACTGTTCAGTTGTGCCCTTTAAAGTAGGTATTTGGGATTTTTGCACTCTTAGCAATGAGTTTGGCTGCAATTGAGCATGCAACGCTAATTTTGCTGGCATATTAATTCTAAGACGAACCATTGAATAATATGTTACATAAATTTGAATTTCCATTTATACATGATTGGGCGAATCATAACGATGATATCTGTGACGGATCACTTAAGACATTGCTGAACATATGGGGTAATCTTCTCGTAACACATAAGGACTGTCCGATCAATTTTAAACCATACATTTGAAAGTCCTCAGATAAGTTACACTTAAAATATACAGTATATATATATATATAAATATAATATATATATATGATAGCCCCATTGACATTTGAACTTATTGCCTCTTTTTAGCTCCTCTTGTCATAAGTTTTCGATATAGAACCCAAGGTTATAGTAAGTTTTCTAAGGTTAAACTCAATGTTATCTTTTGTGTTGACTGATTGTGAGTCGAAAAAAAGCTCATCTTCAAGTCAAGTTAACTCACATTTAGTTGAGTTAACTGACATTTTTAAGGCAGCAGGTGAATTTGTTTAACCAGCTTGAAATGTAAAACTGTAGAAACGAAAGTTTAGCGGCTGCCTTAAAATTTGTGAGGAGAAGTTAGTTAACTCAACTAAGTAGCCTACACTGGTCAACTATATAATTATTTCTTTATTTATTTATTATTAATCTATTTTATTTATCTCACTAAGAAATTGTTGGAGTAAGAACAGATTAAATTAATTTCCCATTATAAGTCCCTGGGGCAAAGGACAAAGAAAATTCAGTAAAAGAAATAAGTGAGCCGTCCATTCAAAAAACACAAGCTTTTCAAGTTGGAAAATCACAAAGTGGCCTTATAATTTTGGGGCTTTTAGCTTCAAAGTTTTAGGAGGAGTTGTAACTGTAAAGTTTGTCTTGGATTTGCTCCCGCCGGATTGCAGCATGCTGAGAGACATGCAAGCATCAGCATCAACATCTACACCAACCACAGGAGAAGGACACAAAAGGATGAGGTGTCAACTGTGTGCACCACAAGATAGAAAAACAAGCTTGGTGTGCCAGAAAAGCAGTGTATACATTTACCAGGAACATGCAACAGCCGCAATCCATTGCCCAACATGTTCATGAGAAGAATAATGTAAGTGATTGACCAGTGATTGACATATTGTGATTGACATATTGTGAAGATTTTGTTTTTGTTATCAGTAGTGTTATTGTTGATCTTCAAAAAGAATGAAAACAGTTGTAGAGCTAAGGTGGTGAAGAGCAAAGATGAATTATGATGCACCACTGAGGAACACTGGAATAACACTTTGGTGCTACCTGTTGTTTGTTTTAGGGGATGATGGGGAAATTGATATGAGATCAGGTAGACACCAGGAGCGAGGTGAAGGGGAATAAGGAATTTATTAAAACAAAAGCAAAACAGGCACGAGGGCCAAAAAAATACTTGGCCCAAAGGGTTGCAAAAGACAAACTAAGGTAAGCTACACAGAGCTGGGAACTAAGGATCAGAAAACGACAGAAAACAAAAGTCACCAGAAACTCCAGGGAGAAATCCAAGAACAAAAATAAACAACAAGTCTAAGGCTATATACACAAGGACTAAGAACAAGACTTGGAAACATGACCATGAGCAACAAAACTTGACTAGAAACAAAACTTGTACAAGAAACGAGACTTGAGACACTGTCTGCCAGCCAACTTCCACCGCATCCAGATAAAGGCAAGGAAATCAAGACATGAAGGGCAACACCTGGAGGAGGAGAAACAAGAGGCAGGGCAAGATCATGAGACATGGACTAAGATTGGTGGACAAGACTTGCTCATTAAGAGAATGAGCGTGCTCAGCTTAAGTACCAATTAAGTATGCAGTTTGAAAGCAGCATGAATGTTCAGAACAGAAAAGCACAGCAAGATCTTGAAATAGCAAAGCAGGAATCATGACAATAAACTCCCTGTCTAAATTAGTAGTATTAGTAATGTGCCTATTTAAGAATTACACCACCCAGTGAGTGTTAGTAAATGTTAGTAACTTAAAAACAGTTAATTGTCAATTAAGCTTAGAGAGCCCCGAATCAGCACAGCACAGAAGGAAGGAGAAATACCAAAGCCAACCAGAGCTCTGAAATGTGCTACAACGAAGGCACGGGGCGGAACGCAGACAAGCGGTGGAGTAGCTTGGCAGACCTGGCGAAAACAAAAACATGGAAAAGTAAAAACATGGACAAGGAATGTGAAACATGAAATGCAAAAACCTGAATCAAGAAACTGTTAAAACTGTGACATGAGAAATTGACATGAACTATGAAATCTTGGTACATAAAACTGTTAAAACCATAAACAATACTGTCCTGGCCAAAGGCCAGGACTCCGGAACACAACAGAAATAGCTGCTAATGTGTACATTCAGTCTATGGTCCAGACATTACTTTTATAACATGGTTAAGTTTTCCTGTGCAGATTTGGGCTTTTGTTTTACTAAATAAATCTTACTGGACAGTTTTGACCGGGAACACAAAAGATGTAATTTTGTGCACAATTGAGAAAATTGAAATGGCTTCAAAACAGTGTCCTTGGTAAACATTGAAATGAAGTACTCTGTGATAAATACTACAATATGTTTCATCTAAGTATTTGGTATAGTCAAAATAATATCTATATAATGTGTTTTTTCCCTAAAAAACGAGTTGTATGACCTCAGGTAAATTAGGCCTACAGCACATACATAGCAAATAGAAGTTCAAAACTTGTAATGTTCACAAGAGCTGAAGTTGATAAAAAGATCTAACACAACATTAGGAGACAATATATGAATCATTGTGGATTTTTAATCAAATACAATGTTCCCGGTCACATGTAACCGGGAACATTATGAGTGTCAGCCTAAATGAACAGAACAGGAGGGTTATGAATAACACCAAATTGGCTGATAGTAAACGAAACTAACAGTCACAATAGGCACCTACGCACCTTCCGTGATTGACCCCTAATTAAACCTGAATTGTGACGCTTACATATAATAATTCTTAAATGAGTCCATTTTACACTATATTTGTATCAGCCCTTAAAAATATGGCAATGTGCTGTATTTTCCAACATTGGAGAGACATTGTGATAACTTATGAATTAGACCAAGATCTCATAGATCAATCATTGCTTCAATGCAGCTGAATGAGAACAATGAGGGCCATTGTATTGAGTGCTACACCACATAAGCAGGCAGCAGATACGCACACATTTGCAGACCGTCAATTTCACTTATTCTTTTTCACAAATTGGCAAGCATTTATGACTCAAATCCAGTAAACTAAGCCTGGAATGGGCAAGTACATTTCTGTTGATGTTTAATATTATTCTAATATTCTGTTAACTGAATGTAGCAGTAACGTTATCTTGTGGATAACTAAATTATTTAAAATTGGGAGCCTGCCGCTACCTCTCACATTCAGCTAAAAAGAATTTGAATAGGCTAGTGCTTAGAATGAACATTAATACATTCAGTTTTATGTTGTGTTTCATGCTATAAATCATGTTAAATTGCTTTGTCTTTGATCAACATGAAGCTGGGAAATACAAACACATAGGAGCAAAGGAAGCACTAAGGTATACTCCAGGGGTGCTCATCTTCAAAGGGCCCATGGGCCACATTAAAATTAATGAATAAATAAACAAATTAATTAATTAATTAATCAATAAAGAATGCAAAAAGCCACAACTTATTCATACGTATACTATCTGCTGCGATTTATACTTAGCATTTAGCCCATCACTGCTCTTTAACAAGTTTTAGTAATGCTTTCTCATACCCATCAAAAATATTTATGAGTACATAAATATGAACAAATTAAGTTAGAAACTGTTCTTAATTTTAACAAACTTTGGAAGCAATGGCCACATTCACATGAGAGCTTTAATTCGGAATAAAAATAATTTAATTCCACATAGAAATTAATTCTGCTTTAAAACGACCATGTAAACACCTAATTCCGAATAAAAATATTATTCGGAATTAAACTTTATCCCGAAGTAAGAGGCTAGTTTATTCCGATCTTAAATCCAAATTAATTAATTCCTCGATCATGTAAACGTCTATTCCTTTTAAAATAAATTCCTGTCATTCTGCACATGCACACCAACAAGTAAATTATCCCAGTTATACCATGGTCATTTGGCAGCAATATCAAATAAAAGCAATCAGAAATTTTTGGTGAATGTTTTGCACTTAAAAAATGAGCTGGTAATCAATAAATAGGCGCCGCACCTTCTAATAGCAAATACTATAGCCTATGCCAAGCTAAACTGAACCAGCTAACTTAGTTCAGTTCAGAAAGCATGCGCAAAAAAAAAAAAAAATCTATCTTCCTTTTACCAGCTAATTATTGGGTAACTGATTCCATCTGAAATGGACATTATGCATAACACAACATTATGCGCGATTATGCAGACTGTAGCTAACTTGGCTACCCGCAATTACAATGAACTTATGACGCCTTCCATAGAGCCAGCGAGATGAAATCAGTCTGTTGTCGCAGCACATAACTAGCGAACTGTCAGCAGTTGCTGATACATGAAGCGGACATGTTAGCTTCCTTCGTAACTGTACGCAGTCACTATCCTTTAATGAATAAAGCGTGATTATTTTGCTGCTTTAATATTTAAGGTCATTACCGCCTGAACACCTATTGTTAACCGCCCCACAGGACGTAACTTAACGCCTTAAATTTACTGGAGATAAATTAGCTTGGTTTCTGTTATACCCAGCCAAATGCCAGCGCTTTAGCGTTGCTATGGTTATAGGTTGGCTAGCGGGTGAATTTCGAACTTCAGAAGGTGAAACTACCGTAGGCCGAACTACCTGTGTGGTTCCACGGTTTTAATCAACACCTGTCAGCCAATAAGAAAGGAGTATTCACCCAGACCATAGTAAACAAACTGCGAAACAGTTTTTATTTTGTGTTCTTCCTTGGTGTAAGCTGAGATGATATGAAGCAGGGAGTGGAGTAGACGTAAATACGTAAACTTGTGCGCCCCCTGTCCAATCAGAACCCTTCTCGATCCCCGGACGTTTAGCGGAATTAAATAAAGGCGACTAAACGTGTTTTCCATGTAAACCTCAATTCCGAATTACCATTTCAATGTAAACACAAGGAAGAATATTTTAATTCTGAATTATTTATTTCCGAATAATTATTTTCGAAATTAAAAACATCATGTAACTGTGGCCAATGACTGTGGCGAAGTGGTGTATTCTGGGTGAAAACTGAGCCTTTTGGTTGTAATTATAATATGAACTTAAGAATCACATAAGGATCTTAAAACTAAAAAGTCAAAAAGCTTAATTTGATGAGAAAAAAATATGTGTCAGCATCCAACTGGATGACGAAAAACAACTCTCAATTAGAGTGATGGAATCCCAGTTATTTACTTCGCAAACAATGATGAGACGGAAGTTTCTCCTTTAAGGAGTACTCTGGATGTGCATTCTTTTAGCAAGAACCTTTAAATTTGGTTCTGGCTCAATAGTAGCTGGTTCAGAACAGTCAGCCTAATGTCTACGTGTTGTGTTGACTTAACTACTCCAACAATTGAAAATGAGCGTTCGTACACATAAGCTCATCCAAAGCAGGTCAGGATTTGCAGAGCATGCTGGAGTAATGCAGGCTTTGTGTCCTTCAGAACATGATATGCAGAATGTGATGCTCTCCTGTTTGTGTCTTTCTTTGAGAATGCTTTCGTGCTGCAATTCGATGCTCCTCGTGGCCTGGACATCAAATGCAAATGGATTCTCTGTATACGCGAGCACGGGTTGCACACAAACGACGTCCGCGAATAGTGAGGAAAATTTCAATTTCAACGCGCAGTACCCACAATTAGGGATGGCTGTAAACGTCCCTGATTGAAACATCTGGGATTGTAGAACAGGAAAGTGTGCAATTTTCCCTCTCTCAATCTATTCCACAAACAGGCCAAGTCTTGTCTCAAATGCAGCCACATCATTCAGCGTCATTGGGAAAACCTTTTGTTTTCCTTAAAGCTTAGGTTTCTACAAATTCAAATGAAGCATTAGATCAGTTAGAAAAGCTGCATTCTGCACGAATGTGTCGTATTCCAAAGGCCCCAGTAAATTGGACTTGCCTCTCTGTCCCAAAAATGTGCACATAGCTGGCAGCTGTCCCATAAAACGATCAAGAACATTTACGCAACTGGACCCTCTGACCTCAGAGAGCATTGGCCGGTTGGTGAAGGCACTTCTCATCTCTCCAACCAGTGAGCGAAAGTGTCTGCGCTTCGATGCCTATTTCAGAATAAAGTTGAAGGTTCATGTCGCTGAGTCCATCATTGCTTTGAGCTCTCCCCTTCTCAGCTTACAGCACAATTGCTCTTGGTGCAGAATGGTGTGACAGGAGAAGAAGCTAAGGATTGCCGGATCTTTCCTGTGCAAGCCCATCAATCTCCTCCCTTTTCCATTCACCAGCGGAGCTCCTTCAGCAGTAATAAAGAGCTGCCTTTTCAGATGAATATTTTTGCCTGGCCCATAAGTGAACTCTTTTAATGCAGCACAGATGTCTTCTCTGCGCCTCTGCCCAGTTAAAAATGACAAGGCGAACATCTCCTCCACTAAAGTGACACCCCTAAGAAAACGCACCCGTATTATAAGCTGTGCCATGTCTGTGTTTTCGGAGGACTCGTCCAATAACAGACTGAAATAATCTGCTCTTACAATGTCTTGTATCAGCTATGATTGTTGACGGTTATATCTGAATCTGGTGCTATGGACTTTTAACACAATTTACGACACTTCTAGTATATTCCAGTATGTTTAGAACCAGACACAGGTATGTTGAGGGCTGCAAAGTAATACCTGACAGGTTCTCTGCTGACTGTCTTTAAGTTTACATATAATAGATTATAGAGCAGAGCTATTCAACATGATTCAGAAGTGGCTGGTGTGGGTGCAGGCTTTCATTCCAACCAAGTAGTTACACACCTAATTCTACTAAACAAGGACTCTGGTGAAGAATCTAGAGGTTGATTGTTAGAATCAGAAGTGCAACTGCTTGGTTGGATTGGAAGCCTGCACCCACACCGACCCTAGCCCAATAATGTTGAACAGTCCAGATACAGTATATAGAGTATAGTGAGTCCAGAATATAGTGAGTAGCTGGCATTCTATATGGTTAAAGGCATGGTGTATACAGAGTAGCCTTATCCCCTAGTCTGAGCCTAACCCCACCAGCTGCATAATTTTGAATATTGCTATAAAGTGGGCAAGGGGCTGAGATGGGAGTAGGTATGGACGAAGAAGGGTGGTGGGTATGTTTTTAGGCAGGACTGACATCCTCTAGCTGGAGATTTGTAGAGCGAGTGATCAATACAGAATTGCAACGCACCTACACCTTCGACACAGAGTTTCTTTCACTCTGGGGTCACTCTCAAAGGTAGTCTGACATTGTCAATTGTCTAAAAACTTAGATCTGAAAATGAGAGTGTGTCCTTATTAGACCGTTTATGAAATGTGCACGGTGACAACATTTTGCATGGGGCCACATTATAATTACAGTATAAAAGCCAAAATTGCAGTATAAAAGCTAAGAGTGCAGTGTACTCAAAAGGTCAACAGACTTATTATGAATTAAGTTGTGCATCGGCCATCTTAGGCTGTAAATGGCTGGAGACAGATTGATAAAATCCTCCAGCTAGGATTAGAAACAGGGTAGGTTCTGAACCACTGACCTCACTTGCAAGAGTATAACATGGCACAGCAGATGAAGGAGCCATCCCATTTTGGCTAAACTTGGCCAAAAGAATCATCAGAGTATGGCTGAACAACTGAGCAATTTGGGGGGGAAATTTATTATGATTCCAAGATCATTCAAATGGACCAAATAGTTGCAGAGAAATACTCATTTCATTTTGGGCTTGCCATTTTCAAAAAAGATGTTCAGGTTCCACATAATTTCCCACCTGCAGTGTAAAGCAGCCATACTACTGTTCAATCTGCTCCAGCTGTGTGGCTGAAGCTAAGCAGGTGTGGGCTAAGTTAGTACTTGAATGGGAGACCACATAGGAAAACCAAGTTGCTGGTGGAGGAGGTGTTGGTAGGCCAGTAGGTTGTGATTTTCCCTCTGGTGGAATAATCCCCATTGCGCAAGTGCAGTGATGGGGATATTGTGCTGAAGGAGATGCCGTCTTTCGGATGAGACGTTAAACCGAGGTCCGGTCTCTCTATGACGCTCTTCGACAAGAGTTGGGCTGTTACCATGGCTAAATTCCCAACCTGGCTCTTTCAACCTGCCACCTAATCATCCCCTAATGTAATTGGGTGTGCAACTTCTCCTCTCCCTCTCCATTTCAAGCCCCAGGACTCCCTTGAAAAAGAGATTTCCCTAGTTAAATGAAGGATAAATAAAAGAGCAATGTATGATGAGTTCTGCAGCATTTGGCTGAATCTAAGAATACAACATAACCCTATTCTATTGAATCATTGAGTTTCCAAAGGGCCAAACTCCAATGAATTAGAGGTCGGCATATAACAAAAAGGGGAACTTTCTTGCAATTTCAGGAAAAAGTATCCCAATGACTCTGTCTTGTAAAGAAAAAAACTGAAAATATATGAGTCATTACATATGGGCAACCATTTTCCCTTTCTTGAAATGATTGTTCCTTGGAGTTGGGCCCTTTGGAATCTCAAGGATTCAATTCAGAATTTTCACTCCAGCTTTTGTCAACAGTCACATGGCCAGTAGATTGAAGCCGTGCATGCCCACGCCTGACAACTCTTCGCTGAAGAGGTGTATGCTTCAGATCATGATCAGCCTCTTCCCTACTTTTTCTAAGATCGAGATGAATTAACTCAAAGCGTGAAGATCATATTCATATTTTACAGTTAATTGGATTTTGCGGGTTGTAATCCTATTAATCACGTTATACTTTTTGTTAAAATAGTTAGCTAAATTTAAAAAAAAAACAGTGTGTGCATAAGCTCTGTGGAAGGAGTGATGAAAGATGAAATTAAAAGTGATCTAAAGAAGCGCAGGAACTGTACACTAATTGCTATTACAGTACAGAGCACCTGCTTTAGTATTATATATTAAGCTTTTTGAGAGAGTTTTTCCTCTCTTTTTTTCGGTGGGGGGTGGAAGAGGGTGTTAATGGTACGGTAACTCGTACTATTTAATGAACTGACAAGCAAGATAGTGGCCATACATTGGTGTTCACCAGTGATCATGTTAGCACAAAACCGTCTCAGTTAACAATGACATATCTTTACAGAGAAAGATTAATTGGTCTGCATTTTCACCAGGACAAAAGAATTTTTCAATGCAATGTTGAACATAAAGACTTTGATTCTCTTCATTCTTGTCAATGCTCAATACCTGGCGTGACAAAAGCCAGTGGCCTTGAAGTCTAAATCAGGAAGAGCATGGAATGGTGATGTGTGGCGCAACATTTAAGGGCAAAGGAACTGAAGTGTAAGCGGAAAGAAACAGATGTGCGGGCAAGATGAAACCGAATAAACTAATATAAAACTCCCCACTGGAATAGATCTGTAACTAAAAGAGCTGGCAAATAGAATGCAACATCTAACACAAAGGGAAAGGAAAGGATGCACTCTTTTGTGTCATCATTACTGTTTGTATTTTTGGTTGCTTGCATGAAATGTATTACTGAAAATAGTTTCTTACTACTCGTGTTTATGTGAGGCAAGTAGAATTTTGATATCATTCAAAATAAATCATGTCAGTGGACTCAGTCTGTATGTATTCTACTGTTCAAACATCTGCGGCCTTACCATCATTCATCAAGTCGGCCACTCGCTGTGGTTTGTTTACAGTATGTGCACTGTATTTTATGAATAAAAACAGTCTCCACCAGTGCATAAAATGTCAACCTGTTCCAGTATATTTCTGCTCTGTCTTTTCCTTTGACCCAATCCCATTCTCAGTCTTTAATTATTCTTGTATAGAGCCTCGCTGCAGTGCCATCGCTGTTATGCCAGCATGTATGGCCTTTCTGGTAGCTTGAAATGTGCCCATTCTCTTGGGTGTCACTAATACCGTTAGCCTCATAGCATAATTGCCTAAGTCATATTTTCGCCAAATTGGGATATCGGCTGCCTGTTCTTTTGTGTTAAAAAAAAAAGAAGAAGTTTTTTTCAACTTTCTCAAAACCTTAAATAATTTCCTGAAGGGTATTCTCATTGTTACATCTGTCCATCTGTCCAACTGTCCATCCCTATGTGTGAGTGTCCATCCATGACATACTTATGAAACATGGATGCATGGTGCAGTACCTGTTTGCACCATCGGGGGCTGCAATGTCGTGAAAATTATGCATTGAAGGGGCGTTCAAGTGCCAAAGCACATTGTCTTTTATGTATGTGTCTGCTCTAGCTGGCGGTATGAGTGTGCAAAATCACAGGTAGACAGCTTGCAAAAACAATTTTACCATGGTCCTGATAGCTGAAATCAGTAGTCATTTCCATCCTTCTATTCAGTCACACAGCATCTGACCCATTTTTGACATGCTTGCATGCTGTGGCCTTGTGAGTCACTGTTTGGAGAAGCTGACCATTTGCGTTAATGAGCTTGCATGTGGGAGTACATTGCTTTGATGATCTCATTAATGGGAATGCCTGGTTTGATTACAAAAGGACAAAATTGTATACATTATATATAGTTCTGTATTTGTTTTGTTTTTTCATCAATATTTCTGTATCATTCAAAAACACAAAATGATTTTTAAGAAAATCTTTCTAAATTGTTTGTATTTCATTAAAGACAGTTGATACAGATAATATGGGTATGAAAGTGCACTGATCTCAATGTCATCAAGGCAGTCTGGGACTACCTGGGCACAAGTGAGTTGTCACCGCAAGTGTTGATTTGATTGAGTTTTTAACTACTCATAGATGTTAATAGTACATTTTTCAAAATGTATTGAACTTGCTTTTCATATTTGGAAACATGTTAGCCTAACAGAATCATTTCAAATGCACCTAAAGCAAATAAATCAGATTATGAAATAGGGCCAGATTTCTCCAAGAAGCTAAATAATGTGATATTTGTTCCAGTTGCAGAAAGACTAAAAAGAGCATTACTGGTTGTGTGCTGTCATAAATATTTCTGCAGGGACCTCAGCTGTAGAAACAGCATTATGCTTTATTCAGGACTGCATACTGTGCATCTGTGTGTAATGAAACCAGCCCAAAGAAACATTTGTATGTACAGCTCACCCTCTTTAGTGACACTTCAGTTTCATGGTGTGTCTTTCTATTTTCGCAAGACGTTGGCTCCTAATAGAACAATTCAAAATTGATTCCAATAAAAAGGAGACAAAATACTGTCACTGGAGTTAAGCTATGCGTGGTCGGAACATGCTGCAACTCAGCACAGGAGCAAATGGTGGGAACGTTATTCTAAATCAAATCAAAGTGCTCACAGCAGGAGAAGATTTGAGTTTTTTCTTTCTTTCCCACATTGGCCTGCCATTCGGGTAAAGTGAAGAACGAAACGTAATGTCACGGGAATTAGCATAACATAATTTTCTTCCATGGCCACACAAAAAGCAAGACCCTTCGGGTCATGTACAGTACTTAAACGATTATTTTAATAATTTTGATAACAGGAAGATATATTTAAACCACAAAAGGTAAACCATAGTTGCATGAAACACTGTGACTGGACACGCAGAGGGGAAAAAAAAGTTCAATGTGAGAAATATTCTTGGAATTCTTATGTAAATAGATGTGAAATGCGTGACTTTTGCTGCTAAGCAAATTTTTTATCTGGTCTACTGCAAACCAGGGGCGAGCCCTATAAAATGTGAAAATCGATGACTACGTACGTGAGAGATGAAGATCCTGCATTGGTTGGTTTACCGTTGGAGCTTCCCATTGGCTGCTGTTATTTTCAAAATGGAGAGCCTCAAGCACAATCCAGCGACATGCTAGGTTTTCACCTATTCTTATAAATATTTTTTACATTTTATTTTCATGACAAACTGTGTATTACCTTTGATAACTTGACAATAGTAGCCAAAGGCTAGTGAGGCACCACTGACCACCTGTTCAACGTAGCTATGAGAACCATGCTGGTGTTGAGAACAATGTAAAGTTCTGAAGCATATACAGTAAATCTCTCCTCTCTCTCTCTCTCTCTCTCTCTCTCTCTCTCTCTTTATCCATCCATCTGCCAACCAAAGAAAAGTGAACATGACCAATGGAGATCATAACTTATATAATCTATACCCACAGCTGTGCCCAAGTGCCAAGTATTGGTGCAAATAGGCAAGTGCCTGTGGGATGTAGGGAATTATCTGACCTGACAAAGAGATTATGTGATCACTGCAGAGCTGACACAGTAAAGTGCTAAGTACCAGTCCGTAGTGTTTCTGCATACATTTTCACCATCGAGCATTAATTTTTTTAAATTTGGATGAGCAAATTTTCTCCAAGTGCAGACTTCAATTTGAGGGTATTTAAATCCAAATTGGGCAAACGGTGTTAGAGTTCCAGAATTTTTTTCAACCTCCCTCTTGGTACGATTTCATTGCATAATTTCCGCACATTTGTCAGATGCACATTCATCCTGCAAAACTTACATTCCATTACACCCCATAGTTCCCCTATTTGAGTCAGATGGGAGTGACTGGGGAGGCCACTGATGTACACTGCACTCATTGTGTACTTCATAACGAGTTAATTGTGGCTGCAAAGCGATGCACATGGTCGGCAACAATATCCACATAAGCTATGACATTCAAATGATGATCGCTTGGTAATAAGGTGCCCAAGAATATTTCTTCTGGCAAGAAAATAATCCCTGCATCATTCTGCCACCACCACCAGCCAGAAATGATGAAACAAGGCAGTCTGGGTGAATGGATCATGCGTTTGATGCCAAATTCTGACCCTACCATCTGCGTATCGTGGCAGAGATCAAGATTCTTCAGACCGGGCTGTTTTTTTCCAATCTTCAACTGCCCAGCCAGAGATATCTGTCGTTGGCCGAGAAGAATGAAACGCGACATGCTGTGGCCTATTCACATCAAGGTTCGATGTGTTGTGCCTTCTGAGACCTCATTCTGCTTACTATAGTTTTTAAGACTCCTTAACTGTGTTACTGCAGCCTTTCCATCTGGTTATTCTCCTCGACCCTCACTTAACGCAATGTTTCTATCTGCAGAACTGCTGCTCACTGGATACTTTTTGTTTTTCTCACCTTTCTGTGTAAACACTTGAGAAGAAGTACGCGCGTATGTGTCCCCAGTTTTCATTCCAACTTCTGGCCTTTTATTACTTAATTAGTCAAACCATATCTGAAATCTCCCATTTCAGTGGTACGTATTGCTCAGAATGCTCATGAATGACAACCATAGACTCTGCTTGTGTCCCAATATGAAACATTTTACTGTGGTCAATTCGATGAGCAAACCCATGGCTGTGTGTACAGCCGGTTAAGCAATTTAGCAAGGATAACGGCTGGAAACAAAAACTGGCCCTTTAGGACCAGAATTTCCCATCCCTGCTCTAGGAGCCCAGTCTCATCCAGACGTGTCATATATTGACGCTACCTGACCAAGCGTCAATATATGAGGCAAAAGGTTGCTTTTAGCGTCCTTTATTGACGGCAGTTTAAAACGAACCCTACCCCCTAACCCCTAACCCCTACCCTCTAACCCCTAACCCTTAAACTGACCTCTAACCCTCAAATTATGACGCCAAAAGCTTCCTTCTGCCTTGTATATCGACGCTTGGTCAGGTAGCGTCAATATATGACAAGTCCGGATGAGAATGTGTTGGCTCTAGAGACTGTTATGTGTGAGAATCCCAGTAGATCAGCAGTTTCAGGAATACTCAATCCATTCAGTCTGGCATACACATTCATTCTGGACTAAAATTATTTCTGATGACATTATTTCCCCATTCCGATTTTTGATGTGAATCCTAACTGGAGCTGCTTACTGGTGTTCTCGTGCAAATCCCAGTGTTAATTCAACTCCAGTAGAGTTTATACGAGACCAACCCATCCATCTTGGACTCAGATAAACTCAATTGGAGGTGAATTAACACTGAGATTTTTACTGTGTGATCTTGATCATTGCTCTGCTGCCTTATGATAGGCCGATGGCTTGACAAAATCAACAAGCGAGTGTTCAAGTGTTCTAAGTGAAGTGCTTGGTGCGTGTACATGCATACTCTGCCTGTACTGTAGAGGTGGTATCCACATGGATTGCCTCAATTCTGTGATGTATTTACAACTGTGATTGTTATCCATGTTTGTCAGTCCCTAGCGAAGAACATTGACTTAAGGCGACAGTATTTTTTGGCTGTCACTGTTTATAGTGTCGGGCATAAGTTGTCATCATTTTTGACACTGTTCCGCCTTGCCACTGTAAATGACTTTGCCATTTTTGTGACCAATGCACTCGCAATTTGAACATCAACTATTTGGCCCCATTGGAACATTTTAGAAAGTTGCTTAAATTGAATAAGTTCATTAAACTCATAATTAAAGAATGTAAAATGGAACAATGTGAAAATGTATCATTTTGTTCAGTTGGATGATAATGTACTATGCTACAGTGTTTTCTTTTTTTCCCTTTAATAATGAATCATCAAATTACTTCAGGCACTAATTACTGTGTCTACATGTCATCATGTACTAAAATTCAATTGAAAAGAGGTTGCTGTTTGAAAGCACATCTAAAAATTCTCCGATGTAACTCCCAGCATAATTTGTTTTACTTAGCAACTGACAGTCCTTAGAAACAAATTGAAGTCTACCCAGGGTGAAGAATTGCTCGGTTGAAAATTTTGTCATGCAACAATTCATTGTCTGCGGTGGTTAATGGTTAATTGGTCTTGGATGCTTTCATACTTATTTACTAAGGCAACCAATGTTCTTTTAGTTTTAGCTGTCAGTATGAAAAGGAGCCCAGTTTTTTAATGAAATATTCAGAGTCTATGCACCAATTCATCAGATTTAAACAAATCACTCACTGAATCATACCTTTTAACATAGCCCAGGGAGAAAGATTCCACATGGTTACAACTGAGTTTAAAATTGTTGTGTATCTGACAGGCAGATTGCTCAGTATCAGATACAACTCTCTAGTGTAAACAAAAAAAAAAAAAAAAGAACACATTTGGGACACATCCAGTCGAGGTTTCCACACAATTGCATCACCTCCAACAAACTGGTAAATATATTCAACAAGAATGTGTCAGAGGAGTACTTATTCAGTACATGGCACAGTCAAGGATCTTTCATCTTTCATCTTTCATATTTTGTGATTGGTGCAGTCAAAGCAAACTCCAAAAGAGTCTGATTCTAGGCCAAATAAGTGGTGATTAAAAACCAAAGCGGGCCAAGACAAGTCCGAAACTAGATCATAGTAATCTGATACTAAGACATGTCATTCGAAGGATCTTCACGCAATGTGTGACTGACGTGCTCATGACATTGATGGAAGTTGCTATTTCTGATACAGAAATAGACAGAATTTATGTATTTATTTATTTATTTGATTGTTTATTGGACATATATTAGACTCCCTCTACTCCCTATTGGAGTGAGCAGTAAAAATGAATCATTTACCATTACCGTTCGATATACCTTCAAATTTCAACAAATGAAATATTGCAGGCATCACTTTACTTGGATATTCAGCTGCAGGTAGTACATAATGTATTTTTTAGCATTTTAACAGCTTGATAGTTGTTTCACATTATAGGTGTTTAACATATGATCAACAGAATATATGCGATGATTCATCAGCATACCTATAGAGTGTTTGTAATGTTTCACCAGCTTATTAGTTGAGATTCAACAATTCAAGCATTTCACTTTGCCTGTAGATATTTTACAGATTATTATCAGTGTTTATGTGATGATTCATCAGCATACTGACATATTCTTAGAATAATTTATTTGAACTTGAAGTACTCATTCAACATATGGTACACAAAAGCTCAACAGTGTAAATACAAATATTCAACAAACATAAACAATTGCTATAATATGTATATGCAACAAATATTCAATGAAATATCTGTTACTGAATACTCAAAAAGTGTTGCCATATTGCAAGTCATATCTTAAAGCAAAGGATCATCTGTAATCTGTTGATGTTCTCAGGGCAATTTATTAGGCATCATAACGACGATAGCAGGTAATCTATTTCCTTTCTGTCATAATTAGATTTTTTTTTCTAGTGCCATAGATTTTCTCATTTTCACCAAATGAAGGGCATGTTGTTAACTTATCCGTCTGAAGGCTCTTTATCGGTTTGGAGGGCTTACGGTACTTGTGCTTCAGGCTATTTCAACATACAGTCATGAAAACCTTCATTAATCATAGCTCACGTATTTAAGTATGGGCTTCATTTGTCTCATTTTTTAAGTTGATGCCAGTTGTATGTTTACGTCCAATTAAACAAGGTTATCGTAGCCAGTGTGGTCAGAGCAGCAGTATTGTAGGTTGAAGTAAACATTCATTTGTTTTTATATTATTTATGGCCAAATCCTAAGTTTAAAGCCACAGAATTTACAAGAGCTAGAGCAAGGAAACAGCTTTACTTTATGAACCTTTTCCTGCTTGAATCAGAATGCAAATTGGCTTATTAGAGGACAGAGGCATAATGGAGCATTTATCCTTCTTGTTGGGTAGTTTTACAATCCACAGTGTTTGGTTTCATTATGGTGGGGCTTTGTTGCCATGTCATCAGTTAATAAGGAGCACTGAAGTGAGTACAGAGATGCGTGGAATACAGGTTAAGGCACAAGAACTGCAATTACTGAAGTGCAACTTCTGCTCTTAAGTGGACCACATACTGTATTTAAACTACATTTATTCACAACTCTTGTCTCCACGAACAGAAAATGTCTGCCGCAAACAGCAACAGTATGCACTGTTCATTTCGCTTGAAAGACGCTCAGCAAAATGTGATTTTCAAGAAAGGGAAATTTGCTTATTTTGAGACTTGAAGCACTTATTTCTATCACCATTTTCTGAGTAAGACAAGAAATTTGACAAGTGCAAATTTACTTACCCAATTGGCAAGATAGTCAAAATTACCTCAAATCAAGGACAAATTTCTTATTAAGAAAAATGGTGATAGAAATAAGTGTTTTAAGTAAAAAAAGAAGAAAAATTCCCTTTTTTGAAAATCACTTCTTGCAGTGCTGTCATATTAAAAAGAATGACATTTTTATATGCATATGACAAAAGATTCAGAATCTACTAAACAGAATGGGCTCTAATTTCCTGGCGCAGCGCAGGTGGCGTAGCGAAGCGCAGCCCGCGCAGTGGTAATTTCGTAGGGCGCAGCCCGCGTAGTGGTAATTTCGTGAGGCGCGCAGCCTTCGGTGGACCAAGGTGCGCCGAGATGGGTGTGGCGGCGTAGTAGGGGGAGGTGTCACATATTCATCAAGACGCAGTGACAATTTCGTGGAAAAAGTCTCCGCTGGAGTTGCGCGGAAAACTCGCCAACTCCAACCTGGTTTAATTTCCGTGCAGTGGTAATTTGGCTGACCGGCGCAGAGAGCGCACACGTCACCGAAATCTCACAGGCAGTTTTACAGAATGTCAGGCACATTTCAATGCAAGAAATAATTACAGGAAGCATGATTTAATGTAACTATCTGAATAAGGACATAAATTATTGTATCTATATCGATTGTCCTGATGTCAGATTAAAGGCGGTTGCCACGCGTAATGGAAACTTGACCGGGCTTAATCAACGCAGCTGAATCTGTGATGCAAACTAACGACTTCACATCTTTCTCAGCCAACCACAAACTGTATATATATATATATATATATATATATATATCGAATGCTTGCGTTCTATGCTCATTAAAGCCGCTTGCACACTGGACGCGAAACGAATTTTTCGCCCGACTGATTACAGACAAAGTCAATGCAAAGACGCGATAGTTGGACAGGGTTTTAATATAGCTCCGTGTCCGAAAGTCATAAAAGTTCTAATTTTTCCGAGTATTCCAGGAATTATTAGACGTGGAAACTTGGCCATTTTTGTGTTCGACCTTCACAGAATGCAAATTGATAGCTATCGACTTTTCTTGGTCTTTTTAGCCTATTCTTCTGTTTTCTTCCGTTGAAGATAGCCAGCAGTCTTTATTCGGTCTTTCTTTTGAAAATGAGTCAGATGGACCGAACAGATTCACGCTTTATTTCCACAGCTGAGATAAAACAGTGCGTGAGCAAATCAATTCCATGACCATTGACAGTGTGAAGAAATTATCGCATGCACGATTAAGACTGTCCGACACGAAATGCAAAATACTCCATGTCCACCAGCCAGCAAAAAGTAAAAGTATTGAAATGAGAACAGATTTATAACGGGATATCCAACAAAGATGACCCGCTAAAAATAAATCCCAGTGTTCATTGGATGTTCTGTTGTTAAAATGTTTCTTTTTATTCTTTATTTCGGTATCAATCTGTTCTAATCGTCCACTTTTTTTTTTTTAGCTGTCAGACACGGAGGCATTGTACATTGTCCCATGCCAGTGTCGACTCGCTGAGCAGAGCTTAAACAGAAACATTGATTGAAATTCTCGGTACTCATCTTGAAGAACTGAGCCATCTGATCAAAACATTCACGTTTAATATCGACAAGAGTCAGCAGATTTGAAGAAATTAAAAACAATAATAGACTGTCGGACACGACGATTTATTAAAACCCTGTCAGACCTTTGGACACATGACGCAATCTGTCGAGCGAAAAATTCGTTTCGCGTCCAGTGTGCAAGCGGCTTAATATTAGGCTACTATTATTGTCACTTATGTTTTATCGTCTTTAGTGGGGGAAAGGAATACAGCCTGATTGCTATGATCTCGTACTGAGTTAAGATCGCATATTGGAAATAAATGTGTCACGTATCTTGCTTTCTTGTCCATGCATGTTAATCCCAAAATTTTAAGCAGCTACAGTTTGTAATAATAGGAACACGCTATCCATCGTTTCTCTTGCCAGTGTGCAAGATTTGACTCGGTTGTGTCGCCTTTTATATTCTAACACATTAAAGGTGAGGTGAGGAGCTCATTTGACTGGTGAAGATTTGACTCGGCTATGTTATACCCAAACACGCCTTCTTTGCCAACTTGCGCTGGAAGGAGGGGCAGAGGCGGGACAGAGGAGGACTTGCGCCAGGCTACGCCGGGCACGAAATTGCCACATACGCCTGGACACACCCCGTTGGCGCGGCGCACCCCCCATGCGCCGCGCCCGCGCCGCGCCTGCGCCTGGTCTACGAAATTAGAGCCCAATATCTGCAACATTGTTGACATCATCATTATCATCATCATGAACCTCATAATAAACCATAGTAAAAGATGTAGGATGGATGAAGGTTTATCATGAGCATCATTCAAGGCCAAGTTCTCAGAGGCTGTGCGAAGCACATTTCAAACCCCGAGGAGATTCGCTCTCGGCTTGAAGGGCGGCGTGAGTGAAAAACGTGTGAAAGGCGGAGGTGCCTTCACCTCCCAAGTAAACAATACCATCTGTCTGGGGCAGATGCTAGTCTGCTGTTGACATCTCCCTACTTTCTTGCTAACTAACCCTGCCCTTAGGGCATAGCAGCACGATGTAGGCAGCAGAATTAGCCAAGGTGTGCCTTCAGCTAATGAAATTAATGGGTAAGCAGATTACAAAAGGGCCAGGTGCCACGCAACTCTTCCCCTAAAGTTCTGTTGTGCAGTCACGCTCGCCTTCGGCCTTGATGTGATTAGCGCATTTAACACAAAGGTTTTTTATTTCTTTTGGAGGTATGTATTTTGAGACATCTATTGGCATACACATACAAGGAGGACCACAAGTATTTCCTCAATTACAAAGTACGAAAAGGCAGCAGTTCTCGTATGATTCACAAGATATGGATCTGCAGTAAATTCTCGCAAACTAAAGCTTTTTTTTTTTGCACTTTTTCCATGTTTATCTATTTTTTCAAATTCTATGTCCTCGAGTATAGAGTCAATAAGCCGAACTTGTGTCATCATCTAGGAAGTTGCAGATCTCTCTGTATGTTGATACAAATATAACCAATGTCCCCCCCACACACACATTCACACCCACACGCAATTGTTTTGTATTTGTGGCATAAGCATATGCTATCAGCTATGCTGTGACAATTCACAGCTGCCTTGAGATCTGGTATGATTCTGTTTAAAAAGCACAACAATTAATGCTGCACCAAGCAGGCATGTGTTTCCCAATTTAAAGTGTATTCTTCACCAAATAAAGGGGAGAAGGAAAACAAAGGGCATTTGCAAGGATTGTGCAAGGGGCCATGAGTGATGCACTGTCATCAGTCAGGAGCAGGGGAATTGTGATTGACAAATCCGCTCCCTTCCCCTCCTTACAGAGCATTGTGGGACTTAGGGAACATGAGAATCGCTGTGGGACTTAACAAGATGGCAGTGACCTTGAGCGCCACAGAATGCGGCAGAAAGGATGATAAAACTTGGATCTATTTCCTTTTTATTTCTCTTTTTTTCTGTCCACCCCCCCCCCCCCTCCCCTTCCTGAAGATCAGGAACCAAGTGCCCAAAATCAAGTTACATTTTCAAGGCATTTTCCTGGGCTTGAAGAATGACTTTGCTCAGTAGTTTATCTTTAGAGCAACTCATAAAGACCCCGTACCCCATTCAAGTCAGTTGCAACTTTGATATAGACTTCCTCACGAATGTGTATGAATGTCATTTTTAATTTCTTCCTCAAATTTCTTCCAGTGTGCCAAAGCTCTATATCGGCTATATTGTCAAATCTCCTTTCAGTACAAAACATTACCAACATTGATAGTGTTCAATGACAACGTTTATCTACAGTATAATCTACGACACATAGCGAAGCCTAAGCCCTATTCAGACAGCGCAACTACGCTGGCTCTTAAATGCCTCTGCAACCCCTCCACTTTTTGTCTGAATGGTGCAAGGCGTCGAGAAGGGATACTAAAGTGAGCCAGCCATAAAACACTTCCGGATGTGTTTCAGCACCGGCGAAAAAGAGTAGCTGATACGGATCACCTTCTGTCTGAAATGGTTAAGCCGCTGCTACTACTTGTAGCGCATTGATTCATACACAATAAGTCAGAGTTCACCAACTTTGCGCCGAAAATGTAGTTCATGCTAATTGTGCAGGTGCACTGGCTTGAAAATTGAATTAATTTTGCAACCTTTATTATGGTTAACTGTTCAGTTTTCGTGTAAACACAAATTTTGTGCTAATGTAAATAATGCGCTATTCTCGCCGATCGTGGAGTTTGTTTTGGAGTAACAGTCTTGGAAATAGTAGTCATATTTAGCCTCCACTAATATTGAATAAAATCAGAACCTTTTCGGCTTACCGTAATGTTTGAGTACTAAACCTTTTGGGTGCGAAAAAACGTCAAGCTTACACCCCGTCAAGAAATTTGAATTTTTAGTGCTGATGTACGTGGTAATAGCATATAACGGCGGTAGCTATGATACTGATGACACTCCTGCAAAATTTTTTTCGTAATCAAATTAATAATATAAACTAGTTGAAAACCAATAGGAACATTTAAGGGTCAGGGTTAAGGTTACAGGTTAGTGTTCTATTAACCCGTTACTGTGCATGTCACAATTTTGTACAGCCGTTAATATTCATTTTCAACTGGTTTCTGGCCTCGCTTGGTTACAAAAAAGCCGTCCCACCATGGTTGCTATTTAGGGCATGCACAGCATGCATTCACAACATAAAGTATATTTTTCGCTCTCTGAAAGGGGATTCCGGAGCGATTCAAGACTGCTCTGAACTGCCTCAGATACATTTTTTTCTTTTTGAGTTCGGCTTTAGAAAGTACGCAAAGATCTGTGAAGTCCATGTATACAACCCATATTTTGTACTTGTGCCTTTACATGCATGCAATAAAATTGCTCCTTTCTACTTTAAAAATAATGAGCTCTGTGATCATTGTTACAGCCATTTTTCCAGAGAAATATTTTTCCATTTTCAGTCAGCCATCACTGTTCCTCATGCATTTCAGAGATCATTGACACAGTGAGCTGATAGATTAGCAAAAAATGTAATATTATGACATATATTTGGGTCTTTGAGAACAGAATTATAAATGTGGTCACTTTGCCAAAAATAAATACATCAAAACCAATTGGGTAGATGACCGCTATGAATGAAATCGGGGGGAAAAAGCAACACTGGATCAATGTAAGTTGCACACACGATACCTATGTTGTTGAAGGCTGCATGAACTGTCTGATGACTGCAATTACAGAAACAGGCCTCTGATAACCAACTTAGTCCAAAAACATTTCTGCTTAATATTTTATTGGGTGTGAATATACTTCTATATCTAGGTGATATCAAACCCATTTGCTTGTATGGAATTTTAGCACCCACTGAAAAAATTGAGACCTTGGATCAAAGTAAAAAGAAATGTGTCAACTTGTTACAGCTAATTTTTTTAGTTTTTACTTTTGTTACATTTTTTTTCAATTGAGTAGAACAAAAACAAAAAAAAATAGCTGTAACAAGTTGATGCAATTTATTTACTTTGATCCAAAGTCAAATTGTTTTCAGTGCAGCCCACTTCCTACCTCAAAGAAATTTCTAGGAGATGTTCAACCCTGTATGTCCTCTTCAATTAAGGGTCAGTCTGGGGACACAGCACCATTTGATTGAGAATTTAATAATAAAATTTCACTACGTTGATCAAACACCATAAGTAATAAAGGCAGCTGTGTGTGCTGCCACTGCTCCCACTTGGAGGAGCATATGGACTCAGGAGAGAACTGCACCAGACTGCCTATTACTTGCTCCACACTGGAAGCCTGAGAAACTGAATTAGTAAGATAATGCTGTCAGGGAAATTCAACTGAAAGAATCCCCACCACAGCGCCCCTGACACCATTCGCTTCTGTCAAACTTCCAACCTCATCCAGCATTCGCTTTCACGCAACGAATTTCCAAGAGTGTATCAGCAGTGTGTTCATTTATGTCTCAGGTTTTCAGACTAATTCTCATCCTTTATTTTAATTTAATCCTCTGATTGAAGAATGCATATGCCGATCCAGTCACAGCAAAATATGTTCCGAATAACTGGGGAGAGAACGATTGCTCCACTGCCGTTTTTTTTTTTTCCCACTGGCAGGCAGGTGTAGATTTTTGGTTGGGCCACACTCTCAGAAAAAAAGAGGAGCAACGGAGGCACTTGTTTGTTTTCAAGGAATATATTCAGCAAATGTGTGCTTAGAGGGTACTAATGAATGCATTTTAGAGACAAAGAAAAGGAATTGTAGCAATCCTTGTGTGATTGTCTTCCATTTCTCCGACTGTTCAGCAACTTGAATGCCTATTAGAAGTATGTTTCCTTTGATTGGTTCAAGATAGTCCCCTCCATGGCTGTATCTCATTTCATTGTTACTTCTTGATAGCTCTGTGATGTGTATTTAAATTCCCTGATTTGGGTAGCAAGTTGCTGGATTATAACTTGCTATTAAGCAAAGAACCAGACAGCATTCCAAGTATAAATTCTTCAGCTTTATTAAGTGTAACATAACCTTTTATGAAGCATTTTGGGTAAGGTTACCTCTTTACGTACAGTACCAGTCAAAAGTTTGGACATACCCACATTTTTCTTACAAGACATGTTAAGTAGAGAAATAGGTACCGTTTATCTTGCACAACAAGAGATCTAATTCTTAAATCCATCAAACTAACTAGCATTTTCTGTCATATTTACTGAGCATTCTCACATTTTTTTTTTCTTTTAAACAAGAGTAGTTATATAGCTATAATGAGTTTGCTGCTGTGCGGCTGTCAAAGTTCCCAAAGATGTGCTGCACTTGTGGTTAGCTTTTCATCAACTTTTTTGCCCAATAAGTTCCAAAAAGCTTAACTTTCATTTGGCAGTTGGAAAATGGAAAGAGATTGTCTGCTTACTTTGCAAAATATGGCTTCTTTGAGAATTCAAAAATTTTGGGCACTATTGAAACAAGTAAATTATTCTTTTAACTTCTGACTGTTTACCTCTTACCAGATTTCACTTCAGATTAAATAGAGAAGTTAAGCCAGTTAAATTTCTCTAAAAACTGAGTGCTGTGACATTCGAAAAGTGTGTCCAAACTTTTGACTGGTATTGTGGTAAACTCGATAGTTGAAGGGGACCTAATATGCTATGTTTTCCAAGTTTATATTTTGGTCTTTGACTCCCCTAGAGTACTCCTGATCGCGCAAAGTAAAAAAAGGGTACATATTTCGCTCATACTGCCATCCTCAAAGAACCCCATTTGTAGTCTGTAGTAGTCTCTGCCTAAAACGCCTCATTGGGGTGGCTCTTCCGCTATGGCCCCCACTCCCCATGTGCCCACTTTCTTTTGACTGGCCAGCTCTGTGGAGGGGGATCTAGGCGGGACAAGGCAGCAGAACAGAGTTTTCCTGGTCCGGCTCCAGTGTGAAACTGACAGGAATCGACGGGCATATTCTTCAATCTAACACAATACATGTGTAAAGATCTAATGAAATTAACTTGTTCTAATAAACGCAATGGCAAACATGGAGGACACAGTGTGAAAGTCTGGCAGCACGAAGCACGAATTTGCTACCGGCTACAGTTTGTGAGTACAGCAGTTTTTCTACTCCGTTGCTAGGATGCCATAGACACATTTGTAGAACGGGTCGACATGCCCAAGTGTAGACTGGAGACCGTAGAAATCCGGTGGGTCTGAGTTTAGAAGGAAACATGGACAGTGAAGGGCAGCTAAAAGTGGACCAACAGCTTATAGACTGCTTCGGTGTGAATTAGGACCTGCTGGTTCTTGTGAATAGCTGTGGTGTGTTGTTAGCGTGGAGAAACAAACAGCTTCCGTGCTGGAACATGATGGAGGGGTGAAAGCTCCAAGCTAAACAGCCTTTTCGGAAATTGCCCATGGCAATGGTTTTCTTATTGCTTCGGAATGACCAGCTTTCCTCGCAGAAAATGGACCCATTATGGATAGCCTGCGAGAACTAGATAGAGCTCCGGTTATGTCATGAACATAATACGGGGTTTAAAGACCGTGAGTTCCGTCTGGGTGAACCGTTGCTTATGTGGAGCAAGCGAATCGAACAGTTTTACAGGAAAGAATTTAATATTCAATCGATAGCAATGCAGAGAAGTTGTTTGTTATACCGGACACATCATAGCCTGTGTGCTTCCCTATTGCTTTCACCGGTAGTATCAGAGAGCTTGCCCAGACATTGGAGATGTATCAAGCTGACCCTGGTCATGGATAAGTAAAGCAATTGTTTCATAAGCACCCAAAAACGCACCCCAAGCTCTGCAAAATCTACGTCTGGTATAACTGCAGCCCAACTCGGCACAGCACCTCTCCGTTTAGCTTCAACAGTAGTGGCTACAATCAGGCAACGTTATGATGAAAGTGTCACATTGATGCGTACCAAAGTAACACAAGCATACGATCATAGTTGCTGCATATAAGTTTACCAGAGGCATTTTTGATTAGCAGAGCAAGCAAACTAACATTCAGTAGTTGATTTTACAAACCCTGCGTTTGAGGTCAGTTGTTAGTGCTAACTATCGTTAGCGGTCCCGCTAGCCACCCGTAACACGTTAGCTTCACTTACATTATTTGCAGTTATGTGGTTACTTACATTTTGTGGCTCCTGCCACTTGATCTATGTTACTGCTTCAGGTTTGAGAAGCAGCTGAAACGCTTATCATGTGTCCAATTATCATTTATTGACAAAGCTGTCTTTGGTGAAATGCTGAGCACAAGCAGCTAACGTTCCCTTTGGCTGTGGCTGTTCGCTGTCAGCAAACAAAAAAAGCTACCCACTGATTTCTGGTGGCATCGTCTTTTGGAAGAGAATTCTTTGTTTTTCTTTGCGTCCAACAGTAAACAGACAAGTAGCTTTGGGAGAGATACTGACAAAATTGCACCTCAAATGATCTGCGGTTCTTCTTTTGTATTTCCAAAAGTGTAGACGCTACTAAGGCATAGTATGATCTGCCGTTGTCAGTGCCTGCTAGAATAGTTTCCGGTGTGGGCAGGTCCTGGGTTGTGGTTGGCTCTGGCTAGGTCTGTACTAATTGGACGGCACAACCTGACGTCAGGTTTTGCCCAGATCTCGTGAAGATCTTGGGAGGAGCTGTTCAGAGAGGAAATCATGATCACGAAATCACGTTCTTGGATTACGGCAAAATCCCTGTATCTTATGTTTAGAAACTTTTCAGAGGTTGAGCATGGACAGCCAACATTATAACATCACTAATATGTATTAAAAGAAGGATCAGCATGTTAGGTCCCCTTTAAATTTCTTAGTCTACTCCGGATCCAAGATTAGGGCTGCTTTCAAGTTAACCCTTTTCAAGTCAGTTTCTCTGTCCATTTGAATGGGAACAAGCCTAATTCAGCATCCAGAATTGAAATTGTGTTCTTGTTAACCCTTTCCAACTCTGTTCCTATGTCCAGTTTGTCAGGAAGAAGCTCCCAATCCTTCTACAGTCATCAGAATTGTACCAAGTTCCCCTCAAGCTACTCTATCCATCTAGGGAACAGTTCAGCTCTGGCTAAGTGTGCATTCCATCTAGCTGTCATCATGGAAAGCCACTGGCCGGCTACATCTGTGTTGAACTCTGCTCTCCTCCTCTGGAGTTTTGTTCCCTATAATTACTGTATTGCAGTCAATAAACCAGCCCATTGGGTTGTACTCTGCCACTGCACATGATTCCTTGGTCTAGATCATGAGAGGTGCAAGTTCATTCCATGGTACTGGTCAAACATTTTTGAACATTAACAATGTTCAAACCATTAGAGACGGGAAAATTAGTTAACCGCTGCCGAGGAGGTTTATGTTTTCGGTGCCGTTTGTTTGTTGGTTTGTTTGTTTGTGTACAAGATAACTCAAAAACTAATGGCCGGATTTTTATGAAATTTTCAGGGTAGGTGGGTATTAAGTCAAGGAAGATGTGATTACATTTTGGCATATCTAGGCCAAAGTACTGCTGAGATATATTCCAAAGTTCAAGATTTCAAGTCTTTCCAATGGGCCAGAGTTCCAATCGCCGTGCTTTTGGCTTTGCTGCCCCCTGGCGGCAGAGGTTCTGCGCTCTCTGAGTGCTCTTCTAGTTTTAAATGTTTTTTGTTTTCCAAAAAAAATTATCTAAATCTTAAACTGATCAAAGCGGCTGGAATAACTGAGCAGATTCATGGATTTTTTAAATTAATTTATTAATTAATTATTTTCTGTAAGGAGAGTCATATGTTTCCAAAGGTTAACACCTACCACTACTCCGTATATTTGTAATTTGCACGAGGTTAAGTCAATTTTATATACTTTTATAATTATTTTATAATTATTATCCCCCGCCAACACGAAGTGGGAGGGGGATATAAGTTTGACCTCGGTCCGTCCGTCCGTCCGTCCGATAGAAATGGGACAACTTTTCTCAGAAACTATTACAGATAGGACAACCAAATTTGGTGTGTAGCTTCAGACCATAAAGGCCTTGATGGAGTTCGAAAATAAGAGGCACACGATTGGCGGGGGATGTTGTAGACCATGTCAACTTGTTATTTATTGCCCTTCCCCAAACGAAGTGCAGGAGGGGTTATGTGTTTGTCTCCGTTTATTTATTTTTTTATTTATCTGTGTGTGTATTTGTCTGTGGACAGCCTACAGGCCACAGTTTTGGTCGGATCGTTTTCATATTTCACAGTGGGGTTTGTAATGGTCCAATGAGAAGTAATTGGTTTTCGGTGCAGATCCGGATCAAATTGTGGATTCTGGATCAGTTTGAAAATTTTGTCAACAATGGAAGACGATGCAAATTTGAACATTTCTTTTATAACTCCATCAATAACAAAAACAAAAAGAATCCCTTGAACATCAACACACTATAGTCCTACAGCAACAACAGCAAGGACAGCAACAACAATGAGTAGTTTGGTCCGGATCTGGTTCTCACGGATAAAATAACCTCTAAAATATCAGCCATATTTGAAGGTCGTGGGCGTGGGGAAGGAATGTGGCCTCCGGACACGCCCTCTAGTTTTTTTTTTTTTTTTTCTGACCGATGGTGTATGTTGCTTACTTGTGGGGTACACATTTACGTATCAAAAGGTTCCCAACCCACTGACAGGCATTTCACCATTTAGATATTTATTTTGTGCACATTATGAAGCTGCTTACTTATTCAGCAGGTGAATGAGGATTTAGAAGCAATATGCAGAGCCAATTTTGCCAATTCATCACTCAAAATATAGTATTATATGTGCGTGTCTCGCTGACAGTACCAGTGTACCTGTGCCAGAATGTTCACTGTATGGCACGAGTGCCATACGGGGCTGCATTGGTCGGAACGACTTTCAAGTCGGACGTTTCCGTGGCACCTTGGGCAGTTTCGAAGCTGAGAGTACTTGTAAAAAATAGCATAATTGTGTAAAAAACTATATTCCTGTAAAAAAATGTATAAACAACCTTGATGGCGGCTTCTGTCAACAGCGGCGAGGCACTTCAGTTTTTCCTTAAGAGCAAAGAAAACAGAAATACAGCAATCTTAACCGGTAGGAGCATTCACAAATTCCAGGACTGGCTGGAAATTCAAGGTGAGATCATTAAAAATATATTTAACCTGAAAAAAAAAAATACATACGATGAATACAAATAGTAAGGTAGCGATTGTTGTCACTAACTGTTGTCCTTGTGTAGCTTTCAGTTCATTTAGTCTCGTTAAACCATCTAACGTTAGCTGTCACGCCTTATTTATAAATGAAATGTTGAATTGGAACTGTTGTCTCACAAATGAATACAAAAAATGGTGCATATAATACATAGTGTTCGTGTTCGTGTTGGTAGCGTCTGGGGAATTTCGGAACTCGTTGGGCCACGGAGGGATGTTTACCGCACTCCTGTGGCCCAACTCGTTCTGAAATTCCAATCCGCTACCAACACTCGCACCGTAACCTATATTTGTGGGCTGGAACAAATTTATGAAGGTGTGATGGCGGTCCAGGACTGGACTCTGATATTTCCAATCGTTCTTGTTTTGTTGAAGGATCCCCACAGTCACAGTCTCAACATGATGCTGGGGACCACACCTGCAAATGTCTCGTCTGCAGCCCCTGTCTACATGGCCTTACTAAGCATTCAGGTCATGCAGTGGACTGCTTTGATGGACGATGTCCCAAGGCCAGTGTGCTGGTCATCAAACGTGTGTGTGAGTGTTTTTGAGTTTGTGTGTATGATGCTTGCGCATGTACCTGCATGTGTCTACGTGTGTACATTCATGTTGCTGAGTACAAAGTGGTGAGCGTGTTTG
Source organism: Gymnothorax reevesii (assembly GCA_029721435.1). NCBI lineage: Eukaryota > Metazoa > Chordata > Actinopteri > Anguilliformes > Muraenidae > Gymnothorax > Gymnothorax reevesii. The sequence continues at coordinate 53,953,458 of CM056587.1, read as the reverse complement.
TGTAATATTCAGCCTGCAGAACCCACTGCATTAGCTGATTTTGTTAAATTCCTCCCGGATTGACTTCAGTTGTTCCTCATTCTGTAACCTTTCATAAAATTTCTTCTCAGTCTGAAATATCAGAGAGGTGACAGAATGCATGTAATCTCACCTCGTTTCTGCTTCTAGAGTAATTTAAAGCTTAGTAAAATGATATGACTCCAGATAAAATTATACTCAACCTTCATCTGCTCTAACAATGACACAAATAAGGCGGTTCCTGACCACTGTAGTGAAGCGCTGTTAGGATTGCAATATAGCTGTGCAGATGCAGAGGAGTCTCTGGCAGTACTGTTAAATGCATTTGCAATTGCATTGTGTGTATACAAGCAGGAGTACACAAGGTGCAGATATCCTATGATCAGTGCATGTGTCAGAACTGAAAATCCCTGTGCAGTAGACCTCAATCAAATAGGAATGTCTGGTAAAGATGAATGTTGTTTATTGCACCAATTTATAAATCTCAAATGCGTGGCAGAATGTGGTGAGAAAAATGACTATACACGAATGACTTTTCCACCTATACACCGAAATACGAAGGAAAAAAGTAGCTATCAAATAGAGATATAACTTGAAGGAAATGGCACCATCAGTAATCCTATCTGCCTCGTCTCCGCATATCTTGCAAACTGGTTAACCTTTGGAGCAGAGCACATTGCTGACACCAGTTATAAAACTGCTACATCGCCCTTACAAAACATCATTTTTACTAAACATTGTAGACTGTAGCACTGCAAAATGCTGTCCATCCCCGTCTGAGATGAACATACGGATATGGCAGAAAGTTAGGACAGTGGGACCACAGGATGTCTTTTATCACTTCTCCATGTCAGCTCAGTAAAAATGGTCTTTTTTACTTGATTCCTTGTTTTCAGTCTTATTTTTTGGGGACTGACCGGGGAAAACACCCCACAGTTTCATATAAAGTTCAGTGATTTTGTAAGACAATAAACGACTTGATAAACAAATCTGACTGAGATGTTGAATGATACGGTATTTATTAGTGGGATTGCATATGAACTGCGCCACATCCTTTATGCTGCAAAGATCCATCGGCCCGTCGTGCAGCATGGGTCTCTTTCTCCATCTAATTCATCAAACACGTATCACAGTTCTGACATTTACTTCAAGCCATCTGAAGAAGTTTAGAAATTCAATAAGACCGGGGAAACTATGTCAATTTACTGCCATGCCTATTTGTCCAAAGAACCTTGAGCTGACTGATGACAGACCGCAATAGATAACAGTTTGACAGTACTTCAGCCTTTTTTGCATTGCTCTCTCTCTCTCTCTCTCTCTCTCCCTCTCTCTCTGTGAAGCAGTAACTGGTTAGTGCGGGGAAATGCTAGTGTGTGTGTGTGTGTGTGCAAAGCAGTAAAGTGCGTCTATTTGTAGGGGGTGAGAGTTTTTGTGTATATTTGCGTGAGTCGCTCACAGTCCCTCGGGGTATGTCAGGTTCACACAAACTGTGCATCTCAGACACTGCAATCATTGTTTACCCCGAGAGGAAGTAAAACTTGTCAAGTTTGTTTTCAAAACTAAAGGCATTCTTTAATTCATGACACATTCGGTCAAATTTGCAACAATCTGTCATAAGGGTCTCTCTTTTTTAATTTTTATTTTGTCCTATGTCTTCTTTTTTCGTCTAGCAGCCAAGATTTTTTTTTTTTTTTGTGGCAGGCAATGTCTGTGAGTAGAGATTTTGCACTGATTCTGTACCTCATCAAGGTCTTTCTCAGACATTTATCATTGATCGTGGTCCGGTATTTTGCTACCGTGTGAAATTGTATTAGGGTCAGATCTAAATTTGATCATTTCAGTTCTATAAAGGTTTACGGCCAGGCCGTGCTGTCAAGGTTAGCAGTGCTGTTGAAGCAGATCCAGGGTTTATTGCAGCCTCTGTCCAGTAGGGGCCAGTAAGAAGAGATTATCTGTGGTATATTATGACTTCTCAGAGTGTAGAGCAAGACAAGACAATGTAGTTTTTTTTTTTGTTTTTTTTTTAATTATTATTTTACCTCAGCCTGCAGGTATTGTGTTTGCTTGCGTGCGTATGTGTGTTTGTTCGTCAGCAGGATTACTCATTCAACCAATCATAACAAAATTTCATGGAAGTTGGACTGTTTGAATGAGAATGGGTGATTACATTTCTGGGCTAATATGCATACAGATCTGGATTCTGCGGCTGATTATAACTGCTAGTAGATCAAAACCTGCTGGTGGAGGTATGTGCTATTTGGGCACCCTTTAGTCTTATATGTTTTCCAATTCATTTCTGCAGATATTAAGGTAGGCTCCAGCCATCTCTCACTCACTATCCTGAGGGAAGAAATGTGCTCATTTGTAAATTTTCATACTGCTGTTCTTCCCAGTCTACATTGATTTAATGAGATCACAGGTTTTACCCCCCATACACTACTTACATATATATATATATATATATATATATATATATATATATATATATACTTATATATATATACTCTTCTTTCTACGTAATCATTTTCAAAAGAAAAAAACAATCATGAAATTATTTTCTAAGACAAATAAACAAGCCAGCTTTCATTCTTTTTTGTGTAAATATGAATAGTTTTGCCATAACTCTGTTATACTCTGAGATTTAATTGGTCAATATCCAATCCGACCTCTACTTGAGGCACTGCTCTTACTAAGGATGGTTAACAGTCAAGAATCTACGATACTTTAAGGAAATTTTCCAGAATACTAGTTACAGATATGTCTCTGCAACTGTTTTGGTCAAATTTGTCTGCATTTTTAAATATTGCTCTTATCAGATCATGTTTCTAGATGTAAAGGAAGTGAACAACATTCAGAACCAAACTCTGTCCTAATGTTTGCTGTCTCATGTCTCCCCCTACTCTCTCTCTCTCACCATCTCTCATCCTCTCTCTTCCCTCCTCTCACCCTCCCTGGTTTGGTGTCACAGTGCTGATTATTTCACCAAGAAAACTAATTTATGTGCTGAAAGGCTGATCAGTATTGGCAGGGGGTATTTAAATAAATGACCATTATCTTTTCATTGTAGAGTGCAACCTCTTTGGCTTATTAAATAAATTGGCAGCTCTCGCTGCTCTTTGCAAACAGCGTGTTAAGAAAGCAGATATGTTCACGCTGGACTTTAGCAGGTAGCTTTATCAGGAGTGGAGCATGAAAAAGCCCTTTGCACGATATTCCACAATATGGTGTCAGGGTCAAGTGAGATGAAGTAGTTGGCAAATGGCCATTCCGGAGAGGGGCCAGCAAAGCACTTCCATTGTCCTAATGTGCAATGCCATTGTGAGCAGGTGTAGAAGGAACATGCCTGGCAAAGAAAACACTCTTATTACACTCTTACGTCTAATCCCCTCTTTAAAATTCTGAGTAAGAGGGAGCGCAATCCCATCTGAGTGAGATACTTCATTCTCATATTCCAAGAAAAGAGGAAATTCATCAAAAATCACTTGTAAATTCACAATCTGAATGAAATAATAATAATAATAATGATGATAATAATAATAATTATTATTATTATTATTATTATTTTATTAAGGAATGTTACAACCGTGCCCATAATTATTGGGGTGCTGGGAATGGAAAAGTATTGAAAAGACCTAAAGGTCAACGTGAAACTGGCCTTAATAAAAAAAGCTACTGCTATGTTCAGTGAGAATCCTAAGTTGGCTTGCTGTCACCTGAGTCTATGCCTAGAAATCAGTGATTTGCATCTTTTTACTGTGAAAATAAAGTTATTATAACTATTATCATTATTATTATTAGTAGTAGTAGTAGTAAAAGTAGTAGTATTATTGTCGTAAATTAATAGCTGAAAAGGCAATTCACACAATATGACTATTGAGTATTGGAAAAACTGAATGCAGAACACATGAGCACTGTAGCACCATCAATAGCGCACATTTCAATAGTGCTCCTCTTGTTTTGACTCCGCCTCATTTCTCGAGAGGCGATGATTCACAGAGGTCATTTGCATATATCATGTCACCATTCCCTTTCATCTTCATTGGGGAAAAGTGCCTACGCGAAAACAAAGAATTACACCTGTACGTTTATTACAAGTGAGAACGGGGCGTCGGAACTGCACTACCGGGGCTGTCTCCCAACATGTCATTTGACTAAACGAGACTCTTTGATGTTCTGAATAAAGCAGTGGTATAATGTTGTTGTGCTACAACGGCACAATCATCTCTCGTTTCAGGAAAGAAATGAAATCAGTCAGCATTTCCATAACATGAGAGAAGAGGAGTTTCATACTAAGTGGCCATTAAAAGCAAAATCGTTTTTTTTTCCCTCATTGATTGTCAGAGGGAGGTAAACACTGAGGTAAACCATTTTGCTTTATCTGAACTGTGCACTCTTTTTTCTGTTCATTTATTTATTTTGCTGGGACCTCTTTAACATGCCTTTGAAATTATATTTAAAAGAAATCTTATTATACATTTAAAATACACTGCATTATTAGAAATGTAAGAACTTAATTCAGCTGTAGCTGTAATGTTAACAAGCGACAGCCTTTAACATCCCGTCGCAGTGTGAGAAACTATAATTGTACAGTAGGAGAACACACACACGCGCGCACTCACACACACACACTCACACACACACACACACACACACACACACTCACCAAACAGCTGAAATAGCTTTCAACACAAAATTTCTCCTGCACTGTTTTCAGTTTAAGAGCCTGTCGCATTTTACAGGGTACAAGGCAGCAGATATTAAGTCATAAAAAACAATTATGCTTTATGTTTGAACACAAGATTGCAAAATGGATCAAACTTAGCCTCCACAAGAGCATTCTCTGCGCACATAAGAACAATAGGTGATTAAGGACTGAATAGTTCCGAAACTCACATACAAGCACATTTTCTGTGCTGTAACTAATTTAGTAATGGCTTACTTTTTACAACATTGTTCTGTCTTCAGTATCTGAGTCATAGTTTCTCGATGTAATCATTCAGTCGGCATGAAAACATTTCAGAAGTCAACAAAAATGTGCACTTTTATTCTAATTGTCCTCGAAGGCTAATCTGTGTCAGGCTTCATTTGCATGCAGTTACCCATTCTGGTTGTTAAAGGAGCAAATCAAGTGAGAAAGTTTAATTACAGAGACTGTGTGTAAATGCTAACTGTTTATTTTAGAAGGCATCGCCATTAAGTGCTAAAAAAACAATGAGGAAATCCACCCTTAGTCTTTCTCTCTATGCCTGGGAACTAACAAGATAAGCAGAGATGATTAGAAAAGGACCATAAGATAGGCGGCTGAGAGTTTTGACAGTAAGAGGAAAAGCATTGATTGGTTTCAGAAGCCTCAAGCCCATCGGCATTTCTTTCCTTAACCCTTAGAATGCTGTAATAAATTTTCAAAAAATATATAAATTAAAATATATTGTGCTGTTGAAAACCTATCATGTTTGACTTGTTTAAAAGAGCTCCCCTGCTACCCCTGTGAGAGCTCTTTCAAACAAGTTGCCACATGATAGATTTTCAACAGCTTTGATATTTGATTTTGATATCTTACATCATTGAGCAACACTCTTTTCATTTAGTGCTCTAAGGGTTAAATGTCCTCCAGACTCAACTAAAAATTCCAGCTACGCCCAGCTGGTGTCCAAAGCTGGTTAATCATGGTCCAAGCTGTGTTTTGGACACTTCGAGGTGGTCATAGCTGGTCTGTATAGTGCTCAATGCTGAACTCATGCTGTCCAAAACTATTGAAGCTGATAGAAAAAACAAGGGAACTAGCCACCTTTCATAGTTGAACTCTGCATAAAACTCCTTGTTGTTTTCAGGGAAAAGATAGCTTTGTGTGAGAATGCAATGCCTGAGAATTTGATTGATTAATTATATAGCATTAATTATGGTCAGAGATGCTTGCTTTAAATAATAATATACATTCAGCATGTTGCCTGGCTGTTTTATGCAATCTCAATAAATCTTAAATGGTTTGCCTGCTGTTTACTGAGTAAAAGGACAGCACAATTTTGTTGAGCATGTCCTTACTGAAGTTGTGTACTTGAGCTATCTGTGCTGACTCTGTGAGGTTATTGAACTGTTATTCCTAACCTATGACAGTGCCCACAATTTTTCATCTTCATTGGGAAAGCATCATTGTTAGGCTATTAGGCTATAATTTGTTAATTTTCAGTGATTGGGCCCATATTTACTCAATCAGTTTTGGTTTAATTGCGCAATATGGATAAGATTAATTGAAAGATGTAATTGTGACTAAAACTCCTGAGTGGGATCCTACCACTCGAACTAGTATTGCTGTGATAATTTGACAGAATGAGTCGATATGGGGGTATTTGTGCAGGGAATTTAACCAGGGTTAAACATAAGAGATGACAGAAAAGAGAAATAAAGAAACAGAGATAAATGGCTTGAGATTGTTATATTACTCAAGGGAATCGTTCATGAATTAATTACATAAGTAACAAAGTGGGCTTTTCTTTTGAGAAAGCGCAAGCATATTTAAAGTTCCATCCAGCAAATGATCACAATATCACAAGCCATAGTGGATGACTACACTGGCCATATTTTGAAAAATGTCCGGGTGTCGGTAAGCAGTGGCATTAGCACATTTGGTCTTGACGGTACTTGGTCTGGTCTGAAACACGGTACATGGTTAATATACTGTACATGAAAGGCCCAGCAGAGTTAATAAACACCTTAATGTTGGTGTACCAACCCAGATAACCCCCCATGAGACTTTACCCAGGTGTAATCTGGCACAGTCCAAAATATACCCTGGGTTATAAAATGTGACTGAAATTGGGGTGCTATACTTTGGAGTGTGTGTGTGTGTGTGTGTGTGTGTGTGGGGGTTATACCCTATACCCTAAGGTATAAACTGGGCTAGCGCAGATTATATCCAGGGTATAAAACAGACTAGCCCACTTTAACGGCGGGTACACTCTGGGCTGGGAGAATACTTTGACCTGTTATACTGGCACCAATGTCAGTTGCACGCTTCTGCAAATATTCTAGAATATTTGCGGGTAAGTGCCTTTATTGTGTTCTGGATGAGAGCAGAATTGTGAAATCAAACATTTTTCTGGTGCTTTTGAGGGTGACACATCTGGAAGGTATGCATTAATTATTCCTACAGTAACCATTTTCGATGCAAGTGCCCCGGTGAGGTGAAAAGCCTATGTAAACAGTTACTTTAATGATCCAGTGAAACACTGAGCTGCCACGGGCACCAGCATACAACCGTGACCCTCAGTGTCCAGGGTTGAGTGTTCCTAGATGATTTACTATATGCTCTGTATGTTTGCTCTTCTAGTAAAACTAACACAGCTTTCAACCTTGACCATTAATGCACTCAAGTCAATTTTATTCTCATTATAGATTAATTTATGGGCCTTGGCTATTAACCTTAGCCTCTGTGAAAATTACTTTTTAAACTTTAATTTGCATCGCAGTTACTCTGCGGCCTGTGTTACAGAAAACTTTTCAGTGCCTGACAAGAAAATAAGCATTCATTTTCCTCTTGAAATAAAAGCTTAAAAAGGCTGGATCAGTTGGGAGATTTACATGAATGAAAATACATAAAATTATATTTTGTTTGAGTCAGTCCTGGTTGAATTGAAAAACGTAAGAAACGAAAGGTCGCTGCCTGTGCTTAGTGTCCACCTGAGCCCTATTGATTTTGGACTGGCTTTATTCCGGAACTTTCCTCCACACATTCAGCTCCAAACTCAATAAGTTGGGATCACACTTAGCACTTGTTCTGTCAAGACAGAACATTAAGACCTGCAGACTGAAAATATGGTAAACAGGTCAAAGATGGCAAGGGGCACGCACCTCTGACTCCCACATTATGTTAGTGGGCAACTAAGATATTCTAAATCTGTTGTATAAGACCCTGTTTCCCGGTGACCTATCATCTTGAAGGCAAACTTTTCGAACATACCTTGGCACAACTAACTTTACTGATTAACAAATCAAAGCAGATTTTTAGCTGTGAAATGAGGTATACTTTGTTCATGCTCAACTGAAAACTGATAGGATTTTACTTGCTCCTTCAGAATCAGTTACAGGTAATTACTGTGTCAATACACATTCTCTTTAAGGCCGCTCTTTAAAACACTGCGATCACACTGATTCTTCCCATTTAAAAAAAAAAAAAAGGCTACTGGTCTCTCAGGTGACTGGAAATGAATAATAAAAATAAATCTGCATTGGGAAAGGTCAATTTAGACTTTTTTCCGTCTTACTATTATTTTAATATGTTCTCTTGTTCAGAATCAGGTGCAAATTCCTACTTAATCTTCCTTATTTACACTGGGAAAAAAATTTGACAAGTGCTTGAAATAGCCTTCCATTTGAATTGTAATACTGGAGAAAAAAACCTGAACTTATTTAAAAAGTGGTTCCATTTTTGTTCTTAAGCTTTTTTACATTTTTTTCTCACTGATGGTTCTTCTTATGTACGCGCATTTCATGTGCTGCTTTCTGTTTGTACTATGATATGAGCTGATATATTATTTAAAAAGGTCATTCAGTTAGCCTTCTGCTACTGAGCTTCTTCTTCCTTCTTTTTTTTTGGCCACAAACTAGATGGCAAATGTTTTGGGGGCATGATGAGCAAGGGCGAGCGCTTGGAAAGCATCCAAGCCGACGTGCACTGAAAATTGACAGACAATTACAACGCAGGGAACTGTGGGATACCATTCCGTGATGGCAGCTGCGCTGGGAAGATTGAGCCGGATAAGACTCAGCTGATTTCCTAAAGAAGACCGCATACACAGTCTCTAACACCTGTTCAGTTTCCAGAATTTTTTAAATATTATTTTAGTCTTCCAGTATGCTTTTGCTTGGCCCAGACCCCAGACGATACCAGGGCCAGACTCAATGCGTGCGCAGCACAATTTTCAATAATACATGACGCCTGACTGAGTAGATTGTTGTCTGGGTTAACTTTATCCCCTGTTTGTTAAGCTTCAGTCATTTGGCATTGATAGGCATTGCAATTACGGGAGGTTTTGGAAGGTTCTAGCTGACAGTTCATAAAGGTGTCATATTATAACGAACACAAAAGCACACATATCACGTCTCAACGAGTAGAGTTTTTGTTTAATTTCTAATTGTTTGGATGTGTTGGTGAGCTGACATCTGTATATCATATGAGTGCCGTGCGAGTGACACTTAGCAGTGATAATTGCGAGCGCCTGTTGTAAGTGCATGCATTACAAACTACAGTCTGTTTTCCTCTGCTTTTTTCAAGTTTACATTGATGTATTCTTATCCAGTTGTTAATCATGATGACATCTATCGAAATGAACTCATTATGACAGTTCTGTCTTCACTTAATCAATCTACATTCTATTCCTGCAGTGCTCCCGTCTGTGACTCTAATCTCTAAAGTTGTTGTAGACAATATCAGTCTGAACTGCAGTCTGTTAAACCATGTTATGTAAAACCCAGGTCCCTTAAGATAGAGAGAAGGTGCACAGGAAAGTCGAGGCTGGAGTTAAGATAAGAGAACTCCTTTTGTTTGGCTCCATACAATGAACAATTGTGCCGTCAAGATGTTTCCTAATTCAATAAAAATTCAAGTTATTTATTTAATGAGGCGACAATGGTCGACAATCTGGCTCAGAATTTAACGCTTTCGTGCCTGCATACGGAAATTTCCCAATTTTGCTAATTGACTGCTCTGAACAAGTATGGATTTATTTGTTTTTTTTTGTTGTTGTTGTTTTTTTGCCTTGGGGTCCTTAATCTTATCCAGAAAAAGCTGGAGTGGGTACAGGGTTCCATTCCAACTAAGCAGTTACACGCTGGCTTCTACTAATGAAGGTCGTCAGGAAAGATTGAGATTCCAACTAGTGATGCATCTCTGAATATTTGCTCTAAGATATGTAAAATCTGCAACATTTTGCGGGATAGAAATGCATGTGACTTGTGCGAAAATGAATACGCAACATTTCATTTACCTATTTCATGCCATGAAATGCTACGGTTAACTCTGAATTGAATAAAATCTTCGAACACATTTGATAACTGGTCTTAATTAACTTGGGCAGGGCTGTGTTTAGTTTTGTATAAGATTGGATTCAAAGGGTTACAAACAATAAATAAATTAAATAAAGACAAATACATTTAATGCATGTATTATCAATGGGAAAACTTAGCTTAATGGCTTAATTTCTTTCACATTTTATATCCACCCGAACAAGCAGGAGAACTGTCATAACAGTATCTTTAGTTTCTCCTGCTTGGGGCCATTTTTATGAATGGAGATTACAGCTGCCTCAAGAAAGGTGAGCAGTGCAGTGATAAAAGCACAATCACGAGAGACACAAAGCCATTATTCCAATAGTAACACAATGAACACAATGAGTAGCTCACAATGAATGATTAAACAACCAGATAGCCTTTATTTTATTCTTTTTCACTTTCAGTTTAAACAGCTGCAGCCTTTTGGCTTCCTTACTTCGGGCAATTTTATCTCGTGTGACAAAACCAATTTGCAGTATTGTGCAAAATAAGTACAATAGAATAATGACATATTTACCTGTGTGGAAACTGTGGAGGCAATAATGATTGAGAGACTACTTTCGGGGTTTGACTTGAACAGAATAAGCCTGCCTTCATATAAACAAGCTAATGCATTAGTTGTTTAAAGTGCTTGATATGGTTTATTCATGCAATTTAATTAGGATAATTATACAAGACAAACAGGTAACCCATCTAAGCTGATCAATAAGTCAGAGGAAATATTTTCCAAATGACTGAAAATTAGCAGTTAATGAGTGCGTGTGGGCGTATAAAAATAAATGGACATCCCCTGTAAACTTGTCCGCAAACAACAAACACAAAAAACATTTGTTACAAAGCCCATGGCAAATTGCTTGGGTAAAATAATTGTGTACAAATTTCTGTAAGAATTTTGATTCAGGAAAATGCCTTTATATCTTTATCCACGTCAGTTTGACTGGGAAAGTGGCACGTATTTTGTTTCCACAAATCCCTTACTGAAGTAAAACCCATGTCTAACTTACATAAAGCAGGACTCACTCATTGTTTACCCTCATAAAGGGGTGACCTCAAACGTTTTGGAGAAACAGATTACCTCAAAAAAATCTGTAGGCCAACTTCATTGCAATATGTAGAAGGAACTTAAAGAAAATAAGGTAAAGTTATTTTTTATATGTTTAAAAAAAGTGCTATGAACACAAGGTCATTACATTGGCATACTCAATTTTTTTTTGAGGTAATAGCTCTCCACAAAACAGTTGAGTTCGCCACACTTGTCAGGGTTTACAGTGTGCAACACAATGTCAGATATACACTTTTTCTGGTCCTGCATGTATGAGGCGAGCTCATCTTCAGGGCTATAAGAATAACTTGATGAAAAATATGAGAGCACTAATTATCACGAGTGCCAGTTTTGAGTGAACTGCTTGGAGTAGTGAATGAGAGCGCCTCTGCAACCTCCTTCGCACATTCAAATAAAAATCCCAGACACATACCAACTAACTAATTTATAATATATACGACTACTTGCCAAAACTCTCAAACGAGTAATAATACAGATATAAATCCTAAACGCATAACAAACATGAGTTCTATCTTCTCCTTTTCTCTCAGAGTTTGTTGTATGTTTCGATACGTGCATCATTCAAACACACGCACATTTCACGAACTGATGTTCGCCATTTTGAGCGATCAGCAGCTAAATTTTCCCAGGTATCGAGCGTTCCGCCTTTTTTAAGAATTAGTTTGCAGTTGTCTTTGAAACGCAGCTTCGGATGTCCAATTTTCCTTCTCCCATTTGCTAATTTACCACAGAATATTCGTTTTACAGACCGGTTTTCGTCCATTCGATAAATGTGGCCAAGCCACCGAAGTCGGTTTTTCGCTAGAAGAATTTCGATATCTTCTGCATTGGTTCTGCGGCGAACATCTTCGTTACTAATAAAATCGCTCCACTTGATTTTCATTATCGATCGTAGATGACGCTGTTGTATAGTACGTAGTTGTTTGATCTCATGAGCGTAAACCGTCCATGTCTCACTCCCATAGAGAAGTATTGGAAGAAGACATTGTTTGTAAAAAGTGACTTTTGTCATAGTTATGATGTTACGATTTTCGAAAACTCGTTCTTTTAGTTTACCATATGCACATGCAGTTGCTTGAATACGCACAGTTATTTCATCTTTTAATGTAAAGTCTCTGCTGACAAAGATTCCAAGATATTAAAAGCGGTTTACATTTTTAAGTTTTGCTTCTCCGACGTAGAAATCAATTTCAGGACCCAGGCACATTACTTCAGTCTTTTTCGCATTAATGTGAAGACCAAAACGTTGAGACACTCTATGATATGCAAAAAGCAGATTTTGTAACCCTACAAAAGTGACACTAAGAAGAGCTATGTCATCAGCATTTTGAGCCTCTCTTATTTAATCCAGAGAAACTTTTGATTTTGTTTTAAGTCTTCTTAGATCAAAGAGACTTCCATCAGTTCGAAAACGAATTAAAATAGAGTGTTCATGTTTTATGTCATTAAATGCTATCCACAGTACTATAGCTGCATATATTCCATATAGAGTTGGAGCTAGCTTGCAGCCCTGCTTTACACCACAGTTGTAGCTAAACAGTCGCGACAGTTTATGTTTCCACGTGATAGTTGAGCTAAATTAGCAACATATTTAGCTTCATGAACAAATGCCAGTTAAGCCAATGATGAAATCAGTGTAAAAGGTTTTGTACTAAGACAGAAATGTACTGTCATTCAGCACCTTTTTAAGAGCTGTTATAGATCAGGAAGTTCAAGAGCCTTATCGAATTAGGATGATGATGATTATTATTATTATCAGCCCCAATAATGAAGCTGGTATTGGTTTCAGTTGATCTGTGTGACTGCGTGTCATCACGCTAAACTACAGCAAAATTACTATGAAACTACTGTCAGACTTCCAGGAAAGCTGATTTGAGCCTTGTTGCAAGAGTTTAAAAAATATTTCTGCCTGTCTGTCTGTCTGTTTCTGGACAATTCTTGTGAACGCAGTAGTATTGCAACCTTTTAAGATGCAGCCCTCAAACTTCACAGGTAAATAGTTGTGATAAAGAAGAAGTCTGAGTTCGGCAATGGGCGTGTTCTGAGCCATACTGTGAGCAATGCCCGCTTCGCTTAGTGGGGCTGGTGCGATCCCAGATGGTCTCTAGTCATTATCATTATTCCTACTCATGTTACCAAATTTCCAGCAAGAATTTGATTTTTTTTCCAACAGCTTCTTTTTCCTGTAGTCAAAGCAGAAATGCAAAATAAACCATTACTGTCGGCCATTTTGGAAGAGAAAGAGAGGTAACATGGCTGCTGGCAGCAGCTGTGCCCTGACAACCCTTCTCCTCCTGTCTCCTGCACTCTTCTCCAGGTATGTCATCTCCTCCCTGTCAGCAAGGCTCAAAACTGATGCTCGCTGACAGAGCTAAATCAGTCACATCTCACAGCATCTCCACTTCATGTACAGGCACCTCAGCTGTGATGATGTCACTTTAAGTGTGCCCTCATAAATAATCACTGCCAGCACAAGTGTATTGGAAGAGCCACTGATGCATCAAACTAATATTTCCAAAGAGTTTCACTAGCAATATATGGAGTAGAGTGTGTTTTGTGTGTGTGCACGTGTGTGATAATTAAATAGGAACCAAATGGTGGGCAATCACAGTTTACACTGCTTGACAGTGTTAACATTTGTCCTTCTTTCAGCCTAAGGAAAAAAAAATCGATGTCATCAAAAAAAAGAGAAAAAAAAAATTAAATTCAAGGAATGGGTCAAATGATGAAGGATGAACTTAATCACAATGACAATGCTGGCATACACGGGGGAGCTTTCTGTCATAAGTTTGTAATTCTTGCTTTTTGTTAATACTGTGTGTTAAAACCGTGGTTATGCTTAAAGGACACAAGGTTTTTACCTATTGTGATGACTCTACCTGTTGGAATTTGTCTATTTATTACTTTGCTGACATACCATCGTTCCTATTAAAATTATCAACATTATTATTATTATTAACTACAATTATCGAGTACGTTTTCAATGAAAACATTAGATTTTGGTGAGTGGGTATCTCATGTTGTCAGTTTACTGAGCAGTCAGTTGCTAAAAAGGATTAAAGAGATTTAATAAAATTAAGGAATCTAGAGAGAAGTGTTTAATTCTGATCACCTAATTCACCTTTGGCCCCAGTAAACACAGTGCTGATGTGATCAATGACAAATTGCCAATTATGTTGCAATATGTAATGAAAATTCGATGGTAAAATTAATATGAACCAAAAAATATACTCATTAAGCAGATTAAAGCTCTAGCTTATGAAACTGTCCCATGTTCCGTGGAAGGATGTTAAAAGGCTTAAAATAAATTCAATTTTTATTGCAGAAGCATACTCTCACACTGAAAATTGTAGAAAAATGTAACTTTCAACTCAAGTGAATTTTAAGGGGAAAAAATAGCTGACTAAGAAATATTTTTTTTCATAAAATCATCTGTTCCGCAATTATTGGCACCCCTAACAATTCCTAGGAAATAAATGTAATTGAAGTATTTCTGTCATTTCTACAGTAGTTTTCAAAGTTGATCAGAGTATCTAGGAACATTTAATCAGTAATTTATCACTTCCTGTTTCCCTGGGGTATAAATACAATGAGAAACAGAAGCCATTTCTCTTATCCACTCTTCAACATGAGGAAGACAAAAGGACACACCTTTCAAGTAAGGCAGATGTGTGTTGACCTTCACAAGTCAGGCAATGGCTACAAGAAAATAGCCACTCGCCTGCACCTGCCCATATCAACTGTCAGGAATCATTAAGAAGTTAAAAACAACTGGAACAGTGGTACACAAGCGTGCACAAGGACGCAAGGTTATTTTGCCACCATGCACAGTGAGGAAGATGGTAAGAGAAATAAAAAGCTCACTGTTAAAGAATTTCAACAAAAGGTAGTATCCTGGGGTCACAAAGTCTCCAAAACAACCATCAGGCGATACACTATCTTCATGCCAACAAGCTGTTTGGGAGGCATGCACGGAAAAAATGTTTCCTCACTCACAGTCATAAACACAAACGTCTGGAGTTTGCTAAGTGGTACTGGGACTTCAACTAGGACCGTGTGCTTCGGTCAAATGAGACCAAGGTAGAGCTTTTTGGCAACAAACACTCTAAGTGGGTCTGGCGGAACACAAAAGATGAGTATGCAGAAAAGCACCTCATGCCCACTGAGAAGTATGGGGGAGGATCAGTGATGCTGTGGGCCTGTTTCTCTTCCAGAGGCCCTGGGAACCTTGTTAGGGTGGATGGCATCATGAACGCTTTGAAATACCAGGACATTTTAAATCAAAATCTGGTGGCCTCTGCCCCAAAGCTGAAGATGGGTCATCACTGAGTCTTTCAGCAAGATAATGATCCTAAACATGTGGCCAAATCTACACAGAAATGGTTCACCAGACACAGAATCAAGCTCCTCCTATGGCCATCTCAGTCCCCAGACCACAACCCTATTGCAAACCTGTGGAGTGAGCTGAAGAGGAGAGAGTAGAGGAGAGGACCCAGGTTGCTGGATGATTTAGAGAGATTGTGCAAAGAGGAATGGTTGCGTGAAACATTATAGGAGAAGATTAGGTGCTGTTTTTTTTGGCAAAGGGGGTTGTACAAAGTATTAACATCAGGGGTGCTAATAATTGTGTTAAAAATGATTCGATGTAAAATAATTATTTCTTAAAGTGGGATTTTTTATCCACACTAAATAAATGCACTTTAATAAAAAAAAAAGTGAAATAAAGGTTGGATTTTCCTCCTTTTTATCATTGTGGTCCTAAATTATTTAGAAAAAAAAATGAATTTATTAGAAGCTAAAGAACACATCTTAACCAGAGGTGCCAATAATTATGGAGGGCAGTGTATATTAATGTTATTTATCTTTTTTTTTAATGTCATGCTCAAGCACACTTGACTTCGAAATGTCTGACTAGGCACCTTGGATTCCCAGATTCACAGCAACACACCAAGTAAACAAACCCTTGATTCAGACCACAGCTTGTTTACCTACCATATACTACATAAGCACTATAGATCGCTATTTAATAGCCATGGTATGTTCTAGAGTGTGAATAATCAATATTTTTCAGCAATGGCTTTTCTTTATTTACAATGTCACAACAATGTAACTGACAAGAATTCAACAAGCCAAAGCTGCCTGCTGTATCATCTGTTTATTTTCCCAGTGAGAAGTCCCAAACCGAAGAGCTGTCGCAAATCGATTTCTCTCCAGTGTGAGGTGTGTCTGATTGGCTAGCTCTGGGCCGGTTGGCTTTTTAAAAAGTCATTTGGTTTATAGAGGGTTTTTCCCCTCCACATTCCCGATCCATTTTCATGACTGGCATCCATTTTTTATTTATTAATTTTTTTAGCAAGAACAAACAAAAAAAAATGTACGTAGAGCTCTATAGCACTAGATTTCTAAGGACTGTTTGGGAAGTGGAATTGGCCAGACCATAATTCAAGCTTAACCCTCGCACACTCATGAAATGCATACTTACTGAGGACATAGAGTTCGGGCAGCAAGGTCGATGGAGGGCATCACTGCCTTCACTATGACATGTGACTTCACTCATTTCAGTCCTCAGGAAATATGAAGGCAGTATTTCACAGCTGTGTTGAATGCTGAAATAAGGGCACATATTTTCTCTGACTCGCTGGTGCATGCTGCCTTTTGCCTAGTGCCTTCCTTCATGCGTCACTCGGTACGGCAAGATGCTGCAGTATATCTCACCCAAAAACTTTTTACAGCACGCTGAAAGAACTGTGAACAGTGAATGAATTATTATTCACACGATACTTCAGCGAATCCTCAGGGGTGATTTGTCCTCTCAAATCGACCCATCCTAGGTCCTTACTAGGAGCAGTGGTCAGCTACAGTGCAGCACTCAGAAACCAACTCCGGTTCTAAAGCCAAGGCCTTGGTCAGAGGCACCGGCCGGAGGCTTCCTATAGTTTATGTCTTCATGGGTGGACCTATACGAATTTAAACAAGTGAAACGCAGGAGCGCCAGGATTTAAGTGGCCATTTGCACTCTGTTATGAACTGATGGTAAAATTACAGTTAAAAAGACTGTCAAAAAAGTTGCCAGTTTGTAACAATGTATGCACACACCCACATACACACACACACACACACGCACGCGCACACACACACACACACACACACACACACACACACACACACAGTTTCAGGGTCATTTAAACTGTCCATCAAGCTGCATTGGAACTCCCTGTGGCTAAACTGACATCCAGGTCCTCATAAACCCTCTTTACTCTGACATACCATTAGCTGACCAAAATATCCTTTGACGCTGTCTCAGACTGCATATTAGTGGCTGTTGGTGCATCATGGATTTGTTTAATAACATTATTCAAGTCTGTCTTGGACTTGAATAATGCATAATAATAAGAACGTAGGCATGCATGTTCAGAGTAATTTTATTAAATGTTCCCTAAAAGTTAACTCAATTAATTTCATAAAATATTCCTTAAAAAAAAAAAAAGATACTGAATTATAGTTTCAGTAGACCCTCAAATTCCAAGGACAAATCTTGATAATCAATTTATGAATTAAAATTTGCTCGTCAAATTTATTTTTTAATTTGATAAAATGTTAAAAAGTGCACTGGACTGAGGGCATGCCTGCACAGAGGCTTAAGAAAGAGGTCCGCCTAATGGATAACACAGTTCTAGTTAATTATTCACACTTGCCCTTGGTGTTCCTTGGAGAGACAGCATATCAGATAGCGCCAAATCCAGCTTTTGGGCAGAGTCTGTGAGGGCGGGGGGAATGTCTGTCTCTCCCATAACAGCCTTTCACACAACACCCTGTCTCGTCGGCAGGACTAGCTCTGTACCGGGAGACCTGTAGCGTACTTTCCGCTGCACAAGTCAGTTTGATAGAGGACATGATGAGGCCGAGCGGTTGTCATGCAGCATATGGCTTTCATTTCTAACACAAAGGCCGAATCTGCTACAAACCCCCTATAGAGATGAAGGCGCAATGATTCACGCCCGACTCGGCCTTCAGCCCTCTCAAGGTTTTTTATCCGCAGTAATGCGGTGCACATCTTTCTCTCCGCCGCTCAGTAAATGGAAGCAGAGTGTTTGACCTTTCGTGGCCCGGAGTGAAATGTCATTGGAGAAAACCATGAGAATTACATGCAATTTCACCGTGTCACTCAGAAATGTGTCGTCCTGTTTGCAATAACATTAGTCCGCCAGGGATGTTTCTATTGATTGAGAAAAAGGTGTCAATCACTTGAGCCAATGGAGTATAAGTCGCAGGCAGGTACAGTCCTTGCATACAGAAGGCAGTGAAACTTTTGTGAAATTATGAAGTCGTAATGGCCAACTACAAGGCATAAAACATCAACGCTTACACTTTTGTTTGCACTAAAATTTGACACATTCATCCGTCATAAGATATGAGTTCAGCTTAACATAAAGTAAAAAGTTAAGGGTCCAAGATCAGATAAACAGCTTTTGTTTTTGTGTACAATATCACTTAACAGACATAAGCATTATCTTCCAAGACCTTTTAGGTCCTTTTTTTGTAGCTTTGTCTTTGTTTTACGAGGTTGAACTAAGATTAATTCACCGACCTTTCTTTTGCATTAAAAAAATGATTTGTCAATTTTTGAGTTGCACTTTGTGTTGTTACAGACCAGCGGCAGCTGCTTGTTTTTCAAAGAGGGGAAGCTCATTTTCGGCTTACATCGTAAGATATGCTAATTTATTTATATGTAAATTCTGCCCTCCGTTTCTTCTCAAGAAAATGGTCTCTGACCCTGTCGTACTAATTGGGTGTCTTTTCCAAGGACTTGACCAGTGTCCTCTCAATGGCCAGCAGAGCTAGGCTGCTTAAACAGACTTGGCCCATTGTGTTGTGGGTGTAAGACTTGAATAAATGAACAAACTAATGAAACTATATTAAACTCAAACAAGGAAATATCAGAATTAAGTTAAACTGAAACAAGGAAATGCTATAATTGTGTTTTATTTACAGTGTGTGATGTGTACAACGGAAATGGGCTATATCGCTAAGCAAAGACCAAACAATGAGCTGTTTTGTTCATCTCTCAAATTCTCTTGCAAACTACGCAAAGAGACTGAACTGGAAAATGCTCCAGTGGCAGTGTGTAATTCAAAATCGCTGTCAATCAAAAAGGAATTCAGTCTTGAGACAGATCCTCCAATCTTCATGCAGAAGCCCAGCGTCCAGGCGCGCCCACTGCCCCATTGACTCCCAGGTCGACTTCTGGCGATTAATTAACATTACCCACGTAGCTAATCTTGCACGCAATGACTCCTGTGCGCACACGTTTTTGTAGCCTGCCGCCCAAATGTGAAGATCAAGGAGACCAGAAACTCTCGACTCATCTCCACTCTCGTTTAAACATTTTGCCGCGTGATGTGAGAACTGTAGGAACCCTGGGTGAGGTGGGGATTTTGATGGTGAACTTTGACCTTTTCAAGGTCAAATCTGGCCACGTGACACCATGATCTTGGAA
This sequence comes from Gymnothorax reevesii, assembly GCA_029721435.1. Lineage (NCBI taxonomy): Eukaryota > Metazoa > Chordata > Actinopteri > Anguilliformes > Muraenidae > Gymnothorax > Gymnothorax reevesii. The sequence goes on along the minus strand of CM056587.1, from coordinate 53,933,833 downwards.
ATTCGGGTGAAACGCGCGTAACTTGCGTTACTCTCATAGATCGCCCAAAGTCGACCCCAGAGACGCTGGGTGTCTGTGGGACCGTCTAGTTTCGCTGCCGCGAAAAAAAAAAAAAAAACCCGTCTCATACAAGCCCACAGACACAGTACAGCAGGTTTAATGACTATGACGCTGCGGTATTGTAAGAGAATAAAATTTTCATAGTCTACCTGCAACAAGTAGCTTATTCTGATCTAACTTGTCTTAGAGTTGAACGTCTTCTAATGAATTTTTACTCAATGAAATACAAACACAACTGTACGTATTTGACCATTTATCTATGATACTTTAGAGGAAATTGAGCTTCTTTTGCAGTCTTAGAGGAATCGCCTCTGTTACAAACACATATAAATACAGTAGATTACTTTCACAGAAAGCTTTAAAAGGCTGTGTTAGAAACTCAGGAACAAGAAAATAAATCAAACAAACTGAGATTCACCGTATTAACAATCTGGAGCAGGGGTGTCAAACTAACCCGTAAACGGGCCAAGAGGCTGCAGGTTTTCACTCCAACAATGCAGAAGCGCACCTGATACAACTAATCAGTTGTGCAGGCCTAGATCAGTTGATTAAATCAGTTCTTTCAGGTGAGCTTCTGCTTGGTAGGATTGAAGACCTGCAGCCTCTTGACCCGTTTACGGGTCAGTTTGACACCCCTGATCTAGAGAGAGGTCAACAAGATTTCAGACAGTGACACAATTCAGTGATGGTCACAATGGTCAGTGATTCTGACCATTCCAACTAACTTAACCTACCCTCAGGTAAAAGCTGACAGTCAGCTCTTTATTTGGTATTTTATTTTATACAAACTCAGCCGTGTTGGAAGTAAGGCTCCCAGAAACTGTGTCTCCGTCCAAATACTTATAAACCTCACTGAATGTGCCAGGGACAGCTTCTCAGTAGAAATTTGAGGAGGCATAACAAATCTGTGTTGACTAATCAGTAGTCTTGACCTGCTTTCAATCATTTTCTTTGATTAACAAGTGTTCCGATCACTAGAGAAATCCAAAGGCAGTAAAGTGCACAGCTTCTCTCTCAGTGCAATGCTGGGACAATTGAACATTAAATTAAATTCAGAAAAATGTTTTAATCATTTACTAACTAAAGATAAACTGTTTTGCTAACCTCCCAGGTGCTGTTAGCACATCCTGCAATGCAGGCTATCTGACCTGTGCTTCATGGTTGTTTAAAATGCTACAAAGATTGGCTAGACAAATCCACAATTTGAATATTATTGACTGAACGCAATTTTGAGTCTAAATTATGTTTTGTATTTCTCATCTTACCTCTACAAAAAGAAGTGGTCGAACATGATGGTGTAGCACGGTTTTGGAGTGCACGTACTGTTTGAAAAATTAAATGAATAAAAAAACAAATGAATTGAAAACAGGTCAAGACAATCATTAGTTTTAAGGGATACTATGTGCCTTCTCTGGTTTTAGCTCACCGCTCACCAGCCTCAGCTGGTACACAGCCTGCCTACCAAAAAAAAAAAAAATTGAAAAAAGTTGCGCGCACCAGTATTTTGTTGGACCCTTTTAGCTTTGATCTCGACGCACATTTGTCATGGCATCGTTCTGACAATCTTATGCAATGTTACAAAATTTAGTTCTGACCAGAATTTAATTAATTTTTAGCAGAGATATTCCACTGATGAAGAGAGAGTCAAATCACTACACAAAGTCTTCTCCAGAATATTCTGAAGGCTTTCAAATGGTTAAGGTCACTTCTGTGACAATTCCATGTGCGAAATAGATTCCTTAAGCTTGCTGAACCACTCTTTCACATTTTGAGCCCAATGAATTTTGGCATCGTCATCCTGGAATATGCTCGTACCTTCAGGGATTAAAAATCTATTGATGGGAAAACCTAGTCATCCAGTCCATTCAAGTAGTTTGCTGATATTATTTTATTGCTAACTAACATTGCTGAACCAAGACCTGGGCAACTGATGCAACCCCAAATTATAGCACTGCCTCCAGAGGTGTGTGCTTGTGCAGTGGGTGCTATGCATGATGGGTACACTGCTTCATGGGCTTCCTTTCTTACACTGACCTGCCCAACTCTCAGGCACAGGGTAAATCTGGACTCAACAGATCACATGACCCTTTCCCATTGCTCCACAGTCCAATCTTTATGCTCCCTGGTAAATTGAAGTAATTTTTTTCTCCAATGAGCCTCACTAACAAGTGGCTTTCTTGTGACAACATAGCCGTTTAGTCCCAATCATGCAAGTTCTTTTTGCATTGTGAGTGTGGAAATGTACTTACTCCCACAATTACACGTAGCAATGCCATCGACTGTCAGTGCATTTCAGTGATCTCCAGTCACAGTCATTCACAATTATCACCATCCTTCCAGGTTTTACTGGTGCGAAGACAGTTCCTAACCCAATGCTCATGATTTCAGCAATCTCTCAAGTGGTTTTCTTTGCTTGATGCCGGCCAGTAGATTTTCCCTACTGAAACACAGAAACATTTTCAGTGCCTATGGGATGCGTCTTCCAACATGGCTTTTTAAATAATGAAAAGCTACAAACAGCATCAGTCGTGATAATAGGAATTATTACCAGCTGGAACTTATTAATCACTGCGATAATGATTCAGTCATTGGATCTTAAGTAGTTGCTTATTTAAATCCAACTGTCCACATTTTTTTTGGCCAGGCAGTTATACATTCTCCATGTAAGCCCTACAAATATAGCAAATGGAAAGTTGTTGCAATTAAATTGTTCATCCCCACAGTTTAGATTGAATTTATTCATTCATACTGGGTAGTGTGCCTCCGAGAGAGTCACTGATCTGATGCTGTTGTTTTTCTGCAGTTAGGCTCGTGGTCTGTCTGTGAGAGGCTACACAGAGGTAGCATCTGGCTAGTCTGAGACATGCAGTGTCACTGATGATGCTATTATCAAGCAAACTTAGCCGCCACGGTTTGTAGGGAGGCAAGCAGCCCCAACGCAAGAATCTACAAAAAACATCAACTGCCATTGAGAGTTGAACACATTTACTCCAGGACCTGAAAAGTGAAATTTCCTTTTAGTGATATGATCTGTCATTTTCCCTCTCCAAATGTGACTGTGAAACACGCAGAAAGGAGAAGCAATGTGAAATCAGGTGACGCTTCAAAAACTGCAAGTGATTAGAAAAGATTTTTGATTTTGGTTTTAAAGAGCAAACAAGATACAAAACGACTGTGGCATAAATCAATAAAACTGGATGCAAGTTTGTGCACCAAGATGAACTTTATTTACTGGGGAAGTAGAAATTTGCATATTATTTTTATAAAATTGTTCTACCTTGTTACACGGCAAGGATGACAACAGCCTACTTCTGTGAACATGGTATTCAGAATGGTAAAGGTCAGGTCGGGAGTCACTATAAAATAACAATTTTTTTTTTCAAATACGGTTCTCTATGAAGCATAATTCCACAAGTTTTCGATATACCCTCTTTATGTGCTTGCATGCATCTCTGAAACAGAGACCCTCTTGATCTAGTTCAATCTTACACACATTTGAATTGACTTATTTTGATTTGTGCAAGCAAAGACACAGAGAAGATGCCAGCCTGGACTCTAACCCAAGACCTAAGAAATGGGCAGCCCTGTACATTGCCTCACCCCCCGCGTTCTCCTAGCCTGCATTATTTGGCCATCTCTGCATAATCTATGTCATAAATTATACAGCACTTTGGCTAAGCTTATTTGCTAAAAAGGGAATGGCGGATATTAGTTTGCTTAAAAAAAAAAGAATGAGATGACTGGTTCTTTTTTTTCAAATTCCTCATCGTTTACTGGCACCAGTAATTAAGGAGTTCCACCTACAGAACATGAAATACTGGGCTATAGTACTGTGAAAATAAGCTTTTGACCGAAAGTGCTCTGGAACGCATTACACATCGTCTTCCGAATCCAGATTACCCGCACGCTGCATGAATGCCACAGCAGAGGATGACCAGTCGTTTCCCACAACGAGATTTCGCTGAGCGCAGATGAGAATCCCGCCGGTCTTTACAAAATGTCAGGAGACAAAAGACGGAAAACTATCTTTTCAGGTTCTTTTGTCTGATGGTTCTGTCTCAAGCCAGGGCCCGGTCACCGCAGGTTGTCTTTCCAGAGTTCTGAGGTGAAGCATGTTTCTATCACAGAACAGATGGGCTGTACTCCCTCCTCAGTTATCAAACGATTGATCCACTTTTGTCTGGTGTGAATTTCACCCAAGCGCAAGACTATACTATGGGTTGTTTCTGTCCGGCAATTATTTTTGGAGTAAATATCTTGTTTCATGAATTGAAAATAGGTGAGAGTAATTGCTGTGGAGGGTTTGTTTTACAGTGATGCTGAGGTACATTCATTTTTTTTCTTTCTTTTTTTGTGATGGATCGAGTACTCTGTTTAGCCGTTCTGGTAGTAGTGTGCCTTTACTCGTCCTCACACCGTAGTTTGTCTGCTGCTATTGTTGTTATTGTGCGTTTGTGTATATATGTGTGTGTCTGTGTGTGTGTCTGCCTGCATGTATATACTGTACAGTTTTATTCAACTTTGCCACAACATTCTGAAGTGCACACACTGTACAGAAGAGGACTTATAGAGAGAAAAAAAAATCAATACAAAGAAACTGTAATCTCTACCCCAAAGAATATAAAAATGCTTGAAGACAGACTGGCGGAATCTCTGTTTCAGATTACAGATAACACCCAGGAAGATAAAATATTAATAAGAAATTCTCAACATCATAGTTATTCTTTGATAAAACTACAGTATGGCACCATAATGACGTCCACAACACACTGAGGTATAAATGCGGCAATTTCGAGGTGCCATTCAACATTGCTTTGTGATGAGTCACAAGGAGCATTTCTTGCGCAGTATGCATTATCACGTACCTGAATTTTTTGAGGAATTAATGGAAAACTCATCAAAAAATTCATTGCAGACTCTGGTTTTATTTGAATACTTTTTAATTGGCCTTTTTTATTTATTTATTTTTTTACAATAACATGGTAGCACCTAGACAGGAAAACCAGGAAATTAAAGCATGAAACTGATATTTGGCTCTTCACCTCTCCTATGAAGAGGCCATAGCTGCATAGTATAATTCTAGATATGGTATACCCATTCCATGTTTTTAAATAGCTAGCCAGATTGAATGACAGATTTACACATGTAATACAATATAATCACTCATTAAAATAAGCAAGTATCTATTCAGTTCTGGTGTATTGGATAATGAGACACAAAAAATTATATTGCATATCTGTCAATGCATTATGCTTGGTAATGAACAATGTCAGCCACTGTCATGAAATTTCAAAAAGCTGAAAAATCATAACATCAGAGGTTGGAATTACAAAAGTCAGCATGATACTCTAAGTTTGTCCAAAAGAAACAGAGAGTAAATCAATTATGATTTTGAATCGCATTTATTTCGAAGACTTCTGCTGTATATGGGATATGAATGGGTACAATACGATCTTATTGCTAAGCGTTATTTGATTTTTGTTTAAAATTTGCGCTATTCGTGGATAAACTCTCAACTTAACGAAATAGCCTCTAGATGGCGGTGTTTACCACAACACAAGAGTCCCATCTTGACGTGTTGGTGCTCCTTTCAGTCAGCTACAGGGATTCTGTCACTATGAGATAAGAAAACGGTTACATGCCCAGGTTCTTCAGTTAAGTTTCAGATTAACCGTGGATGGCTAGGGACGCACTATTCCGCAGTCAATTTAGTTATTAACTGGACGTTTCTTGTTTTGACAATCAGCGTTTGAATGCAATGGACAAATCTTGTGTTTACAGACTTCGGAAATAGCCATTATACTGGACTGTGACATCCTGAGAGCTTTTATCTGAATGTGTCTTTTTCAATGATGCTTTAATAGTTTGCGACCCACTTGCGCACCGTTAGTTCAAATTGTTAATGTATTTGTTTTTATTATTATTATTATTATTATTATTATGCTCCAATCATTATTATTGTCATTATTCGGTATCCGAATCATTCTGGTTATCCTTTAGACGAGATGTCTTTTCAGGATTCAGCCGATGTATCCCGCGCTCGATAAAAGACAGAAGGGTATGACATCGTTCTTAGATTTCATTTAGAATTTAACCGTTGCGAGGAAGGAGCATATAAGACGCCTTTATAAGTGCGCACACTCGATGACATTGACTGGTGTTAAGTACGTGACATTCCTGGGAGCTGAAGGTCCAGAAAGCATGGTTTTTTGTAGCTGAAAAAAAAAAAGCCACTCAGGAAGCTAGCTACAGCCTGTACGGTTGTGTTGCGTTACTGAGCTCCCTATAATTCATCATTTTAGAAAGTGTCCTACTTTAATTTCGTCCATAAATTATCCGGAGCGGCCTTATGTTTATTTTATTTAATTTAATCAGAGCCTGCAGCTTTGCATCCATAACATAAAAAGCTGATGCTTTTGACGTATTTATCATTTTTTGCGGACGAGTATGAACTATGAAACCAGGAATATCGTTGTCCATGTTTAAAGGTAAATTGAATACGTATATGTGATAGGTAAAAGCGATTTAAAAATCGGACATTAAACCCGCGGTTTGCTTTTCGGAGCTCAACTCACTCCTTCAGCCCGCAGCAATGAGCTCTGCAGCATCTCCCAGACCGTTTCAGCAGAGTTGGTCCTCAGTGAGTGACTTTTTCTGCGACCAGTGGCAGCGCTATTCCCGCCCCTTTAAGTTACGTCATGAGTAACTATATCCAATACATTTTCAGGGTTTGTCTTCTGCTGTAATTCGCCCCCCTCCCTTTAGGTTTATTCAGAGTTATCACAAGAAATTCAGTCCTGAGAGGGGAACGAGCAAGGAAAAAAGGTTTCTCCGCTCACAGTCAAACTGTCAGTTTATAGGTGCAAGGTACCTGTTATCTCAAGGCAACTGCATCACCCGGCAGACTCTTTGAAGACGGAAAAGGACAACTCTTATTCTTTTTGGGTTTTTTTTTTTTTTTTACATTTATAAAAATCAGTGGCCGTCAAGAAAGGGACGGGGGAAAGAAAACAGGATCACACAGAACTGCTTTTTTCACCCTTGCTCAAGGGAAAGTGCGGCGATCGCAACATCTGCGTTGCCCTTAACAGTAAAACAGGTTGCTCCGAACAACTGCTGTATGCCTTTGCGGAATGCCTGGACGGAGCGTCTTGTCCAAATGAGCATAACGTGCGGGGATCACCTGATTCAGTTTGTTCAAGAGGATTTCAGACAACCGCAGTACATGATTCCTGAAAATTCCTTTCGGCGAAGAGTGAAATGCCTCTACCAAGTGCTTAATTGATAAATACTTCGCCATCGCCCCAAAGATAGATTTCTCTCCCACGGTCGCTTGCGCTTTTGCGTTGGAACACAGCATGCATTTTTACTCGCGAATGACACGTAACTAATTTGAGTGTTGGACACGTCAAAGGTCTTAATATTGGAGTAATTCAGCAATGTCTGAGGGTTGCCAAACCATGGGGATTTTATTATTCATGGACATTCACCGCATTCTTACTAAAATACCATTCTGAGGAGAACGGAGGTAAGAAAATTAATATTTTGCATAAATGTAAGTATATTGCAGATCTCAACGCTCAGCCCTCCTAAGTACGCGTGAACAGTTATTATTCTTTATTTCAAAATGACAAACAATAATTTCAGTTACAGTAATGCACAGCCCACTGCAGCAAAGTTTAGGGATGGCAAAGAGACTGAAGTCTCGCTTTGCCTACTTCTGTCAATATCTGGAAAGAAGATGGTATGTAATTGAATGGCTGCCCCGGTTACTGGAGCAGTTATATCCTGGCAAGCTTTTGGAGGTGAAAGGAATGTATGCCCGAAAATGATAGGCTACGATCGTGGAATATATATATATATATACATATATATGTATATATATCCTCGAAGGACGAAGGGGGCATATTTATTATTATTATTCTTTTATTTTTTATTTTTTTATTATATTCAACTAGAAAAGAAGATAGTTCATTCGATCAGTAACTTTTTTGACATCATTGTTATGTGCTTAGAGAGTGAAATAATCTACCTATGTAAAATATTCTTTATTTCTAGGGTTGAGTTGCTTTTCCCAAGGATTTGTGAAACTTGCAATCTAGCTACAGCTCACTGCATGGAGAAAACTGCCTGAAAAACAAAGTGGGGAACAAAAATTATTCATTGCCATGGAACTCAAAGATTTTTACCTGTTGGCTGCTCTGGTCGCCTGCTTTTGGCTTGATCCAGCGATAGCCCAAGAGTTGATTTACCCTATTCGAGAGGAGCTGCAAGAAAATGTTCTCATTGGAAACATACCAAAGGATCTGAACATTTCCCACACAAATGCTGCAACTGGAACAAGTGCTAATCTGGTTTACCGACTGGTTTCGAAAGCTGGAGATAAACCACAGCTGAGAGTTCTGAGCAGCACCGGGGAGATCTTTACAACTTCTAACCGGATTGACAGGGAGAAACTGTGTCCCGGCCCATCCTATGAGGAGAACGAGTGTTCTTTTGAGATTGAGGTGGTTATTCTGCCAAATGATTATTTTCGGCTGATTAAAATTAAGATAATAGTCAAGGACACCAATGACAATGCTCCCATGTTCCCATCTCCTGTCATAAACATTTCCATTCCTGAGAACACCCTGATTAACAGCCGCTTTGCCATTCCCTCTGCCACTGACCCGGACATGGGCTTCAACAGCGTGCAGCACTATGAGTTAGTGAATGGACAGAGTGCTTTTGGGCTGGACATCGTGGAGACCCCAGAGGGAGAGAAGTGGCCCCAGCTCATTGTGCAGCAAAACCTGGATCGGGAGCAGAAGGACACCTACGTCATGAAAGTCAAGGTGGAAGATGGAGGCAATCCCCAGAAGTCCAGCACCGCTATCCTTCAGGTTACGGTCACCGATGTGAACGACAACAGACCCGTCTTTAAAGAGAGCCAGATCGAGGTGCACATCCCTGAGAACTCTCCCCTGGGGACATCAGTGGTGCAGTTGCAAGCCACAGATGCAGACGTGGGTGCCAACGCCGACATCAGATACATGTTCAGCACCCAGGTATCTCTGGCTACCAAAAGGCTATTTGCATTGAACTCCTCCACCGGGCTAATAAAAGTGCAGCAGCCTCTAGACCGAGAGGAAACCGCTATCCACAAGCTATCCGTATTGGCCAGCGATGGAAGCTCTAGCCCTGCGAGAGCCACAATAACTATCAATGTCACAGATGTGAACGACAATCCCCCAAACATTGACCTGAGATACATTATCAGTCCAATTAATGGAACAGTTTTCCTGTCTGAGAAAGATCCCATCAACACGAAGATTGCCCTAATCACAGTGTCAGACAAAGACATGGATGTTAATGGTAAGGTAATTTGCTTTATTGAGAAGGACGTCCCCTTCCACCTGAAGGCAGTTTATGATAACCAGTATCTGCTGGAAACCTCATCACTGCTTGATTATGAGGGCACCAAAGAGTACAATTTTAAGATTGTTGCCTCCGACTCAGGGAAACCCAGTTTGAATCAGACAGCTTTAGTCAGAGTGAGGTTAGAAGATGAGAATGACAACCCTCCTATTTTCAGTCAGCCTGTCATTGAGGTCGCCGTCCCGGAGAACAACAAACGGGGTTTGTTCCTGGTGGCTCTCAGTGCCACCGATGAAGACAGTGGGAAGAATGCAGAAATCGTCTACCAGCTGGGGCCCAATGCCTCCTTCTTCGAACTGGACCGTAAGACGGGGGTGCTGACCGCCTCTCGGGTTTTCGACCGAGAGGAACAGGACCGATTCCTCTTCACGGTGACGGCAAGAGACAACGGTACCCCACCTCTTCAGAGTCAGGCAGCGGTGATTGTGACGGTGCAGGATGAAAACGACAACAACCCTAAGTTCACGCACAATCACTTCCCGTTTTTCGTGTCCGAGAACCTCCCCAAGTACAGCACGGTGGGGGTGATAACTGTGACCGATGCTGACGCTGGGGAAAATGCAGCCGTAAGCCTCTCCATTCTGAGTGACAATGAGAATTTCATCTTGGACCCCAGCTCTGGGGTCATCAGGTCCAATGTGTCCTTTGATCGGGAGCAGCAGAGCTCCTACACCTTCGATGTGCGGGCTATTGATGGTGGCTCTCCTCCCTGCTCGTCAATCGCTAAAGTCACCATAAATGTCATCGATGTCAATGACAATGTGCCTGTGGTGATGTACCCTCCCTCCAACACGTCCTTCAAGCTGGTGCCTCTCACCGCTATACCTGGGTCAGTGGTAGCTGAAGTTTTTGCACTGGACCGTGACATAGGGATGAACGCCGAGCTCAAGTATGCCATCATCAGTGGCAATGGGAAAGGGCTATTCAGAATCGACCCTGTGACGGGCAACATCACTCTGGAGGAGAAACCTGCTGCATCAGATGTGGGCCTTCATCGACTGGTGGTCAACATCAGCGATCTTGGCTACCCCAAGTCCCTGCACACGCTGGTCCTTGTGTTCCTCTTTGTTAACGAAACAGTCGGTAACTCCAGCTATGTGCAGGAGCTGATCCGCCGGACCATGGAGACGCCATTGGACAAAACTATTGACGAAAGTGGAGAGGCTTACCAAAGCGGGGACTATCTAACTATCATGATAGCCATCGTAGCGGGTGCCATGGTGGTGATCGTAGTCATCTTTGTCACCGTGCTTGTGCGCTGTCGGCACGCTTCGCGCTTCAAAGCGGCACAGCGCAAGAAGCAGGGTGCTGAGTGGATGTCACCAAACCAGGAGGGAAAGCAGAACAAGAAGAAGAAGCGGAAGAAAAGGAAGTCGCCAAAGAACTCTCTGCTCAACTTTGTCACCATTGAGGAGACCAAGCCCGACGACCCAGCCCACGAGCCCATAAACGGCACTATCAGCCTTCCGGCCGAGCTGGAGGAGCAGGGGATAGGCCGATTCGACTGGAGCGCTGCCCCTACCACGACCTTCAAACCCAGCAGTCCCGACTTGGCCCGTCACTACAAATCCGCCTCGCCGCAATCTGCATTTCACCTCAAGGCTGACACCCCAGTCCTGGTGAAAAAGCACCACGTCATTCAGGAGCTCCCGTTGGACAATACCTTTGTCGGTGGATGTGACACCCTGTCCAAGCGCTCGTCCACCAGCTCGGACCACTTCAGTGCCTCAGAGTGCAGCTCTCAAGGAGGTTTCAAGCCGAAGGGGCCCATGCACAGCAGACAGGTAAAAGAACACTTTTACTGGTCTATTAGTACTGCTCATAACTACGCCGTCCCTCGGTACTGACGTGCCAGTGTGGCTTTACGTTGCTCCTGTTTTCTGTGTGTTCTGGAAAAGAAAAAAGATACATTTTGAGGTTTCCCTCATGCTTACATTGTGTGTGCTCTTTAACCTCAAAGCCAAAAAAAGACCCACCTCATGGCAAATTTATGTATGTTGCATTGCTTTGTAATTGGGAAAAAAAAGTCACCTGCACATATTTTGTTTCTGTCAGTTGTTTGTTTATTGTTGTTTATTTCTTCAGAAACTCTCTTTTTGTTGTTATTCATGAGTATGGTAATTGATTGATGTGTCTTTTGGGGGGGGGTTATGATCTTCTAATCGCCATGGTTTTGTCAGGCTTGAGTGACTCGAGTGTGGGGGCACATTTAGTTTGGACGTTTATCTTCCAATGTGCTGTGCTTTCAGAGTTTGTAAAAGAAACATTTTTTTCATGCCAGTCTGCTCCATTTACCATTCTGCTACACTTCAAACAAAAATGCTCTATGCAGAACCAAATTAAATGGCTGTAAGTGGAATCTAATTAATTTACAAAGCTGTACACTGATTCTTAGTAGATGACACAGCAGGTTCTTAACAAAGTAATTTCCTGTGATGCGTTCAGTGATAGCATGTATATGGTGCGCTTGCTTTCCAATTAAGCAAGATGGTCATTGGTAGTGTAATACATTTTTTTATTGATCTCCTTTTAAATGAACCAGTTGTTGCAGTTTCCCATTGAGTGCATATCTGATTATTTATATTCTTATCTGTGATGCCATGTCAACAAGGCTGGGAAAATGTAAAATTCAATAACACTGTCAGGCTGAATGACACAGGTTAAAAAAAAAGAGAAAAGAAATCTCAAATGCCTAATGTAAGTTCCCTGGTAAAAGGGCAAAAAAAAAAAAAATTAATAAATAAATAAAAACATGCTCCATCTCTGTTTGAGACTAAATGTAAATTTAAAAAGTCCAATTCTTATGTTACAAGGAGTGAATTAGGGCTGAAAATTCTAAATAATCCATGCTTACTGAAAAACCCATAACAACTGGATGCTGATACTGAAAAAGGCTAACCAGCAAGACTAACCTGTATTGTTAACCATCTGCGTCTTGCAAAAAGACACAAAGCTACCCATAGGTGGCACTGTTGCTCTGTAACGTGTAGGCTGGCACCCAGCCAACATGCAGCATGCCTGCACAGCATTGGCAGTGGGGCAAAGAACAGGATTGTCTGCTCTCTCACTGAAAGTCTGATGTCTAATGACGGAGCAAGTGCACAGCAGATTTAAAATGGCAGCCGTCATTGTAAATGATAAGATCAGGATTTCTTTTTTCTCCTTCTTCTTCTTCTTCTTCTTCTTCTTCTCCTCATTTTTGTTTCATTTAAAGTCTGTGCCTGTTATGAATGTGGAGTAAAGCATTTGTGGTCAGACAAGGGTGGGGGGAGTGTACAATGTGATGACCATGGAAGGAAAGCAAAAAATGATGTAGCTCTGCTAATAGCATTTACTGAACAAAGCTGGTGGTGGAGATTGAGCCTGAGGGATGGTTCTGCTCTATCTTTGTCATTTTGATCAGAAAAAAAAAACATATCAGTTCACATTTTATCAGTTTTCCTTGAAACCGTATAGAAATGGAGGGCAAAATTTTACTAAGCCGGGAGTCGGGAGATAATATATAGTATAAATGGAGCCTGGTGAGGTCTAAGACAGGCTTCTCCCAGTAACAGTGTTAACTTCTGTGTTGGTAAATGGGGGTATGCAGAATGCTGAGTGGGGGGATCATGTCCTAAAGGCGCTCTATAGTTTTGATGCTGTGGCGAAGGCTGGAGTCTGATGCATTTTATCCATTCTACCTAATAATTGAACCAGAACCATTGTTTGTCACAGTACCGAGAAAATCAATTAGAAAAAAAGGAATAAAAGGATAAAGCGAATATAACATTGATGTCCAAACCCAATTTCATCAATATCATTCCCATATGGTCCATTCCTTTATTTTCTAATGGAGCAAGGCTTTTGCTGTGACGACTTATTAGGAAGAGTAAAACAGGATGCTATGATCTCATACGTTTGTTCTTTCAGGTCTTTAGATCTAAGGAAAGATCTGCAAACATTTCTCAATAGCATTGACTTATGGACTATTTTCATCAGCCTCCCACCAAAAAGTCAGTATTTGAGGGAAAGCAGTTTTCTTATGGCCAGAGGCTACTTAAAACATTTGTCATTCACCACAACCCATTTTATTACATTGTGCACCCAAGTGTTGTAAATTCTACTGGTAGAAACAACAGTTGTTGATGACATACAACCACGTCATCACTGTCAACGTTTGTCTGTAGTATAATAATTATTATTTATTTATATATTTGTGGCCAACATTTACTGAAAAGAAGTATTCTTGACCTTCTTTGTTTCACACGTCAGAAAAATCTATTCTCGATTCATTATAGCAGTTCAATCCATGGTCTGCCGTGATATGGATACAATATGTAGCTATTAGCTTTCAGAAAATAGCCCCCCAATGCTGGAAAATTATTCTTTTTTTCATGTTTCATTAAGTTTAAGAGCCAGATTCTGTAAGATTCACCCAGGGGGTGATACATCAGCGTTCAGTTTTACAATGAAACTTTTTTATGGGTAGATATAGCCTACAAACTGACAAAAATCATGTTCTTTATCTGAAAGACCACTCCGGTTGAATAATCCAGCCCGTTTTAGGGTAGGCATCCGAAGGGTCTAAATGGGGCCAAAGTCAATAATTGGACATTGTCCTCTGAATATCTTCGTGCGCCCTCAAAAACCCTCCTTCATTTTATGGAATTTTGATATAGGGGCAGAGTAGTTCCAAATAATGTTAGAATTTTCGAGGTTAATTGAGGTCCCAATTTTTGGCATTTTACACCATGTTTGAGGCCCTTAAAGTTCCTGCGCCCTCAAAAATCCTTGCTGGTTTACTGTATTTATATAGGGGACTTCTAGTTTTAAAAATGACATTAACAGCGATGGTTAATGAGGGAGCTTGTGTATAGAGGGCGGTTTTTGCAGCATGGAACACCATTTAGGGCAATGTTCGTCGGGCCATACCTCGGTGCGCCCTCTATGGATTTTTTTGGAACTTGTTTATTATGTGCCACTATATCTCCTTTTATCTATGATATAAATATCTAGGAGGATTTTTGCCTCATTAAGCCTATATGGGCAAAAACATGCACGCCCAATCGCCACTTTATAACTTTTCAGTTATTTTCTGACTGTGTTGCCATATATACAGAAGTTTCATTTTCCTACAGTTTCATTTGGACAAGTATGTCAATCAATTTGTTTGGAATGTGAGATGTTCATAAGTCGCGAATTGCCAAATAATCCATCTGTTGTGTTTGAACCTTTGGGCTAGTATGCCCTTCAGTTACTTTTGGACTCTTGTTTTCTGAATTCATCCTGCTCATTCTTGTGTGGTTTTCTGAATTTATCCTTTTCTTATTTTTGGTTGGTGAATGAACTACTATGGAGCTATTATGGAACTACACATGAAGTCATAGTGACAAAACCTTTGACCACCATGTCCACTCTGAACATGCCCGTCCATCACTTGTACATGTAGTTGCTAGCCAACCAGGCATCTTTTTAGCACCTCCAGGGTCAGGGTGCATTGTTCATTGTTTTTTTTTTGTTCAAGTTTGGATACATTTCACTTGCAAGAAATTGTTTTGTTTCAATTATTGTTATGATGTTTTTTGCTCCTAGGTTGTTGCCGCCTATTGATGTGTACAAGAAGCAATCTTTGTCTCTCATTGAATCATGATCTGGTGTGCATGTTTTTGCCCATATAGGGTTAATGAGGGAAAAAACCTTGTAGATGTTTATACCATGAATAAAAAAGATATAGTGGAACATAATAAAACAAGTACCAAAAAAATCCATAGAGGGCGCATCGAGGTATGGCCCGACAAACATTGCCCTAAATGGTGTTCCCTGCTGCAAAAAGCGCCGTCTATACACAAGCGCCCTCATTATACCTTACTGTTAACAATATTTTCAAAACTAAAAGTCCCCTATATGTCTAAGTAAACATAAACCAGCAAAGGTTTTTGAGGGCGCAGGAACTTGGAGGGCCTCAAACATGGTGTAAAATGCCGAAAATTAGGACCTCAATTAACCTCGAAAATTCTAACGTTATTTGGAACTACTCTGCCCCTATATCAAAAAACCATAAGGAGGCTTTTTGAGGGCGCAAAAAGATATTCAGAGGACAAAGTCCAATTTTGACTTTGGCCCCATTTAGGCCCTTTGGACCCCTACCCTAAAAAGGGCTGGATTTTTCAACCGAAGGGGTCTTTCAGATAAAAAACGTTATATAGGATATATCTACCCACAAAAAAAGTTTCATTGTCAAATCGAATGGTGATGTCTCACCCCATCTATATATTGGGTGAATCTTAACAATAAAATAATTTGAGATGAATGGGCAAGGTTTCACTGGTTAATTGAATGGTATATGTGTGTGTGCTATTGGTACCATACCAGTATCTGAAAGCTCGCGTGTGGATAATTTTCGAAGATGTTATTATTTGCACTTGTGACACATATTTTTGGTGTTCAGTAAGAACAAACTTGCATAATTATAATGGAGCATACATGAATAGTTAAATTACTGCTGGCCTGTATCAGTGATGTTGTTGCTGTAAGGTCATGTGACATATGTACTATTTATTACCATAGTGCACTTTAGCTTCTGCTTTCATAGGTCAATCAGTGTACTTTTAATTCAAATTCTTCAATTGAATTTCACGTGTCGAGGTACAGGGTAATGTATTCCTGTGCAAACTGACCTGAAATTCTCAGCCGTCTCTCAGCACTAAATAATAATGCCAGAAGCACATACACTCACTTGCAAACACACACACACGCACACGCGCACACACACACACACACACACACACACACACACAAACCCTTACAACTGTCTTGCAAATTGCACCCAGAGATTTTTAATTTCAGTGACATTTACTGAAAACCGGCACAATCTCGGCCCGCTAGGAGAAATCATACCTTTAATTATGAAAAGGGCTGACAGCATTTTATTAGAAATGTTAGCATTGCAAGTATTTCAATAAAAAATGAGATTGTGTTTCTTCACAATAGTCCTGGTGGTGGTGGATCAAATTATAAATGGGAACGCCAGGCTCGCTCAGACATTTGAATGCAGCTCATTACTGCACACCCAGTGGTTAGGATTAAATTGAACTCTGGGGCTGAGCTTCGCCGAGAACACAACTTTGTCACAGACTGTGGAGTTGGGGGGAATGGTGGGGGGGTGTCAGAGGCAGAGCATTTGGGGTCTTTACAGCTCTGTACTTTCCTTTATCCTGACACATCTCCTCCTGACACATCTACTCTTGTGTGCATACTTCAAGCAGTAGGAATCAGGCATCTGCGGTTTCAACTTTAGAAATCCTACCATTTCCCAAAAAGCTGCTATTGAACCACATGATTCAGCCCACACAACGCTCTTCCAAAGCACTGCTGGCGCTCTTCCAAATTCTCTCAGTCTAACGATCCCTTGGCTCTAAAGCAGATTACTATTGAGGAATGTAGGCCTAAAGTTGGATGGTGAGACACCAGCATTCCCTTCTCTCCACTTGAAGTGGGGTCGGTTTGGTTTTTTTCGTTTGCTGCCTGCTGGTGGGCTGTCATTGCTGGTCAAAATACAGTGGAAACGCCTCTGGCCGGCCTTAGGTGGAGGTGATCCAGAGCCAAGATGGGGTCATTGGAGCAGCCTCCGGCTAGCCTGAGGTAAACCTCACTGATAGTTCAGCTGGAAAACTCAAATAATGGTTTCAGCTTTTCACTTTTTTTTGTTGATTGGTACGGATATTAGTTCTGCCAGCTATGAACTTATGAACTTTTTGTTATTTAAATAGTTGTCATCTCGGTTTACAGCTATCGTCCGAATGCCTTTGGGAGAGTAGCTTTCGCTGTAGATTCCGCATACACTCTGCTCTGTTGTTGGCTAGGCTTCTGCAGCTGCTTACAGGCAGTCTAGTTAGCGTAGCTCATTCGCTCCAAAGCATTCGAGCAGTCGCGCAGGTGAAAGGTGTTGCACTTCTCTGCTACTGTTCTAAAATGTGTGCAGCAGAGCTTTAACTCAGAAACTCTCAGAAAAAATACAAACGAAAAACGCTTGTCACTGGGAATGTATCTGACAAGTGCATAGAAATTATTCATTTGTATCTTTTTCCGCTTGAAACGGTAGCCTACTTCTAAGCTCCCAAATAATTTGCCTCCTGGGTACGTTTGGGAAATATGCTAAAGAAGAATAGAATAAGATGAATGAAGTACCTGTTCTATACCTTTATTATTGAGACTGTACTGTCAAAAGCTCCACTTTGAGATGAGATGTTGGGATGAAACCAGCTCACAGTAACATCAGTTCTGTAGTTCGATCCTCTGCGCGTCTCTGAGCTTAGCAGTAATACATGGCAGTTTAGAATGCATGCCTTCATTATGGTTTTACATGAGGCATGTGTGCTGAAGGCTTATTCATTGATATACATCTCGCGTGATTGATAATGTGAAATGTCCCAAATATATTGTATAATGCACTGGGGGTGGGAAGATGGTTTTCGAATTGTTCATATTCCACATCACTTGTCCTGTTCTTGGAGATCTATTAGCCCATAGAATTTAATTTCAATCCTGATTTAGCACACATTATTCTTCTAATTAGCAGTTCAATAAGGTTCCGGGCTGTTGAATGACTCGTCCTTTGTTTGAGTTGGAGTTGAAACCACAGGATCGTAGATCTTGGAACTTGGGGGGTTAAGCTGTTAAGCAGTAAAAATGAAGTTAAGACAGCTTTTAATTGTAATGTCCTTCCTTTTGTCAGTCAGAATAAATTCAGTGTCCTGAGGTAGTGGTCTCTTGTGCAGGTAAAGCTATCCTACCCGTGTCACATGACTCACTTATATGATCCAATCATTGTGTGTTGCTCGGGATGGCTGTGTTTCAGATTTAAATAAACTGGACAAAGCATCGCTCTCCCATCACTACAAATGAATCGTTTCCTGTGTCGTAAGGTAAATGTACTGTCAATGTTTTGCTCCTCGCAGGGCATCAAGAATTGTTTTTCTGTCTTTGTCTTTACCACAAATCATGAGGGAGAAAGATGGCTTTCCACTGGCTTATAATCGGATGCTATGATATCCTTGCGTATCATTTGGGTCGCTTTATTGAAGTTTGGGAAGATAAAAAAAGAATGTGATAAATTGTAATGAAGTGGCACCTGCATGTCGATCACAGGAGAGCCTTGACTCAGAGTGATAGCGAGCGGCCTAAAACAGGGTCGATTAAGATGGCTATTAAAGGGATGAATGTTGATATTAAATGATACCATTTTCCTAGGGCGGGTTCATACATTACTTATCTCATCTGAAAGTGGGATTTCTTATCCAAACAAGAGTACCGTGAGAGCGGGTTTAATAGATTTGCCTCGGCAGTGTCCCGTCTTGGGGGAGCCAGCCTTTCCTACAGGTTCATTTGCCATATTAATAAGGGATTAGTGTGTAGCAGACTTGTACGATTGGGGTAGTTTAAAGAGATAAATGAACTATGACAATATTGTGCCCGTGGGGCCCGTCTCTTACAATATCCTCTAAGTTGTGCTGATCTGTGCCTCAGGAATTCTCACACTTGTACCGTGATATGTTACACCGATTACCTATCGCCTAAATCTGCGCAAGCACACATTAACACATATCTACATGCAGTACATCACACATACTTATACTCACACATACAAGAATACATACACACGGTGTGCTTATATATATAGGCATGTATTATGCAAGGATTCATGTACTGTTTGTGTATGCAGTTGTACTGTACAAAAAATACATACCAGTGCAAGCATATGCAGTAGCATGACACACGCATGCTCACACAAACAATGCCACCCCCAATCCCCCCATTCCCCACACACACAAACACACACACACGTGCGCACACACCCATGCACACAAACACATTGGGCAGTGGTAAAGTTAGTTATATTGACTTTATGAGATTCTCTGATTAAACAAATGAGTGCAGAATAGATAAAGACATTGCTCATAAAATGGACTAAAAGGCACCTTGACTGAAGCCTGTCCTGCTTTGAGTATCAGTTGGGTCTCAGTGCCGGGACTGGTGTGCACCCTAACTTTAACTTGGTTTAACTGCTTCTTGTCTTACAGCTTAAGAAAATATTTAATTTTTTTTTTTCATTATGCATTTCATCCTTAGCTAACCAGTTTCGCCCTGCTTACCATCACTTGTGTAATCAGTCCTAAATGGCTAACAACGGCTAGTATTCCATCCTTCCATTGTTTACCTGGGAGCCAGGTGTGAAGACAGTACGGCCAATCGGAAATGCTAACCGTTCAGTGAATTACCTGTGTGAAATCTGATTTGAGCATAACTATCCATGTGTAGACTCATCTAAATTTGAATAATACTGACCGTACTGTTTGTTCATGCTATTAAGATAAAGTTCTCACACTTGTTTTATCTTTGACGTTCTCATGGCAATTAAAAAAAAAAGATTATTTCTGCTCCCCCTCTCAAAATATTATTCAAAACAATTTTTGGCCATCCCTCTCCCCTGTTTGGGTTATCAAACACTCCACAAGACCAGGGCCAGGCAGCTCTGACAATTTGACAGATATTATTAATGTTCCTTGCGTTTTTCACCACTTGAATGAACAAGAGTGAAATGTGTGAATTTACAGCAGTGCAGAATATTAGACGAATCCACTGCAGCTGTGGTGGTGCCAAGTTTAGGTTGCTGCAAGGCACAGCTGAGATGTTGAAACATAAAATGTTGCAAATACATCAAATGCAATCCTCAGACAGTACCTTTGGCATCTTTATTTGTGCTGCTTTGTTATAATAGAAGCACTTGACAGTGGTAGTGTAGCTTTATGGCAACAGCACTGGTTTTGAACAATTCCGGATGCAAGTTTGATTCACTGGTGGGGGACTGCTCGCACAACATAATTAACATCATTTACTTCAATAAATAGTCAGTTGTATTATTGTGCTAAAAGGGAAAAAAAGCTGCTCTATATTAGAATTATAGTGTCAGATATGTTTAATATTATAAAATCTAATGGTACTATACTACATTGTACAAGAACTTCTCAAATTCTCTATATACCCAACTCCTAAGAAATTAGAAATTTGAGTTTAAACTTGTGTTCATGCTGTCAGCCAAGAGATTTTCAGTCATCTCAAACTTTTTTTTTTTTTTTTTTAATTTTCTCAACAAATAGATACCAATGTTTGTTTCTTTAGAAAAGATTTCAAACATGTTTGACTGCTGCACTGTGTTCTTAATGGTTTCATTTGCTGTGGGTGGTTAGACATTTTGTGAATATTGACAGTGCGGAGAGAGAGACGTTGATCGGTTGCGATCATCAAATCATTTCACAAGGTAAATACGATAGCATATTAAGTTCTAATGATTATATCTGCATACTTTTTGTCCAGTGACGTAAAAGGAATTCAAATACCATTATCAGCCATTGAAATCAAACACCCTGGTTCTCAGGCTATATGTTTTATGGCATCATTCAACACATTGCAAATTCAAAGTACTGAAAGTGCTGGAAATCCCAGCACTATAAACAAATCCTCCTTATTCCAAAATTCTTATTCGACTGATTGAAGTGGAGAGCTGAAGAAAATGTTTCTTGACTGTCTGGCTGTATACTGTTTACATTTACTGATTCAAGTGTGCAAATAATGTAGAGGTAATTGAATAAGGTTCTATTGTTGCCAAATCCAGTGAGTCGGGAGCATTGCGAGACCACCTTTATTTTTCAGATGTCTGGACATTTCTCATGTGGCTTTTCTGTTCATGAGACAATTTTTGTCTTTCATCTCTCCAGTGGGCAAGCTTGACAAATGGGCCCATTTGGGCCATGTGCCCCGTTCTGAAGCTGAACCCCCCCAATGAACTGTCGCAGAAAAGGGTCAGTACTTCAGAACGGGATCATTGCACTGTCGCTGTTGGTATTTTCTGGTTCAAGATAATAGCAGTAATAACAACGCTGAGACTTTCTCGAAGTCTAACAGCAAAAGAAAAGAGTGCGGTGGCCTCACTATTTCAAATGTATCTATGTAAATTATGATGTATATAGGGGATGTTTCTATGTAAATTGAGCTCTTGGTAATGTTGCTTAATGTGCTGTAATATGCCATAATGGGCTTGTTCTGCTTTATGTAAAGTTGTCTGTTTTTTTCCCCCCTCTTTTTTTGTATGAGTAATCTATTGGTTGGTGATAGAAAGGAGAATGAACATAATACTTTCAGCCTTGTTTTGAACTGTTTACAAATTTATAATTTCATAATAAATATTTAAAAGTGATTATTCGTTTTTTATTCATTCTTTCACATTTATTATTACATGTCGGTGTTGTTAGTCACAGTGCCTTTGCAAGGCTTGTAGGAAACAGCCCTTTTTACACAAAACTTGTAAAGTGCTATTTAATTGCCAAGATTTGCATGAATCTTCTTTTTTACAGACTCCATTCAGTCCACCCACAGTGCCATGGTACCTTTGGGATGATTCACTGCAAACTTGTTCGAACTTTGACTCATAATTAAATGGAAGTAATAATATTCGTTTTGGTGATCATCCAAACTTCAACACTCGCATTTGATTATGAGTCAAAATGCAGAACACATTTGTGTGGCTTGGAGCTGAGAATGAACTGAACAGAGCTGCAATACGAGCAAGTGAATTCAAATTTGTTTTTTCTTTCCGTTAAAGACAAATAGCCACATTCATCATTTGTGAGAGTGCTTCAAATAAATATCGCTTGATATTATCAGTTCCATTATATAACACTTAAGCATTTCACAGTTCACACCCTGCAGTGCCAACTTGCAGATCCATTCCACTGACCTGTGAATAAGTATGAGATTAATTTTGGAATATTAGCCTGTATTGCTCAGTATGTGCTACACTATGTACATGAATGTTGGTTAATTTCCAAAACTACAATGGTAAAATAACTAAGAATAATGGAAGAGATGCAATGAGCATCACTATATCACTTCACGTTTGCATGATACCTCCTCCTGCCTGAGTCACATAGCATGTAGTGAGCCAAGTGCCTCTCTAACTGACAGATATACTTTGCCATTTCTTGTGAGGCACCAGGACTAGGCTATTGGGGACCTAAACCTACGCACGTTTGGTTAGAAGCGCAGTTCTTCAACAGCCAAACATTAACGGTGTAAAATTCAGGCCTGTTTGCATTGCATATTTCCTTCACTGGGAAACGTTCCATGTACATTTCATTGTATGTGCCAGGTTATAATGAAAGCAGCACTCGGATTTGATCGACACTTTTCAGCTTAACTCGTGATATTTTCCTTTACACTTGTTTATTCTCAGTTCCTCAGTCTCAATAAAATAAATTAATGAAAAGTTGTCCAGAGAACGACAAGTTGCCGAAATCTGGATATTGACGGTGAACAGACGTCAAATGTCAAATGCGTCATAACTGTTGGAGCGATTTCTTTCAAAATTGCCATGTAGGGTATTTGCCTTATGTCAAACATGATTCCATTGTCAAATTTTACATTTTAGAAAAATTCCAAATTTACGTTAACATTGTCACTTCATCAGTCATTCTGATCCCATCCATAGAACAGGGTCCGTTAGTAAAACAAAAGAATGGCATTGGTGTGAAGTTTCTATCACAACTAGAATTGGAGTCATTCATCAAAATGTGTTTTGGACATTTTCGATGACCTTGACCTTTGACCTAGGATTGCCAAAAGCAATTTGACTTTATGATTAAATTCATAAAGTAAGAAGATGATTGATGCAAAAATGTGGGCGTCAGAGTGCGAACTAACAAACAAACCAACAAAGAGAGAAACAGGACCGATTGACATAATTGTCAGAAGTTAATAACAAAAGTACTCACTTGTCACGCAGTCATCATCCAAGCATAGAAATTCAGATGAACCCAGTATTATTAATTTAATAAAAAATGTGTGGACACATCACTGAAACCTCATTGACCTAAATAGGAAACAGACATTTTTCAGTTCTAAATTTGTTCTATTCTTCCATTTGAGCTTCCTAAATTAGAGGAAGACAAAAAACCCTCTTTACTAATAAGTAGTCTTGACCTGTTTTCAATCCTTTTGCTTGATTAACAAGTTTTCCACTGATTAGATTAATCAATCCACAGTTACATCCACAGCTTCTTTACTAACGCAATGCTGTGGCAATTAAGTAGTACATTCAATTCCGAGAAACTCACTTTACCAAAAAGATAAACCTCGGTTAATTTTCATGTTTACTTTTAGCACATCCTCCAACACTGCAGGCAATCTCATTGGCGTTTAGTGATTATTTAAATCACAAAAAAAAGCAAAGATTTGTAAGGTTATTCACAACCCAATAACGTTGATATGAATGCAATTCTGCGTCAAAATTACCTTTTATTTCTCGTCTTAACGAGGAGAACTGGCCCCACCTGATAGTGCTGAGTGTTTTCCAAGTTTACTGAATGATAATCCAAATAAATTATTGAAAACTGCTTAAGAGTAACCATTAGTTTACAGGTATATGCTCTTCATCCCCAGTTTTCAGCTCGCCAGCTGCTGCTGTGTCACCATTAGGATTTGTTTTGCTACATTCACATTGCCAGTCTGAAGTGATTCAAATAAATTTTTTTTTTGCTTGAATGTGACACAGATCTGATCTTTCCTCAGCTGAATGGACACAGGAATCCAGTCTTATATCCGATCTTCAAATTCCTAATTGAGGCACTTTCATATGCGGTCTGTGATCGGATTCAAATCTGATACATGGCCATGCGATATGGATCAGTCAGATCGGAATCCCTTTGGCTTCTCGCCTGTATGCATGCCCTGAGCGCAGTTAAAAACATACTACGCCAGCTATCTGGCTTTTGTCTCCTTCTCAACCTCACCTCATACGGCAGACAAACCGTTTGCCATCTTCCAGGGCAAAATCCTATACATACATTTGCTAGAAGTGCCTCCATTTTCTCAGTTTGAAACAGATTTTAATACCATAATCTTTCACAAATATGACATTTTTTGTAGTTGATGGCGCTGATAACTCAAGCAAAAACACATCAATGTGCGCATGCCTGCCGTTTCAGAGGACAGAAGCGTTCACATTAAGGATAGATACAGGTCACTTGAAATTATGAATGTGAACCGTAAAGTTTGGCAAATCTGATCTTGGTAAACAAATTTAAATTGAAGATCAAGGTTTTAAATGTGAGCCATGTGTTTGTACACCCTGTTCACCCTCCCCCTTACTGATTTAAACTAACTCGAGTTGTGCCAACGATTTCCAAATTGTAGTGCTGAATTGTATAAAAATACAATTTAATGTAAGCTAAAAGTCTGTATTATCAACTCATACTGAGCAATTCATCGCAAAGTCACTCATAATGTCTGCACATTTTTGGCTGTAGAGCAGCATAGCTCTGGTTGGTGTGGTATTTCTGTTGAGTGACCTTTGCCCTCATCTGACACTGAGGACTGAAATAAACTCACCCCTGATTGAAATGAAACATCTGAACCAAGTTCACTGAAATGCCGAGACACAAATATCATGCATTTCTCTTGTAGTGGCTGTTTGAAAAAAAATCTATCAAAATAAGTAGGCCTACTCTGTATTCTGTCAATTCCATCATAAGCTAAGTTACAACATTTGGATTTTGTTTTTTTCTTTTCTTTTGTTTTTTCAGATGCAAGAGAGAGTTTAATAACCCACAACCGTTTTGTAATTGAAGATTAGCTGGAGGGTCCAAATTGAAATCTAATTTGGAGCGTGATTTTAGTCCCATAATTAAATGCTGAAGACAACTTTCAAGGCAGAAAAAAAAAAAGTCTTTGGGAAATGTAAAGTGAAATTGTCGGTATCTTTGGTGAATATGTTTGGCAGGAAAACTCACCTTGGAAATGACTAATTCTGTTTACACATCGTCAACAATTCTGTTATCATCGAAAACACCTTGCTTTCACTTATCACGTTCCAAGTGTTTGCCTCTTTTTTGCCATGTTTTTTGAAAACCTGGTGTTCGCCTAGACTGGAAACAACTCAGATGATTTTAGCACTACTTGCGACTGAAAGGTATAGATCAAAGATTATTGAAATTGAAGATACAGCAAAACATATTTTAAGACACTTCAGAATACGAAGCATTATTGAAGCAACACAACTAATTATCGGAGAAAAATGAAATAATTCAAAGAACATGTCTTTAGAATGAGCAATCTGGACTGAGAATGAAATCACTGCTTTTTCATCATGCAAAGTCTATATGGAAGCCTTTATGTTTCTAATTTAAGATGAATGTGTGTGTGGGTGTATGTGTGCATGCAAGTGTATAAGACCTCTTTTCCATTTGGCACATTTTTTTGTCAGCTTCCTTATTCTTTCCATGCGGGAGTCTTTCCCTTAATAAAGGATATTCATTAAACATACAACAATTACCATATTCCATTATGCTGTTTATTCTGCGGAACACACAATGGCTATTCATATTCAAGGACATATTTCGGCATTAAGGGACATAAAAGAAAATTTCTATGGCGGCTAGATTATTTGGATCTTTTATATAGGTTGCTTGTTTTGCTTTACATTCGTAATATGTCCCATATCTTACGCACGTGTGGATATTCAGAATAACCTTCTGAATCTGCCTGCTCAACTACCAATCAGTATTTTCCTTTGATGATCCTCTGCTATGAAATTGGTGCAAAGAATGCAGAGACCATGTCGTAGTGTAGAAGAACCTCCACTCACTTGGTCTTCGACAGCAAAGCCATGACTTTGATGGTGTCTGTAAATAGCATAGGAATAATTGGGAGAATAACTGATAAAAAGGCCCTAATCTTGCCGTGCCCTAATGCCACCCACAGATAATGTTTCCCATGCCTGCTTGTCCCATCGCCGATGCCAAACTATGCTTGGATTTGCAGTCTTTGAAGGGTTCAGTTGATAGAGGGTGCACGGGTGGTCTACATTAAGCTAGTTGGGTCCAGTCAGAACCCTTCCCCAGAATAGAAAATGTTGATTTGCGATCAGTAACGTATAATATATTGACATATGCGGTAGCTAGCGGTTGGTGGAATGCAGTTTTTGTTTGACTTTGATATGCCTTTATGACAAGAGCTACGAAGCCCATGGGGTATAGGACTTAAGTAGCTCCCCTTGATAGACAAAATACTGTCATACATTTTATTTTAAATCAAATTATGTTAGAATGCTCAGTGCTGAAAAACAGAAAACATAGCATGAGGTTGGCTTGCCTCAGTAAAGGTGGGATAACAAGTATAGCAACTCAGCATCTAAGCCAATGAAGTCGAAATTGATGCTTATCATTTTAGCATCCTAGCCATGATGTATAAAAAAATGACAAGGTTTTCACTGGTTTATATGTTTGCCTTTCGTATTAAATGTGTTCACTTAGTTCCATCAATTGCAATTGCTGAAAATCTAGACATCAAGAATCAGGACCACGAGTCAACGAAGCAGCATGGTACCTATGTTACAGCAATGGTCCAGACTGGTGGTCCTTTAGTGGGTAGTATACAGTAAATAGACCTAAGCAACAGGCTGCCAACGGCTGATGTGGGATTCTAGCTTACCAAGTGAAACATTTCCAGAAATACTATTCTTTATACATTTTACGAGGCACTGGTAACCTCTCCCCCAATGTGCACACGCACACACACACACACACGCACGCACACGCACACACACACACACACACACACACAATGCAGTACGCAAATGACAAACTGCTGACAGAACAATAGAGTGGTATTCATATTATCACATTATTCTAGTATTTTGTTGGTTTCTATTTATTCTGTTAGCCTCTCACCCAGTGGTTGATTTATAGGCATTATTACTCATGAAAACAATCATCAACAGTTATCATCATCAGTGAACATCTTTCTGTGAACAGTGTTGCTTCTTTATGACGATTGTGATGTAAATAACGAAAATACGAGCTAGAATGGGTGACAGTCTGTCACTGAAAATGTTTCTGTTTTAAAGCTCTAAAAAACGCAGGCATACTTTGATAGAAGTAGGATACGTTGTCGATAGAATTAAACTGAAGTATAACATTTAAATAAACCAACACAGAGGAAAAGCTTGTCCTGGACTGGTACAGTTTTAACACGTTGCGTTTTGGAGACTGCCAGAAATGCCTTGTTTGGAAAGGTGATTAGGCAGTAATAATGCTCACATACTGCTTCATTCCCTAGTGAGGTTTACCATTAATTTTAATGCAGTGTCTGAAAGTTATGGACTATTAGGCACAGTGCAGCTCATCTTAATTTCACATGGAACAGGCCTCTTATTTGTCATTGGATTGGCTTTAATTGATTTTAAATTTGTTGTATAATGTCACAATAACTGTAGAATCAGAGTTTAGCCTACAAAGCAGCAGCCATGACAGGAAAGGGGTCCTGTCACTGGAAGTGTCTCCTAAGAAGTACGTGCCCTGGCTACCATGCCAACAAGCCTGGCTCTTTGGCGATGTGGTCAGTGCGCATGACTCTTACCCGGGAGTCTGTAGGTTCAAGTCCCCAACCGGGCCCTCCTTCGGTCTGCTACATTCTGGCTCTTTGGCAATGTGGAGAGTGCGTTTGACTATTACCCGGGAGTCTGGAGATTCAAGTCCCCACCGGGCCCTCCTTCAGTCTGCTACACGTGTATGACCATGAATATGTCTATAATGCTGAACATGTAAACTCTGTGATAACGCTTGACTGGGGAGAGGGTAGATGTCAGGACAAGAAGGAGGTTCTCTAGAGCACACCGGTTCATGTATGAGCATGTAGTACAACAGGATTGGGAGCATTAAGTCTATTGTCATGCATGGATATCATCATGAGTGAGTTGACTGAGACCACACTAGTGCATAGTATATTGGTCTGCTGGATGCGAGTGCAAACTAAATCGCCTCTTTGCCGCACATTATTTAGTGGAATGCATCCCTGATTACATGAAATGGGCTGCAGTTGAAAAAAGAAAATGCTAAAGTACAGATCCTATTGTAGCAAAATGGAGTAGTATGTGGATGATCTGCTGCAACGATATTTATTGAATGCAAGTGGCAATGGACAACTTTTTTTTTGCTTTCCCCTCTAACTTTTCCAAGTAGCATTATTGTTCGCGCCACTATCACAAAGACAACAGCATCACTTTACTTTCTGCTCAGAGCTCAGCCCTGAAGACATGATCAACACCAATTTGGAAATAAGAGAGATGAAGCATTTTTGCGTAAGAGGTAAACAGATTTCACTATTTTATATTGAATTTGGGAACAGGCAAAAGCTTTTGTGATGATTTTCATTTCCTTGTAATAATTTTTGCTTTGAGGGCAGTCATCGGGATGGAAGGGGGTCATAAAATATCGTCATTAAAAAAATCATGTGAAAAAGCACAAGTTTGTTGATTCATTTAGTTAATTGTGGAGACATGAAAGCTGATAGAGATTATTTGTTGTGTCTTGGTAAAAATGAGGTTCGGCAGCATGTTTCTGTTCTACAAAATTAAAAAAAACTGCACAACAGAGACTTTGGTTACACGTTTTGTCTGTTGATTTTCGTATGAACAAGAACACCTACCAGACAACCAGCCTGCCTGGACACTGATCCAGGGAACTGTAACTGATAGCTCAGCCAAATGATATCTGGAGGACTTTCTACCCATTAGCCACTATAGCTCATAAGAAGAAATTCAGATAGTATACTCAATGCAACAAAAACATCGTGTAGGCAAATGTAAGTAGCCTGTAATCAGATTTGTATATGTAATATTCCACATTTGTTATGTAGCAACATGACAACAGAAAATGTTATGTGGAATAGCTACAGGAGAAAATGAGAAAATGGAAGGTCTACCCTCTTCCTCTTTTGATTGTGCCATTAAATCAAGCCTCCATTTTCCTGGTAGATTGCACCTGGTGACAGACATAATTGTTCCATAAAAGTGAGGCTCATGAGGAACCTGATGGTTTCATTATTACACTGCCATTACACAGTTCAGTCAACATTTACTTCATGATAATAGGTTAAAAGGGTGATGTGTAATATATTTACTTTCCCAAATTATGAAATTATCATACCATATCATCAGAGAATGAGCTGACGTGAAGTTGAAGTAGCCTCACTGATAACAATGCTACAACCAGCATATTCTCTTTTGAAATTTCCACTATGGGACGGAACATTTGCTTGTGTTTTGGCCTGTCCGATCCTGCCCACTGCCCATTTCGACACCCTGGGTTTCCACATATGGCACAAATTGGCACGCAATCACAGCAAGCAGCAGCTACATAAGCAAAAAAGCGACCTGGATCAACAGAGGTATCGCTAGATTTTACCCAACCTAAAAAGCCTCTGTGGCTGACTGAAAAGCTCCCTAACCAGGGAGGTTGAAAAATGCAGGGTACATACTGGTGATGGATTTCAAAGATGGAGACTGCTTAGAGCATGATTTAGGATCCAAGGCAAGTTCGCTAGCTAATGTTCTCCAGAACAGGTAAGCATTTAACTTCAGCTTACCACAAATAATTTTTAATGGGTATTGCCGGCTATTTATCTTATCTAGTTGAAATCATATACCCATTTTGGAGGGTTTATTTAATTTTATGACTGAATCATTGACTTGGTTTGAATTTTGCAAGCGCTAGATTGGTAGCCAGGTTGATATGTCAATCAAACAATGCAGCTACAAATAGCCCACTGATAACATTATTCCTTGCTGGCCGAACACCAAAAAAGTTTATTCTCTTTTAGCTATCATTACATTTTCTGAACAATCCGGCCAACAGTGTTAGCACATGGTTTCTATGATTAGGTTTACCTCAAGCTGTGTCTTTCTTTGCTGTTGGTTCAGTTTATCGAGTGACTACGTTATCTGAGTGTTTTTATAAGAAATGTTACAAGATGCGAGGGTTCTTGTTGTGCGCAGGTAATGTAAAGTAGCTAGCTAGCTAAATGGGTCAGTGAAGGTAATGAACACAGATGAGTGATAAATGTAAAATTAATACACTCATTCGTTGAGGGTCAGTGCTCTCAACCTGGCAATCACATGAGTCTGGGAAGGAGGGAGCGGGGGAAGATGACTCTCCCCAGCAGAAATTAGACTGCTGCACCCATGTTAAAAGCCTGTTGATGTTACATATTGGTCCGTTCAAGCAAAAAAATTAGTTTATTGCCACATTACTAACCAGCAGATGTCAATGGTGATGTTTGACTCGACCTCTAAAATAACTTGACTGTGGCACCACGTACAATTAAAATATGAAATTAAAATCAAAGCATCTCATCATGATGAAGACTATTGTGCCATCAATAGGGAACGGTGGTATATTTTTTCTCATCCCTCCATTCATACAGTGCTTTATATGTCATATTGTATTTGATACTACCAGATCAGGTGTGACGAAAGAAAAAGAATGAAGGAAGGATGTACACCGGATAATGACAATGATCTTTATTGGATTTGTAGTTGATAATCTAGATCAGTGTTTCTCAAACCTGGAGGACCACCTGCCCTGCCTGTTTTAGTTCTTTCCCTGCCCCAGCATAGGTGATTCAAATAATCAGGATGTTATCAATCAGCTTTAGAGGGTCAATAACGAGCTGATCATTTCAATCACCTGTGCTAAAACAGGGAAAGATCTAAAACATGCAGGACAGGTGGTCCTCCAGGAGAGGTTTGAGAAGCACTGATCTAGATCCATTTTGTGCCCGCATGCAAGTTTCTGTTTCCTTCCTCCTGTTGAAAAATCTAACTGAAAGAAGTTTGGTAAAATTGTTTTGTTTCTGACTGTCAATCTGTTGAGATTGACTGGAAAAGTTGATGGTGTCTGACTGGGGAACTGAATGCAAATGTTCATGCGATGCCTTTTGATCACAGAAGAGTAAACATCAACATTAGGAAGCTAACAGTGTGCCTCTTTTAGCTTGTATTCCCTGAGTAGTTTTGGCTTCAGATATACGGAGTAATGATCTTCATTCGTAGTTTGTTTGCATCATTTCAAACTGAGGAACTAGAGAGGCGGCACGGTTGCGCAGTGGGAAGAACTGTTACCTCACTGCAAGAAGGTCATGGGTTCGAATCAGGTTTTGGACCTTTCTGTGGAGTTCGTACATGCTCCCCTTGTTTGTTTGGGCAATATGGTTTCCTGCCACAGTCCTAAGACATCTGTCAAGCTGATTGGAGATTGATTATTAATTGCCCATAGATAAGACTCAGTGAGGTGAATGGTATATGATTCCATTCTCATATGTGTTCAGAAAGAGAATGACAGATGACTCAAAATAGCAGTAAAGCATTATGTGCTGAAAATGTCATTGAACAATTAATAAATAAAGAACTAAAAACCTGGAGGTCAATTTCAACAGCAGGGCTGTTTGATTTTTGTTCTAGCAAACCTCATAAGCGGCCCTTTACATGCATCAAATGAACCTGAATTCTTTAACGACCATCCTACTTGTTGCAAACACTGTACGCTATGTTGCCTATTATTTCATTTTATATTATTATTACACGAGAACAGATTTATGTTGGCACAGGATTAGACTGAACCGGGGGCAAACGCCTATGAAACAGTTTTCCTTCTTAACCAAATGTCTCCGGCACAGGATGAGCTGTGAAAAATCGGGGGCAGTCAACGCTTTTTTCCTGGAGGGCCGAGCCTATTTCTTGACTTCCTTTCCACCAATTACCCCAGTTTAATTGGCTAATTGGTTACACACAACAACGCCGGCTAGCTTTTGTATTGGAGTAATTGTTTCTCAGAGTGCACAAGAACTGCCTTCAGCAGTCATTCACAGTCCTATCAGTAAATGTAGCTTAAATGTCAGCTTGCGTAAATGACTGCACAAGTTGACATGAAACCCAGAAACAGATAAGGCCTGCCAGGAATTGGATTGCAAACCCTCAGTATCAGTGATCAGTTCAGTATGAAATCCATTCTTCATGTCCTTCCACTCGATCTGAGTTTTGCTCAACTGTGAGTTGAAACTCTTAATGGATGTACTGCCTGTACCATGTACTGTGCCGCGCTGTGTATAAGCTTTTATTGAGCTGGTTTTCTGCTCTGAAAATACATATTGACACTCAACTGCAGAATTATAGGCAAAAAATGAACAAAAAAGGCTACTTCCATTAGCTTGCACACTTAATATTCTGTATCTTCAAAACATTCCTTCTCATGATTCAATGTTATCATAAAGTAATCCAATTTTGATTCTGAAAACCATTGGTGTAATAATGATTGGCATCCATAATCTAATAAGAACTGATAAAGAATATTATCCTGACACATTTTGATGAGGGTGAGGAACATATTGGCTGCCATTTTTGACAATTCCTCCACACATGCAGAACCTTTAAAATAATTGATATCATCTCCTCATATTTTTGTGGGGGATTTTACCGGGCACCCAACGTGCCATTCAGCAAATCAGTTTTGGGTTGAAATAGTGCATAATGCATACAGCATGTAATGTTCACAATAGTTTATTTGCAATCGAGGTTGGTAGTTATACTGTTTCCTGACTCAAAGTTCTGGTGACCCCCGCAGAACAAATAAGGTTATGATAAATCTCAGGTGGCCCCAGGTTTGCTGACAAAATGGCGTCACTGGGGATATTTACTGTAGGCTTTCCCATTGTGTTACTGTCATGACTGTAACAAATTACAGGCCTTAAAAATTCCCATTGCAGCCTATTTCTGAAAGTCTTGCACTTCGGCTCATGCTTTATGTATTTTACCGTATTTACTTTTTTTTCACATAGACATTTATCTTTTTTTTCCTGAGCTCTTGTACATGTAGATGTATAAAACATTTGGCTTTATTATTTAGATAAAATTTGCTCGTTCTACTGCTTATAGAGAAGCGGAATTATAGAGGCAAGAAAATTGGTTTCTTCTATCTGGGCATGATCAGTGAAGCTTGTCCAGCGAGTCTTGGAAAATATGCAGTGGTTGTGCCACTATAATCAGATATGAGTAGTTTTAGGCTGGAGCATTGGGCTCTAGGCTCCTGTCTGGCTAAGATAGTGTACCTGTAGTGCTATGTGGCATATACAGGTGTAGTATTTATACTCTACTTTACTGCTGAACCATAGTGTGTAATGAAATCACTCACTCTTTTATGTGCTGCATGAACTATAGAATATCATATCGTTCCTGGTTCTCTTGTTGAGCAGCTAACTGTCGGGTGTAATTTCTTATCTGGTCCTCCTGTGGTGCTCCTTGTTATAGTTTGTCACGTGTTAGGCATTCTTTTAATGCTATGCAGCCTGTAACGCATAAACTAGTTTCTGTTGCAGGGGTGGTGCATCTTATAGAATCAGAAAGGGGAAATACTGCCATGATTTCCTGTACTCGTGAGTTGATCCTGCTACTATTTGCTTCTACCCTCTGGCTAAGGAATAGTGCAAGTTAGCAGCCAGTTTAGGTGCTAAAATCCAAATACTATGGCTTTTACCGTCTGAAGATGCCTGCAAGAAGGTGACTCACTTCACCAGTTCTTTGCCTGACCACAGGTTGGACAAAGCTGACTCAAGGGGTAAAAACATCCTTTCCAAACTACCACATAAAAGCTGTGAAAATGAATTATGCATGACATTGTTGGGCATCGAGAACAGTGTTGTCCATTAACCTAGTCAGTAAGGTATGGTAATTTGACCATAAATGAAGCCCTAGAGAGAACAGGGAGGGCAGAGGGACAGTGTAGGATGTGAGCTCTGATGCTATGACAGAGGGCTGCATCCAAATTGTCTTAAACTGCTGGCCTCTTTCCTTTCATCTCTACTTTTCCCTCGGCGATGTGGTAGTGCAGTGGTTATGTGTGCTAGAATTGGGACCAGAAGGTCCTCAGTTAGAGTCCTGGCCACTGCCTTCCTGGTGTCATCTTGGGCAAAACACTTCATTCCCACAGTGCCTCACTCCACCCAGGTGTATAATTGGGTACCAGCAAAAATTGTCCGGGAAACCTGACTATGAGCTCCATGGTGTAACCTGCAATAGACTAGCATCCCATCCAGGGGGAGTAGCAATACTCCTAGT
The DNA here is from genome assembly GCA_029721435.1 of Gymnothorax reevesii. Lineage (NCBI taxonomy): Eukaryota > Metazoa > Chordata > Actinopteri > Anguilliformes > Muraenidae > Gymnothorax > Gymnothorax reevesii. Next base: position 53,899,380 of record CM056587.1, on the reverse strand, counting down.
TGCTTCATGCTAATGAAACCAGGATTAAGCATCGGCCTGCTGAATCACTAGACTCCGAACAGACTTACTCGCTATTTTTCCCTTAGTTGTCACACAGAAAACAGGTTTTTGCCACTAACATGTCTTTGTCCCCCGCCACAAAATGTGAAATAGTGTCAAAATGAACAATCTCTCGGTGTGATCTTGAGAGTGACGCGAAGGTCACCAAAATCGACTGGCGCCGGGGTATCACCCTAATACACGTTTACATGAAATTTGAAGAAAATCCGTCAATTCGTTCTTGAGATATCTCACTGACAAGGATTCGGGACGAACGGACGGACGGACGGTCGTGAATACTATGTCCCGCCGCTTCGCGCGTTTTGCGTTATGGGGGACAAAAAAATGACACAGGTTACAAAAAACTTACTAGAAAATTTTGTCGGTAACTTGGGACATGTTTGAGAAAAATCGAATGTCCTTTCCTTCAATGTGTCATCAGTTTGACGAGAATAAAAAATGACATCACTGCTCGAACAGGAAAACTATGACAAATCCCATTGCAATAGCTACAGAGGATTGTGGTCCCTAATTGATCATTCTTTTCTACCAAAGTTGCTTCCGTATTTTTGCTTGAAGGAATCAAAAAAGGAACTAACTGCTTCCTTTCCTTCATGCGAAAGTCAACACGGACGTTCTTGTCTTGGCGGTCAGCCAAAGCAGCTGGGGGTCTCATTCGTTCTCAAGGAAAGTTCTTTGCTCGTTAGAGGGGACTTTCAGCCACACCCAGAGGACAGGACTTCCTGCACTCTCTTCCTGTATTGAGCACGTTTTCAGGTATGAGATTGCAGCCTGTGATTGGCACTGTCTTCAATGCAACATTCTGATGCTAATGTAACAATCACTGCAGTGAAATTTTTTTGCAATGGAGTTCTGGAACACTGACTTGGTATAATATAAAATGAATAAAAAATCTAGTAAATCTTCTCTTCAAGAGGTTTTGGCGTAAATCACTCTCAGCGTTCATGCTGTAGTGGAAAAAAAGACTGGCTTCATGACCTAATGAGTCCACAGCATTCGCATCGCATCCTAAACACTCTGCACTTGCTACGTGAGAAGACCCTGGATCATGTAAAAAGAACAGCTCATTGATCAGAAGGCTAGGGCAGGAGGTGCGCTGCACTTCCTGACGTGACCGCCCACGGTAAGCTGTAACCGTGGAAACACCTGGACATACTGTATACTGTGAGGGATTCAAGCAGTATTTTCCTAGCACTGCTACACTTAGATCTCTGCATTTTTAGTATTTTTTGTGTTGTCTGCAGATTCACAAACATAAAAAAGCAGTAAGTGTTGCAGATGTTTGTATTTATTGTTGATGAATTGAGAAATGACTGCTTGGTGACTACCCAAGCTGCCAGCCAGCCAACTGGATAAAATCTGTCCTTGCTGTGTGGTCAGGCCCCTGTGAGTCCTCTTGAAAGCTAATGATTTCATTGAATGATTGCTAAAAATGGGACTCTACAGCCCCATGACAGGGTGGTTTTTTGGAAAACGAGGCAGGCAAGTCCTTCTCCGACACTCATAAAATAAGTGTTATTTCTCCCCTGATTAAGAACTTCCCTCTTCACCCTGATCTTTTTCATTAGACACTGAGGGCCTGAGTCACCTTCTGAATAACCAACTCGCAGGACGTTTTGAATAACACTTATTTTAGCCCCAAAATACTGTTTAAAAGCAATGCACTGCACAGTTGGGGTTAGCAGCAAGACATGGAAATTCTTTACTTCTTTCTTTCATGTACTTAGGGTTTTTAATTGAATTTGGAAAACGAGGTGCAGTACAGTCAGGCATCTACTGGTCTCTGAATTTACAGTTTACTTCAGGTTGGAGCTTTTGAGTAGCTGCAATATTTTGTTTTTCATGATACGGAGTAAGGTGTTTGCATGCATCTTTAATCCTCAGTCAAGTGCATCATTTTATCTGCTTACACGAATACAATCTTGAAAAGTGAACTATTGTACATTCCCTGAAACAAAACAGCAATGAAGCAATATTTGATGTCCTAAAGAATGAGTTTGTTGGTCTCAACTGAAACATTATTTCCATTTAACATGAGGACAGCGATCTTACAGACCCTCCCACCCACACACCTCTTGCACGGCCTTCCTTTCGCACCAAAGGAGCAAACCTTAAAGTTAAAGGAGTTTAAGGTGGTTTAATTATCACATCCCCACTAGCGATTATCAAGTTTGGACAGAATTATTATCGAGAAGAAGACAAACAAAAATAGAAAGAGGAATCTGCCAATAGCCCGGCTCTTTTAAAACTCACAATAATTTGCTAATTAAGGAAGATAAATTCCCCTATCATTCCTCATTTTGCCAATAACCACATGCAGATTTAAATTTAATTTATCCTCTTCTGTGTCTCGTGGCCCAGTGCACGCCAACATCAATTTGTGCAACGGGGTTTGTCTCGACCACAGTAATATCAAACGCAAACAATCAATCCTCAGGCATCTCGCTCCGTCTTAATCAACTTGGAGGGAATATTAAGAGCTCTGGGTGGAGGGCAATGGTTCAACATGGAGGCGTTCTGCTCTGGCTTCATTTCCCAGGATGTGTCAAGGCGCCACTGAGCTGATATCAGGAGATGTGGGTGGTGGGGTGGGGGAGGGAAATTGAGAAAAGAAATTAAGATGCCCCATGGGCTGCAAAAGTTGCAGAAAAGCAGGTGCCGTCTCTCCTCTCTCTGTGCCGATGTGAGACGGGCCATTTTCCGTCGCCCGCTGCCGCTGTTCGAACAAATTGTCTGCGGGGATGAGAATCGCAAAATCTCGAAAAAGGTGGGCTTCGGCTGTCTCGAGTGTTTTATTGGGTTTCTTTTGTGCGCGCGAGGCAGGGCCCGTGTGTGCGCGCGCGTGCGCGTGCTCCTGCGTGTTTGTGTTTTCTCTTTTGTTTTCATTTTTCGCTTTAACCCCGTCATGCCCAGTAAATTCGCCATTTGTGAGGATGAAAGAGAGTGGTTTGAAATGCCGGGCACACTGCGCGGTGGCCATGCTGGCCTGGACTCATGCCCAGTTCCTGGGAGGCCTGAAAGGATTCATGTTGTAAATCTGCCCGCTCTAAATGCTCTCTGTCAAAGAAGCGAATGGCACCCCTAAATGCCATGCTGAATACCAGCTGCAGGAATACAGAGATTTTTTTTTTTTTAAATCCTGTTTTGTTATTTCTCTCAGATCGTTCTGTATTGTGTGTGCATTTCTGCTGCTGCATGTGTCTATGCGTGTTTGTTGTTAATCAACGGATTCAATGAGGTTACAGTAACTGTGACATTCAAATATGGCGATCACTCAATCTCTCTCTCTCTCTCCCCCTCTTGCTCTTTTACTGCAGCTAGATGAAATTAAACCCCTTTTTTTGCATTAGTTTTTAAGCAGCATGTTGTACCCAACAGACCTGAATCTAAACGGTGGCAGACTGCTTTTTTAAGTGGCAAAGTGCGTCTTAAAAATGGGAAAATATGATGCGAAGCAGATGGTGCAGGAAAGGAGAGGGATTTCTGGGCCGGATCTCACTGCCCTGCTGAGAAAAATCCTCTCGCTGCCCGACTCTATGCTGTGTGCAGGATCCTCAGTCTGCAAGAGCTGATCTCAGTCCCCCCATCCACTGTACAAAGCGTTCAACTCGAACAGATTACATGAGTCCGCACGGGATAAAAGGTACTCTGTCAGTGTCAAATGTATTCCATCAGAGTTCATTTTATGCTGAGCATTTTGCCACATATTTCCCGTTCTGCCTATTTGTCAGATCTTTTTTATTTATTTTTTCCCCTTAAAGCAGATGCGCTTCATCTCAAATTCCTGTTTGAGGATGAGATTTTTCATGATCGAGAATGTTGCCGCTACCCACTGATACTTTTATCTGTGCGGAATCCTTTTGTCTCCTTTTATGTATCCTGAGTATCTGCAGAAACTCACAAAAATGAGTGGCTTTCTTCTGTTTTTCTTTCTTCCTTTTTTTTTTTTGAATCAACCATGTCAAAAGTCAGTTATGCCAAAATGAAAGCATTTCTGTAAGCTTTTCTAAGGGTACATTTGACAAATTTGGCTCCTGACCCGACTCCAAAGTGCCGTGGACAGTGAGGCTGCCTTAGCTCTCAGAAATTAAATGAAAATGGTGATTTTTTTTAGTCAGGAGCTTAGATCCGGGTTGAGAATTTTAAGTAAAGGCAAGATTGTCCCCTACGGGCTTCCATCCATTAGCCTCAGATTGAGACACAGCTGGTCTCTTTGTACTGGCTTTCAAGTCAATTTATTTTCTTGCTCTTTGAAATGGGGTCTTAGGAGAAACAGAAGCTGCCACCAGCAGGAAGCAGGGCCATGCGCTGACTGAGCTCGACTGAGACCCCTTATTTTAATACCTCAACTGTTGCATGAAGTGAGTTCCTCTCACATTTTTTGCTTTGTCCTGTAGTTCGGTTAAAGGCATGTTATTTAATGGGTAACAGGGGTGCCGCCCAAATGATTCTTTTAAAAAATAGTGCAAAGTATTTTCAAAGTGTAAAATCTTTGCACTGGCATTAGGTAGCTGCTTCTCTCTGTTCTCTCTCCTCTTGATGTTATTGTAAAAGCAAAAGCCTGTAGCTGCCGCAGGTTTTCTAATATAACAGATGACAACCCACTGCCCTCCACATACACTGCGGAAACAGATAGGCCTACTGTGTCTCCTGTTACATCATATCTGATGTAATCCAACTCCAAATCTGCAATCAGTTGAACTGCAGCCAGCTTGCTCCTGTTAAATTTCCATTAACTGGCATTCTTTGACATTTGCATAGCAATAATAATAATTGATTAAACCATAAACTTGTCTGGTTTCTTTGGCCTGAATTGGTCATCAACGATGCTTATTTCAAGTTCAAAGAGATCCCTTTTTCCCCCAAAAGGAGAGGCGCCAATAGGACTATGCCCAAAAATCAAGGTCATGATCTTGGAAATCAATTGGTGACTTGAGGAATGGGCACTAGAATTAACTGGCTCATGCTCGTGGTATCAGGGATTATATTGAACTGAAACTGAGCTTAAGCAGCTGCTGTTCCCCTGACACAATTGGGGAAGGAGCATTCCTATATATTTAATGTATGTCATATATATATATCACATATATGCATATCATATATATGATTTCAGTTATCACTTGTGACTGTTACAGCTGCATGAGTATGTTAAAACAGGTGGATTTCCTTCGCAATTTCCTCTCGCAGTTGTTTAACTTTTACATTGAGTGGAAGGTAATGGAGAATGGATTTCATACTCAAATGATCACAATGCTGATGGTTTCCTTCCACATTCTTGGCAGTCCTTATCTGTTTCTGAGTTTCCTGTCAACTCATGCAGTCATTTATGCTAGCTGACATTTTAGCTGCATTTACTGATAAGACTGCAAATAACAGCTGAAGGCGGTCGTTGCGCACTCTATGAAACATTTACTCCAGACTAATCCAGGAGCAAGCCAGCATTGTTGTGTGTAACCAATTAGCTAATCAAACTGGGGTAATTGATGGAAAACAAGTCAAGAAACTGACATGGCCCTCCAGGATAAAGGGTTAACCGCCCCTGATTTTACTCATCAAGTGCTGTAGACATGGGGGTGTGAAGTAAGACTTGCAAGCATTTGCCCCTGATTCAGTCTAATCCCGAGCTGACGATCGCTCCGAGCGCGCTCAAACGGCTGTCTGCGGCGCTCTAAAGCGTGACGTCGTTAAACCCCAGTCTGCGCCATGTCTCGCTCCAGGGGTGTGACATGGTTATAACGAACCTACCCCTATGCAGATTCTCACAGTCGCTGGGGCGAAATTCACATGATGTGACATTAGTGCAAAAAGCAATCTCATCAGTTCCTGTCTGACTGCCTACACTTGCAGTAAAAACTGTATTCCTTACTTTTCTAACATGTCTGCTGAAATATCGTCTTCTGTTACTGAGATTTTGGTCTATGTTTATTTCATTGCCAAGGTGGTTTGTACTTTTTTTTCGTGGCTTACATTATATTTAGGTGGAGGTAATTTGGCTGCAGGAGCTGGAAGGAAAACATAATTAACAGATATCACTGACTAACACTTAACCCCTATAAGTCATAACTCTTCGTAAGCAAAAACATTGTCTACAATGAGTACAACATAATTTCATCAGTGAAACAACCTCAGCCAAATCACTTTTTTCACAATTTTACGACTACCAAATTATCAATATAACTGATACTACCTTCAAAACCAATGATTTATCGGGCTCTATACTTCAAAATTGCCACAACTTTAAAAGGCTTTCCTTCCTGTGGTTCACTCAAAATGGATGTGCATAAATGTACTGTTCATTAAATCTCACGGTCTACACTTGAGTGAAGTAACTAAGACCACACTTCAGATATGAAGTGTAAAATTATCTGTTGAAATGAATGAAAACAGTGCTTGAATCATGTCAGTTTCATTTCTGTGACACTGTCTGTGGAAGGGTTGCCAGAAACTGACTTCATGATTAGCAAAAGGGGGGCAGCTCCCAGCTTTAATCCCTAAACTGGCAAAGCAAGGGGCACCCCTCAAACAGTGGTAAGAAAACTCTGCTTCAGGAGGAATTTGTAGAGGAACTATGGAGGGAAAACTTGTCCTCCACAGTCTGACTAGTTGCACTATGGTTAAATATATCCAACACTGGATGGACTGTATGGAATTGGATTGTTTGGACCGGAGTCGGATTAGACAGAATCAGATGTTGGGTTTGAAGAAATGGGGTTTGAACGTTGAGAGATGAGATCAGGGTGGGAGAAACATCTTTTCCAGGGGGGTCATATTCGGATGTTTTTTAGCTGATACACAGCAAAAATCCCAGTGTTAATTGAACTCCAGTGGTGTTTATATGAGACCAATTGGTCTCATATCAACTCTACTGGAGTTCAATTAACACTGGGATGTTTGCTGTGTACTTTTGTGTATCCCCATCTAGAATATGCCCATGTTTACTTGCCCTTGAAGTATAAAGAGTTTATGCAGCTGATGCATGCCTGAGACAGACAGCAGCCAGTCATCAATGTATTCAGGTGGTCCCAGCTAGAGGCTAAGGTGGCATCGCTAATTCCAAAAACTAATGTGAATAATCCTCAGATAAATCCTCCGGTGTTAAAATCAGGAAAGTTTAGGCTGAAATACGGATCGTGGCATGGGAGTTAGACTTTATGATATCGACTGTGCCATGTTTTTGTCTCAGTTGACAATGACTTTGCTCTGTCCTCAGAAGAGAGTACAGCAACAATAGCATTTGAATTGAAGGGGGCAGACAAATTGGTGGAATGGGTGACCGTGAGGGGTTTAAGAGGGCTCTTTGGGTTCGGCTGGGCTTGAGTGTCGGAACTCTGGGGAAGCCTGAGAACGTGACGCAAAAGACTGTGTCCTGATAGCTTTTGCCTGGGCTGCGATACTGTACATCCTAAGACATGCATCCCCATTCCAGCGGGGAGGAAACCCTCATGTTAGTACTTCAGTCATAGGCAGGGCGCCCAAATTCAAGATGGCGGAAAAATTGCATCAGTGGCATTTATCAGACGAACGGGACCCGTGAAATTAAGCATACTGTAAAAACCGTACATCCAGGGAGGAAGAGCCGAGGGGACGGGATGAGCCGGGTGACAGACGTACGGATTGAGAGACGTGAAATTTAATTGTTGGCATTTATCAGATGGTCTTATCTGGTGGATTACCTGTAAATCAGAGGAATGACAAAATAATTCTGTGGGGGGATGTGGGAGTAGGTTGACGAGAGGGAGGTGGACAAGGGAACGAAGGGGAAAGGGATGAAAGAGATGAGGGCTGGAGAGTGAGAAAGTGAGGGGGTGAACTGGGTTGGAAGAAACAGGGCAAAAAAAAAGCAAGCTAAGACCCAGCACTAGGAAATGAGGGGATGGGGGCACTAGAGAGTGAGAGGGAGGGATAAGCAATAGCATACTATGGAAAGGAAATCACGCATTAGCTTCTCCTGTATTGGAATTTTCTGTAACGAATATGTTGGTGGCTGAAGGAGCTGTGGCAGCCGTGATGATTTTGGATTTTGCAAAGGAAGAGCGTCTTAACTGGTCTTGCTGTCGTTGTGGCTTACCAATGATTTTTACCACCTCAGCTGATACATGTGGTCTCCCTCAAGTCTTCCTCAGCTCCCCAGTATGTTTTTTACTTTTCAGAATATACCAAATAGTTGATTTGGCCGCAACTAATGTTGGTTTTTTTTTTGCTATATCTCTGATGGATTTGTTTCCAGCCTACACATGACGTGTTTTACTGGCAGTGACAGCTCTGCAGACTTCATATTGAGAGTTAACAGCCACAGATTGCAAGTGCTAATGCCACACATGAAATAAACCCCAGACCTTCTATCTGCTTACTTGTAATTGAAATAATGAGGTTATAACACACACCTGGCCATGCAACAGCTCGAGAAGCCATTTTCATAACTACTTTTGGTCCATTAAAAGGGGGGTTGACATATATAAAGGTTGTGTCTCATTTGCAAGGAGGCTTCCTATCACCTTGGTACCTTGTTAAGGACCCTTTCTTAATAGGAACCTGTTGTTACACAGGTTACATGAAATGAAACACTCTTCCCCGCAGTCATCATGGGACTAGGATGGCATAAATCTCTCGCGTTCCTGTCAGTCTAGTTTGCAGAGCTTTTGCACTCTGAAAACATTGGGGTAGATTTTCAATTCAACATCCTTTCTCACAAAACAGCCAAAATTCAACTTCTGCACAGGTAATCTCTCACTTCAGAAATCATCACAAGTGAATTTGAAGATAAAAAATACATTGAATTTTTAAAATTGCCCTTTAAAAAAGTTGTCCGCCCGTATGTTATTGAAATCCAAATATCCAACTCTTCACAAAGCTTTATAGAATTTCATTTGTTGTGAAGGAACCACTTGATTTTTCTTTGAAATTTCGCCGAGTCAACATTACTAACTTGGTTTCCTCTGCCTCCTTCTAAAATTAGACAGTTGGCATATTTCAGAAAAATGCTACCAACTTAAAACCTTCCTTGCGAATGAGACAAAGCCAAAGTGCTGAAATTCCAACAATTTCCCCCCAATTTGGATGTAAATTAAAGCTGAAAGTCTGCAATATGACCTCATTCATCATATATGTAAGACTCTAATATGCTGCTGCCACAATAACTGCCAATTTCCTTTCCGTCCGACCATTTTTCTCACTGACTGGAGTTCCATTACTTCTAATTTTCAGAAGTAGACTGTATTTCACTCAATTTTTCGCTTGATTTTTTTTTTTTTTTTGAACTACATTTTTTTTTGGCACATCTGCATGTGTTTTATTTATCATTTTACTTATTTGTTCATATTCTACAAATGAGGTAACTACAGCCTACATGGAACAAGCATAGGACATTCCAACAGACTAATAATTTAACGCCACACAGTCTTGGCTTCATCATCCAACAATGTGAAATATGGCCATCGATTTAATGATTTTTTTTGTGCAGAGTGCATGCGTACCTGTCAGTGCAAACCTGGCTTTACTGTATTAAAAATAAACGACAACTGCAATTACATACCAACAAATCCGAGATTCTAACTTGTATTGAAAATTGCATATCATCAAAATATATGGAGCGCACAATTCATATCAATAAATCTAATTATACGATCAAATCTGTAGCAAACACTCTGCTTTGATGTACTTCTAAGCAGCCAGCTATGAACGAGAAATGGGATTCATGAAAATGAGGTTTGGAAATTCTTACATATCAACAATTTCAGCTGTAAATAAAAGTGAATGCCAGTCAGACAGACGTAATTCTTGTACAGCATTTTGACACCTGAAGCTTCTGCAGAAACCATTTGTTCTCTGCTCTGTCAGAGACAGAAACGAGGCGTAATCTCCCATCTGTGTCAGGCCAATGGAATATAATTGCCTTTGCATTTCGGTCACACAAAAGAATTATCGTAGCAGTCTGGGGAATAATGGACAACAGCTATCTATAATGTAAAAGGTGCTTTCACGCTGATGCATTTGTTCATACATTTGTGTCAAAGCAGGGAGTGTGCTGTTGGCTTCCTCTGCATGCGAGCGAAAAATAAAAGAAATAGAGAGAATAGTATCGCCTGGCGTGTGAAAATTGAGAAAATCTTAACTTCGGTATTGTACTGCACTTGGCTGAGTGGGTGAGGGAACGCTTAGGGATCGGGGATAAATGACGCGTTGACACAATGAAGCGGAATATCATTATTTGGGAAAGAAAATTATAGTGTTATTGATTGCAGTGCAGAGTGTAACATTTCATTTACTGAGAGGTGCGTGTGCGCCAGGCATTCGTAACGAGCCGCATCCGATATCATATCCTGTACAGTCACCGGGGAGAAGCGGAGCGGGCCGCAGCTGGGCCGAGCTGAAGGGCGGCTGCTGGGGGGACGCCTCATTCAGAATAAATGAAAACCGCTCGCTGCTTATGTCATGGTTGGCCACCTCGCTCAGAGTCCAACGGAGAAAAGAAGCATAAATCAGATGCTGGCCATTGAATTTATGAGGGGTGGCATTCTAAGCAAAATCCATTTGCCTTTAAATACACTTTTGTACAACTGTGAAATGAAATTGTTACCCACTGGTCCTGATCCCCAAGTCTTTGGACCCCATAATATTTTTTCAGCTGGTTTATATGGAATGAGGGTGTCCTCTGCCCCGATAGAGGTTTTCCCCAATATTATTCTTAAAAGCGCTAAATTTTACTCTATTCCTCCGAAAGTTAATCATTCACTATTTAGTTGACAAATAACCTTCAGAAGGACTTGTATCAGTAATGTGCAGTCGGAGGTTAGTTTGGTGAGGCAGAATCCTGCCCTTGGCATGATTAGCAATGGCTTAATCAATATGCACTGTATTCTCCTTTTAAATACGTGCTTTTACACCCAAAAAAAAAAAAAAAAGCGGGCGTTTATTTTCTGTCTTCTTTCATAATCCGATTCACAAAATGTTTAAATGATATACAGGATTGCCAAGAGACGAGATCAGGATTCAAGATCCTTGCAGTCTTGAATTGAAGCATATGCGCGAATGGATCTTTTTGTCATAACCTCCTCTACGGGCTTCCTACAGGCTTTATAGGCTTGGTCTTTATTGTTTTGATTGTCAATCCGGAATAGTACATGTGAACAGGTTCGCAAAATCCTGTGATAAAAGTTTGGGTCCCTGCATCACCTCACCGCACGTCTCTGGCTTCCTGTAAGCAAGTACTAGCAAATCTGCAGTTTCGTGAGCATTTCAGGTTCGATAACGCCGTGGAAACTTAAACTGGCCCGTCATTCTGCCGAATAGTGTCACTAAACACTAGTTTCACTAGTTAATCGTCTGATTGCTAATCAAGCAAAGGGGAGGATTCTGCCTCGCCAAACTAACCTCCGACCGCATGTTACTGACTTGTATGTACCTGTGAACCCTTCTGATGGTCAATGCCAACAAATTTGCCTGCTAAAAATGGGAAAAATTGTTGACTTTTTGAAGGCTGAAGTCTGAAGTTTTGCTTCATATATTTGATCCTTGTGTGACTATAGCAGTAGTGTAATGCCACCCTGACACTTGCACGATTTTGAACCATGGGTGAACGCAACGTGAACTCGGCGCGAACACCGCCGATGGTGCGTCTCAAAGCGTGCCGTCTTAGGGTGTTGTCACAAGTGTTTCACGTTATCATGGCATGCACAGCTCACGCATAGTCCGCGCACGTCACCAACCGTTCGCACATGGCAGGAACTTCTCACAAACTGTTCAAACATCGTTCTCACATAGTTCAAATTTTTGGATGCGCATTGCGTAGACAGTGCTTAACTTATGCATGTACAGGGCACAAACAAGGCTCTGCTGCATACTGCTGAAATGGCATGCCTTGCCACGACACATCAATCGGCATCGCGGGGACAAAAATCGTGCTAGTGTCAGGGTGGCATAAGGGTTATTATTAGAATGTAAATATTATAGTACTTGATTCCCACTCTCTCAGATAATGCATGATGTTCTTAGCTCACAGTGTAGAGCAAAAGCTCATAGCACTTTCGGGCATATCTTTTTGTACCTGGCTTTCAGCCAAGTAATCTATTCACCAGCTACCAATCCCCTCCACCCCATTTTAATTGGTTTGAAGAATCCTTCCATCTCCATAAGATCAGTTAGCCTAAGTTATTGTTGTGATTGTGCTTAAAAATCTTCTGGTTGTATGTAGATACTGGAGGTGGTGTGGTCATTGGAATCACTACCATAAAGATTAGGTTCGTGAACTTCAGAGCATGCCCCCCCACCACCCCCCTTTTTTTTTAATTGATTCAAATCTTTGGTGATTTTTAAAGCGGCAGTTCAGGCACCAAATATTTAGACTCTTCGAAGCAAAGACTTAGCCTGAAAAGTGCTGCTCGTTAGACCTCTTTTAAGCAGACACATGCTGCAAATTAGCACTCAGATTAATAGGAATGACCTGTATAAATGCCTTTTTAATGGCGTTTTAGTGATGGAAAAGTGAAACCTGTATGTCAGGGGTGCCTCTAATACAGGCCTTCTGTCCACCCCCAGTGAGTATTCAACTCCTTGTCATAGTAAACCCAGCAGGTGCATTCTAATGAAAGTGTTACATTAGGGCTCAGTAAAGCGGAATTTTAGCCAACGAATTTGGCAACCTTGTTACTTTTGTGCATTTCTTTGTGTGTTAACATAGGCACACATGGATTTATATGAATGTGTTCGTATTTGAGTGTGCATGTTATGTGTTTGCACGCGGCGTTTGCGCGCACATGCGTACTTGAGTTATTTTTGGAAACAGCTTCCTTAATGCGGTTGAAAGTTCTATTATGCTGGTACTAAAGGCACTCGAGGTATATAATGAGAAGCCTTTCCTCTTTTTTGAACAGAGTGCTCCTTTTGCCCACGCATGCCATGTGTGTAGCTCCCAGACAAGTCTGACCGGTCGATGCTGCAGTGTATCATTAGGAAACACTACTGTGTGTGCTGTATGCCTCCATCTCTGCGTCTGTGCTTCCAATGTTTAGCTACTCTATGGACCTTTTCTGAAAAAGAAAAAAATCATAATTATGATAATGTTAATGATGGAGAGCCAAAGTACATGGTAATTTAAAATCAGCAACTATATATGAGTGTGTAATATAGGGTGCTATGTTCAAGTCCAGTTTATATACAAACAGAGCCTAACTCCATCTATAGTTTCATTGTGTAGCTGAAGTGTTTGAGTTGAAAATCATAGTTTCTTTTTTTTGCTTTCACGGAAAATACAGAAGAATTGCGCACTCTAAGTCCCTGAAAGAGACAAAAAGAGAGAGAGAGAGAGATGGGAAAAGAGAGGGGGAGGGGTCTGCTGCTAATGTATGTGCCCATGTCAATCGCAGAACTGAGAATCGTGCTGAGGTTTGATTGACAGGCGTGTCATACTCTGAAGCTCACTTGAGATTTGCTGACACAAGCATCTCTGCATATTGACAAAGTTTTTATATTTAAGGCAAAGCACGGCTAATCTTTTATCTGCAATCAAAGCCATCAGTCAGGAAGAGGAAATAGCTGGCCCTGGGGGTGAGAAAGTTTACCTACATACCACCCCTACCATGTGAACACACACACACACACACTCATGCACATGCACAAACACACATACAGGCTCTGCTAAAGCGCCACAAATCGCCAATCAAAAGAAATGCTAGATCCCATAAGAACACAAGTTCAAATGTGTTAGGCACTTAGACAAAGGGTAAATTGTGAGATTTAAATTTCCTGGTCTTGGCTTTTTTTTTATTTTTTTATTAGATGTCATCTGTTTCAGCTGTTGAATAAAGAAAATAAATAAAAGAATGTATTTTCTTTGAATATTTTCCATTTCATAATTACTTTATATCAAGCACAGCTCACTTTTCCAGGATATATTTTGTTGCCATGGATATCCACTGTTTATGTGTAATAACATTTTCCCCCTGTCACAAAGCTGTATTTTTGCTCTGGTAATCAAATTCCTGTGGCTTGCGTGATCTACATTTTCAATCTATGATTAGCCTCATATCATTGTGGTATTTATTGATAATGACATACCCAATCACAACTGGTAATAACCGTAATACAATTAATTAAAACTCCCAATTCTCAAAAACAAAGAGCCCAATATGCTGCACAGCATGTGGACTGCAGCCAATTCTATTTTCTGCCATGAATCACAATTAAAATGTTACGTGTAGACATAAGCATTTTTTACTGTTTCCATCTCCTTTGCATAAATTTAAAATCTTGAGAGAAACGGCTCATCGGTAATAGGAACTGTGGACTCCTATTTGCGAGAGAAAAAACGTGGGGCCGTTCATTCAAGTTCTGTAATGAATTAAATTGCCGACTTTAGAGATGACAAGCAAATCGACATGTCACAATTTAAATTCAGATTCTTTCGCGTAAGAAAGAGCAGGAGATATAATTACACTATTATGCAGTCGCAATGAAGAGCATCTCTCTGGATGGTAGATTTCCAGAGGCCTATTTTCTCCTTCACATTTACAGAAGCTTGCATACACCCATGATAAACTGAACACCAACTGTCTTTACACATTAAATGTTGCTCTGTTGTTCATTCACAGTAAAATTAATGGATGCTTAGCGGCTTCATAAATTCCTTCAAACTTTACCCCCCGCCCGTGTGGTCTAGAATGCGGAATTATTTATTGCCTAAATTTAATTTAATGTATGATATTTTTGCATTCATCCAGGTATAAGCCCGTCTGACTCTCACAAAACTATCCTCATGAGGGGTGAAACAATGACTCCTCGAGAGCGCCCGACCATTTCATTAAAGAAGTAAATAAATAAAAATGGAAGTTGTTTCGCCTGGAGTGGTTCGACTGCATGTATCAGTGCTCTACTGAGGAAAATATGAACAGATCAGTGTCAGATTTAGGGAGCAATGAGTGATGAATCGTAGCCCTGCGATGGTGGAGAGAGGCACTCGTGACACATTTGAACTTGTGTTCTTATGGGATCTAGCATTTCTTTTGATTGGCGATTTGTGGCGCTTTAGCAGAGAAATGTACTATGTGGCTGCATTTGCCTCGATTCAGCCGGAATAGCTGAGACAGAGTAGCAGGGAGGGAATTTTGCTTTCTGTGCAGTGAAGCAGAGCTGATTCCTGAATGAAAAACACAGAGACAAGAGGGGTTTAAACAGAGGCGTTACCAGGATGCCAAGCTTGGGTGGGCATTTGTCCTCCTTGGGGGGGCAAAAAAAAAAAACCTCTAAATCGCCGTAAAATAAATAAATAGAGCCTATATATATCACTTAGATTCTTAAATCACATCATGCCAGGATTGACAATGTATGCAATGTAAAATTTATCTTCTATGGGCATGTGGTACTCACTGCATTAAATTTCAAACAGTTGATTTCAATATACATGAAGAAATGTAACTATAACCAATGCAGTTAAAGTCTGAGGTCAATCAACAGGCTCTTAATTGGTATGTACACCTGGCCTTCATTCCTAACCATCAAGAAGATAATGATGAATGCAATAACAACGCCAATGATGATAATGAGGCCCACCAGTTTTGTGGAGAAGTATCAGGTGAAAATAGCCAATTATTGTGTATACAGCAAAAAACCAAGTTACAAGTTAAGTCATTAAGTTGGCAAGTTAATCTTATTGGTCTGTTACCTCTTTAATTTTTTGCCAATAGTGCAATGAGTACAATGTAAAATGAGTCATCTTTGGGGCATTTCAAAGCCATGTTTGGCATTCTGTAGATTAAGATAAGATCAAAAGAACCAAATTAAGAAAAAGTAACAGCTTGTTAAAATCCTGGAATTGCTATTGTGGTTGCAATAAAAACCAGCATACACAGGGGTCCTCCGGGACTGAGTTTGAGAACAACGGAAGTAAAGGACTACAGAATCGCCTCCTATTAACCAATTAGGCAACTCTCAGAAAAAACAAACCTATTCCCATTTACTTTGCTTGATTGGCAATCAAATGGTGGATTCGTTTACTCTCGAAGTTGAATGAGTAAAGCTGTTCAGACAGCATGATTGATTGATGCATTTCTAAATTTAAATGTCCATAGAACAGCAGTTTTGCATGAACGCGATTGTCATTGCCACGCGATTTCGTGCGACTGATCATTTATACTGACATTCACGTTTCATGGTTTTGGGGAAGAGGAAGATTTTTTCGAATTATTCAAACTAGCATTCTTTCAATCCAACACCGTCGCTCAGTTATGTTTGTCTGCTTTTCACCATCACATCTTAATCGTTATAGGCCACTGAAATTGTTTGATTGTTATTGAGGCCAAGTGCACGGGAGCAGATTTAGGGAAGGGCGGAGCACCTGCAGAAATCTAAACTCGGCTTCTTCCCGGCAGCATTTTAAATAATTTAAGCCGCTTCAGGTGTGTATCTTTAAACGCGTTCACTTTTCTTAGAGTTGCCTTCTGAAATCCTTTACTTGGCTCCGTTCAGCATGTCACCGAAAAATACTTATGCCATTCTAGTTTTCTCCCGGAAGTGCTTATGATACAGAATTATTGTAGCAACAACCCCAGTGAGTGACTAACGTTAGCAACTCCAGACTAGCTGCTGGCGAGCTGCCTGGGCTCACTCGGTAGCCAACTCGGGTTATAACCGCACGAGTGAACACAAATGACAAACTAGAACACAAATTACCTTAATATCAAACAGAAAGACTTACAAAATAAGCGGTGGCAGAAATAGCAACAAAAGAGATATGGGCAAAGTTTTAATTCCCTGAGAGAAGCACAGAGCAGTAGACGTGACCTCAGACTGATGAGCAAGACGGCAGTCTAAGACTATGGGAGGGTCCCAGTAATTCGATAGTTTCACAGCAGAATAGACTGGCAAAGGAATCCACCAATCACACATAGTGATAGATAAATGAAGCATTCGTAAAGCTCACTCTAAATGGCTGTCTACCTCCAGCTGAGAATCAGTTGGATTTCGCGTTTTTGCTGACAAATAGTAGTAAATCAGGTTTTTATCTTGAGTTTTCATTAGCGGGGCAGAGCTTTTCTCAGGGGGGGCACTGCCCACCCCCTGCCCCCCCTTGGCAACGCCCCTGGGTTTAAAAATGTATATTTATGCCATTAACTTTGACTTGAATGGTCACATAGTTCAGAAAGTAAATATATAGTTGCTCCAAGGCTTTGCAAACAGTGGCCTACATTTTGACGACAGTCTAGACTCTAGAGAAATGCTGCATGTACATGGATCACAATAGACAGTGGATGGAAACCTGGAAGATATAGTTGATGAGAAAAATCAGCTGAATAGGCTGGAGTTTGCACTTAAACTTGCTGTTGGAGTGAAAAATGTTGTATAAAAATATTATATAAATTCTCAAAGTTATATTCACTCGAGTTCTTAACCAGATGCGACACGACATGAAACAATGACAAACATGTACTATATACTGTAGCCTATATAAATCAATCAGCCAAGTGCAATCATTCTTTTCCAATCCATGCTGAAAAAGGACTTTATTATCAGAAAATCATGGGGCACCATTACTTTAGCAGAAAATAGTTTATTTGCTGTTCTCTGCTCCCCACCCCCCCCCAATTCTGTTCTGAAATAGCTATTTTGCCATTTATCTTCCACCATGGCTTCTTAGAATTCAGTGTACTGATGTTGGATCACTTTGGTCTTCTACTTCATAATTTAATTTAAATAAATTTGATTAACATAGCACTTTTTTTTTCAGAAGGGCTGTCACAGAGCCGCTTTGCAGTGTGGCCGAGGGGGAAATACCCTGCATAAACTTCCAAATAGCAAATGAGGTTTTCTCAAAAGGCGAAGGAGTTGCTGTTAAAACCCAACTTCACCAAGGGAGCCCATTCTCCAATGGCCAGGAAGGTGCAATTGTAAATGGGAAAATAGAAGTGTGATAAGAAGTCCTTGTTAACAATTTAAGTGGTTTTGGCAGGTAAGTAATACATTATAATTGCCTGAAGGTAATTTGATGAATAGTTTTTCAGCTAATCCTGTCTGAACATGAATTTTTCCCTCTTTGAAATCAGCGGTGGAGTGTTCAGTTCTACTGGACTTCTGTGATGCCTTAATGCACCCCTTTCCCCCTTTGGAAAAACACCCAAATAACCACCTCACATACTCAAGCTACCATGTGTCAACACCTCAGAGTCCACCTAGAAACACACTAGCAACCACCCTTTACACCACAACAACCATCAAGAAACACCCTAATGACCACCTCATGAACCCTAGCAACCACCGAAATACACCCGAGTAACCACCTACAAACACCCTGGCAACAGTCAAGAAACACCTTAGCAACAATCCAGAAACACCTACGTTTCCATCAGAAACTCCAGAGCAAACAATCAGAAACACAAGTGGAACAATTTAGAATCACCACTGCTACCCCGTAGGATAACCCTAGCTACCACTAAGAAACACTCAAGCAACCACCCAAAACACCCGAGCCACCTCATAAAACACCATAGAAACTACTCTGTTCGCTCTAGTATCAACCTGGGAACTCTTAAAAAACCTTTTTGTGCACCCCAGCTACCAGCCTGGAACACACTTGTTAAATTAGAATTTTCATTATAAGGAAGAGAAGGTTAGGATATGATATGTTCTCATGAATATGAATTTGAAACCCAAAAAGCTGTGAATACAGTATGTTATTCCATGAAGTCAATGTGTCTAGTGGAATGAGATGAAGTTTACAGTACAGTGTTATAGTGCTGTCTTCAAGATCCTAGCATATAAGTGATCATGCCCAAAATCAACAGTCTGGCAGCCCACAGGGGTCTAAAAGCATGCAAATAAAGCAATCATTGTTTATTTATTTATATACAGACAGTGGCAGTTAAGAATGAATTAATTAACGATAAAAAAGGCACACGCGCACACATACAGACACACACATAAACACGCACATGCACACACACACATTTTTCGAAGGGGGGAAAAAAAAGAATTAAAGCCTAATTGGATGGCTTGAGGAATTGCTATCAGAGGGCAAAGTTGCACATGCAAATTGGTTTTGAATATCTAGGCCACCCAGGAGACATGAGAACGGCATCCAATCTGATTTAAAGATAGAGCCGCCATTCCGAGCGTCCTCACAAGAGCAGATATTTTCTCCTGACCTCAGCTGCGATGTGCGCAGTGTGTTATCAGTAATTCCTCAGGGAGAATTACTTTAGCTGTCACAGTCTGAATTTAGCAAACTTGATCTGATAGTTTTCTCTTCTATGGTTTTAGTTTAGTAATTAAGCAGCATTTGCTACTCAAGTAATGTGAGTTTGGGAGGGAGAGTGGTTGCAAGGCAGTATGGAAAGATGGATCTTCTATCTCTCTGTCACTCGTTATCTTTTGGTTCCTTATTGAACTAAATCCATATTATCTAATATTCTGTACTAGAAGTAAAACTAATCAATTATTTTAGCCAAATTAAGCGGAAATGTCTGACCAATGGAGCTTCTTGTTGTAACATAGAGACCATTGATTCATCATCCATAGGGCTTGGCAATCGACGTCACTGCACAATGCATTCTGGGACGTAAAAATAGCGCGCCGCCATATTATGAGGCCATATTGTGCGAGACTAAATTAAAACAGAGCCAAAGAGATACAGTAACTAGGTGAAAACTTGTCGAGAGCGCTGAGAAGCCAAGTCTCACGCATTGGGCATAGGTCTCGCCCATTTTATAGGCTTATTCACTGTAGTCCGCAATTATTCATTGAACGCTTAATGTAAATGCAGTAATAAGCATGTATTAACCGGTAATTCACATTTAACTAATGCACCTGGTAATCATTTACAAATGATGTTCACATGAACTAATTTATAAATTATGTTTTAATAGTTTCAAGTGCTACATAGAGGATACTTAGGGGATGTTTTCAACTTTAAAATGCGGGATACACAGAGAATTAATAAAAGTTAAATTATGGTTATGTAATGCTTATTCAGCTATCTAACGCATTAATGACCTGCTAATAAACTGACATTTAATGAACTAATGTTAATTAATGTTAATTGTTGTACCCTTATTGTAAAGTGTTACCGTTTATTTCTTAGTTTTTACATTATTATGGTTATTTCTGCACTTCACCCTGAAGACCCCTTAAAAGTTGGGTTTCAAGGTTTAAGATAGCAGCAAAGGTGTTTTCGACTAAATAACTATTCATAGCTTAAATGCATAGCTGGACAATTAAAAGGTATACCTAAAATAATAATAATAATAATAATAATTATTATTATTATTATTATTATTATTACCTCCACCAAGGAGGTTATGTTTGTGGTTTTGTGTGTTTGGTTTTTTTTTCCTATTTGTCAGCATGATTACGGAGAAGTACTCTCTGGATTGTCATGAAACTTGGTGAAAGGATATTGCATTGGCTAAGGAAAAACAAGGCATGTTATCTTGGCGGAATAAATGCCACACATAAAAATCCAGTGGGTAATGGTAAAATTCAATAGTGCCAAAACACAGTCAACTGTACAAATGTGATGGTTGCACTCACAGATTTTGTGTTTCACAGAAGAGTGGACCATTGGCTTTGATGGAGGTCTGTGCTTGCTGTGTGCCTCCCTGGTTACATGTTATTATAGTAAACAATTGCCACCAGAGGCACCTCTTATATCCTGCATGCTCATATCAGAACAACAGTCTATTTACCTTGCTAAATCCTGAAATTCCTGATGCTAGCTCGTTCCAAAAAGCAAATAGATAAATTAGCCATAAGGAAATTGCTCAGTATTTAGACATACTCCAAGGGCATGGTGTAATTATTTTCTAAGTGCAATTATTTACATCCCTTAATCCTAAGAAGAAGCTGTACTATCCACTCACTTACTCTCTCTCTCTGTAAAGCCCTGCCTGCCTCGAGGCTTTGGCAGGCATTTTTACATGCCTATCTGGGGACATGACGGCGTTGATGCAGCGGTTGCAGATGCAAACCACTGGCCACAGGCTGCAACGCATTATCCCATACAGCCAGCAGATCCGTAGCTTTATGTCCATTATTGCTTTGACTCCCTTCCATTGGTGCTGAAATATTCCATTTGGATTAGTAATGAATATTCAGGAGTAGGCGGGGTCAAGTGCAATGCTGTGGTGATGGATATGTCAGCCCTAGAAATTCCACTGTCGTGTAGAAGTATACGTGAAGGAAAAAGATTCAGGAACTGGCCATCAGCTTCTATGTACGGTATACTGCTCTCAGTGGTCTGGGATTCTTGTCTGGCACTATTGTGAATTCATCTATTTTCTCCCTCATTGTCATTTTTTCAATGTAGTGGCATTCGCTGAACAAAAGCACTGTAGTCTACTGAATCTATAAACCTCCTGTGGGTTAGAATTTGTCCGTTGAAGGCCTTCAGCTGTTAGTGATGTCATGCACAAACGAGTCGACTCTTTGAGCTGGCTCTTTTCGCTGAATGTTGTGATCCGGCTCATGCCTCTGAGGAGCATAACATTTGTTCATTCATTTATTTCTTTTAAATAAATGGCACCGAGCCCTTTAAATTGATGATTAGACTAAATCTATTTTCAATCATTTTCCTTGACTAATGAAATGTCAGCTCTGAGACCATTCAACTCTCTCAAGTGTAGCCAATTCTTTTTGTTAAAGTAAAACCAGAAATAAAATGCCTCATTTGGACTCAAAATTGCGTGCACTTTAGTCATTGTTTTCTTTGTTTTCATTTAAACAATCTTGAACTACAGTATTTTTTATTTATTTATTTTTTTTGTAAAGCGTAGCCCACTTAGGCAAGTGTATAAAACAATATTTTTACTGCATTCATAATTTGCCTGCCTTAAAATTGCTCTTAAAGGGAAGAAGAGTGTTTAACTGCAAAAGGATTATTGGTATCATTGGAAGATAAGCTAATCAAGGAAAATGACTGAAAACAGATCAAAACTAATTAGCAGTCCAAAAAGCTATTTGTGACCCCTGTTGTTTTGTGTTCAGCTTCCACCTCTGCTGCTAAACAAATTTAAACAACTGCACTCGTCCTGAATGAACTATGTGTTGGATGATTTACAGAAATACGCGTCCATTGTTTATCTGGCATTGGATATAGCCAGTGCAAGTGTGGGTGATGGGAAGAAAACAGACAACCTCACAGTAGCACTATGATGGGGACAGATAATTGAACAGCTCTGAGAATGAACTGGAAAAGTTATGGTTTTTATACTCCACTGCACAATTTAGGTGATAAATGAACAGAAATACCCATAATTGGTCAAAATATTGCTAACTAGGCTGATTTTGAAAAACCTGCAGTGCTTCTGAACTAAGAGCCGCATGGGAACTGAAGGAGCTGGTTCTTAATGGTGAGCTGAGCCGAATCTCCAGGCTCACTGGAAAGACCCGGAATTCTTACCACTATCGGCTGTGCGTGGAAATGCCTCGGGTTTTTTTTTTTTTTTTTTGGAAAAATGTTTGTTGAAAATGCCCCCACATGGAATAACATCAGCAGGAATAGCCGCCAGAATTGAGAATAAATAAATAAATTAAAAAATCTGAGTGTAATTTGCACGGTCCTTGTGTGCGTCTGCGTGTGCAAGTAAAATTCTGCTCTCTGAATATAAATGCAGGTTTCATTAATCATTTTAATCATGGGGAAAGATGAACATAAGCTCCTAACTTTCAGCAAATCCTTTGTTAGCGTACCGCTGACTTTGCTTTCTTTAAAACAATTCTAAGAGCCACGAATGGATAATCAATCAACAATGATAAGGAAAATGCTATGCCATACAACTTTCAAGGCAGCTTCAATTAAGGCACAAAGTTTTTATTCCAGAAAAATGGTGATGGAGGAGCGCCTCTGCGGCTACGCTAGCCCTGTAGAACATCTGCCCTTTTCTATACACCGCCCAAAGTAGCGACCAAAAACAAATGTACAATTGGTAGTTGGAGTACTCAGAAAAGCAAGGGTGACCCCATGGGATAGACAATTTACTTGAGCTGTGCCAGCCAGGATCCAGCTGTACCAGTGGGCAAAATGTAGGTCATGTCGGAATGAGGGCAGAGAGATTCTGTTGAACAAACAAGTGCAGACGAACGCCCTGCTCCACCCCCCGACTCTCACCCAGAAAACACAAGGATGCTTCTGTCTTCACAGGACTGGGTTTAATAAACTATTGTTGTGGGCGAGTGGCGTGGACTTGGGGCGGGGGAGGGAGCGGGGCGGTAGCATGCGAGTGGAAACTTAAGGGGTCTCGGGCAGAAGAAGTCGGTGGGTTTCTTCAGTGATTTCAGAACAAATTAACGCCGTCCATAAATATTAGGACTGAATAAACATGTATGGAGTTCAGACAGTATGAACGTACACACTCTTGTCATAGATAAATCTCGCGTTAATTGTTTTCAAATGAAATTCACTGGATTATGGGGGGTAAGGGGGTGAAATTGCCTTTTGCTAACGCACTGCACTACTGGCAGTACCGCTTTATTTTAATGTGGTAGCGTGAAGATTCTGGCACAGGCACAGAAAATTACAGGAGGAGACATACGCAGCTTCAGAATAAACAGCGCTAATTGCGAGATGCTAATGTATGTGACGTTGTAGTAGTACTACAGTACAGGGGGACGGGGGAGGTGTGAGATGGGTATCATTTACAGTGGTGGATGGATTTGCAATTAAGCTGAAAAAGGACCGTAAGGCGTGAAAGTGAATCTCCCTGCATTGACAGTGAATTCGGTCCCTGTGGATTTGGCTGGCTGTGGGGTGAGTGTGTGCTTGGGGAGGGTGAGGTGTAAGTGTGTGACTCTGTGTGTGTGCGTGTGGCAGGGTTTGTTAAATGCAGAGATTGCATTCCTCTTCTTGGAAGTGCTCTCTCTCTCTCACTCTCTCTCTCTCTCTCCGTCTCTCTCTCTCTTTCTCTCTCCCTTCCCTCCTCCCTCTCTCTGAAAGCTCATTTTTTAACATCTCATCCCCCTGCCCTGCAACGGTTTGGCGGGGCGGAGGGGTGATAACAGGGTGCTGGCTGCGTCGACAGCTCGCCGCTCTGCTCCACCGCAAAATCGCCGCTTATCGCAAAATGTTTCATTTCATCCTTCCCCAATTACAGTGTGTGTGTGTGTGTGTGTGTGTGTATACCCATTCATACGTGGACAGTATACATCCCTTGACTATGTCTGAAATACACGAAGGGCAGAGAGAAGGGGGGACTTGACCGAGGAATTCTAATGCATGCGGCATTTATGTTTATTCTCATTAACCATCTATGGCACTGTGCCTTAACACGTCTGATTGCCCAATAAATATTTCAATGTTGTTGTTTCAAAAGCAAGATCTATAGCTTTTGAATGCACCTCAGCAGTAATGTGGATGCTTTATGTTTAACCAACCTTGCAATTCATCTTATCTTGCTCTGGTCAGCTTTGGCTTGTTTAGTGGCTTTGATAATTATCCCTCCCATCAACATTTAATCTCTTCGTAAATACCATCCTGCCATTCTTTTTTTTTTTTGTTTATTTGCCTGATTCTAGCAATCATGTTTCACAAAGTCATGTAGCCAAGGACAATTGCTGGCGTGCTTGATTAGTGCTCATCATGCTTTCCTCCATTGATGGGGTGGCGAGCCAGTAATGCCTTGTTGTTCACCAGAACAGAGGACACTGTTGACTGATGGGATGGAGTGACATCATTAACCTTGGTGACTGGAGGTTAAATATTCTGGGCTTCTGTGTATATCGCAGACAGTGGGCTGGAGTGCAGTAGAGCTGTAGGCTGTGTGTCACATGTGAATGGGCCTCGGTCTGCATGTTTACGCACACATTCAAGAAAACACACACGTGTGCACACACACACACACACACACACACACACACACAAACACACACACTCTTTATGTCATGCCAATGTGTGAATGGTGGTAATGGTAACCAATAGGCACCGTCTAAAGAAAACAATTAAAACAAGTGTCACAGATCTGAAAGATGAAGTCAATATTCTTTTAACCAGTTTATTTTGGAATTCAAATTTACATGGGAATAATTTGCTGCAGCTAAAAACAAAAAGACTGCTAATGCCTGTGGCTCCCCTGGAACCAGAAAAGAGAGAGCCAAGAACGGGCACAAGCAATTTTATACTGGAACAGAGTTGGCTGTTTTTTTTTTTTTTAACAGTAGAGAGTTCATTTTGATTGTACATGGAAAAATAGATGGAGAAGAAAACCAATGAAGGACCTACAGGGGGTTCTGGCGGGAAATTCAAATGATTAAAATAGAAGGGGGTAGTGGGGAAGCTAGTTACTGCTACAGAAGAGGAGGGGCAGGTGAAGAATGTACAATTGTCTACACTAATGTGTCCTTTCTTCTGCTAAGGTCAAAATCCGGAATGACATATATTTACGGAGGTGATACAACAAAAAAAAAGCAAAAACTCCAAGTATATGCATCGGGAGAGGGTTTATACAACTCTTCTTTTTTTTCTGAAGACTTTGCTTCTGCCACACGCCACAGGAAGCTGTTATTTTGAAACCCTCACTATACAAGTCTCTGCCACCCCAGCTATGTCTAGATTGCATGTGAACATTCAGGATATGCCAAGGCTACAGCACCAGTGTTTCACATTCCAGCACAATACTTCATAGACATACTTCAAGAAGAGCCATCTCCATGATATCACCATTCGTTGTACTTGCACAGAAATGTAAAAATGGAAATCTTTAAAAACGTCATTTTTTTTATTTAACATAAAAAAAAAATTTCCACATTGAATTGTGTGCATACACTGCCCTGCATTATTTTAAACAAAGCCAAAGATAAAAAGCTGAAATAAAATCCAAGATAATTACTCTTCTTTTGTAGTGATTTAGAACTGTTTTTAATTGAAGCAAATGGACTACAGGAAGTAACTCTTGTAATATTTACATTAGAGGAAACAGGAAGTATTTTGTCCTTTTTCCATCTTTGTGAAGCACCGTGGCTGTGGTTCAGTTCGCAGGTTTTTCATTTTCGTCTGTCTTCTTGTTGAGGAAGTCAATGGATGTATGTATATTTCATTGTATTTTAGATTGATAATTTTTATAGCTGCATAGGGCAGTAATGGCTTAAATCTAAAGCCTAGTGAAAAGCTATTTGCCAAATGACTAGGCAAATAATCTGCTGACCTTGTTAGAACGATCTCCCTGTTGCAAATTGCCAATTCTCAAAGCCATCTCAGACAAGACTCAAAGAGTGCTTTGCAACCTCAGAGGTGATAGGGGATTTCCCCCTAAAATGGTTGGCTTGCTTCTCCAAGAAAATAGCTCTAAGATATGAAAACTAAGTGAATGCCTAATATTGCTGACAGCTAAAGAAAGTGGGTACCTATATGGAATCAGTCCTATTGTTGAGGAGCTCCTCTAAGGTCTCATGGGTAGGTGGGCGGTTCCAGATACAAAGAGGAATACCTTCGTGAATTTTTTTCTTCTTTGCTCAGTTTGTCTGCAATGAGGCCAAGACAAGCAACAGTCCTAGTTTCCACCTGATGGGTTGCCACAATCCTTTTTCTTATGAAAGGCCATTATTAAGGTATGATTGTATTAGGACTTGTTCACAAATAAGACAGATGTGTCTTCGCAAAAGGTTCAACAGGCTAACAGCAGGGATGGCCCAGACAGAATGTGATTCTGCTTAAGATCGTTCAATTCAAGGAATGTTACATCCACTTCCAAAATCTCAAGCCTTCAAAGCAAAACAGCTTTATAGAGTGCAAAAAGCTTTTGAATTAGCGCAAAATATGTTTTGGGAGCTGTATACTGACTCATCTGGTAAAAGAATATCAAGTGGTGCTAAAATGCAGCAAGTGTGAGAATGACTGGCACTACACAGCTATACATCAAGACATCAACCTGTCACCCTCTTGCATTACCAGGGATGAGCAGGAGCTAAGTATTGACAAACAATAAACCACCAACACTGATTAGAGTTTGAGATATACTGAAGATCGTAGCTAAGGAAACCAATCCTGACCCCAGCTCAAACATTTGCCTGGTTCAGATTTATCCAGAAGGACCATAAGAGTGTCGAATTATGACATGCGTTACCTGTGATTGCTAGAGTAATAAATCTATGGGTAGAGCTCAATACTTAGACATTTTTGGACTCCAAGATGACCAGTTACCATACCTCCATAGGCCTTTTGAAGGCCTGACTGAGACGATGGAATGAGGAGTGGTTGGATTTCAAATTGAAATAGTGAGGGAAGGGGAATGTTTTGACTTTCTTCCTCTTTTTGAGTGCCATCAGGTTAAGGGATACTGGTCTGAAATCCTAACATGAGAAGTCACCCTTGCTGACTCTCATTTCAGGCTTGTGACACCCTATATGCCATAGCTAAATACCAATGTAGTAATCTTAATCTTACTAGGTCAAAATAAGAGTGAGAGAACCAGTCACTGGGATCCTCAATGTACCCTTTGGTCAGTGACTGAATTTGAGATGGTTATTATTGAGGAGTCTTGCACTGGCAGTGTCCACAGTCTAACTATTAGCATCCTGAAGACTACACCCTGCCTATTAGTTGTCTGTCTTTACTCATATCTTGCCAGAATGTGATTCATCTAAAAGACAAACGAAACCACACTGGGAAGCCTCCATGCAGTGCCTGTTCACACGCGTTTACACAAGCATCTGTTCACCCTCCTGCCAAAGAACAAAATTAGCCACCCTGTCATCACATCAAAGGATGTTAACCAGTGTGTCATGTCCTTTGAAAAAGAGGTGTATCTGAAGACCTTGCAGGAGAAATCCACAAGGATGAAGTGAATGACCAGGTCTTTTCACTGCCTTTAGGATGCCCAGAGCCCCACTTCCCAGGAATCAGCTCATGTTCTCTCTTAACTAAACTCTATACCTGACGAAAAGACCAGAAATGAGAGTGCAATTTTTTTGCCTTAATGAAAGAAAAAAAAAGTTCTCAAGAATAATTATGCAGAGGAAGCTCATTTAAAGAGTGCTGGAAAGGTGCTGCTTTCTACTCATTTTCAGAGTGCACCATTGCCAGAAACCAGGGAAGATGACTGTGGTATTTGATTTGAGTGCACAGCACTGCAGTGTCTTTCTCAACAATGTTCTCTCTGGATTGGATCCCGATAAGTTTCTTCTCGGAGTACTGATCAGATTCCAAAGAGAACTTGGAGCAGTCTGGAGTGGTAATGGCTGAGCTGTTACTCGACACATTGGTTCATAAACCAGATTGTGTGAAATTTTACTGCAAAGTAAAGATTTCCTGAGATATGCCTACAATTATTCCAAATGTCGCTTTGTCCATGTGCACAACAGACCCCATCATATTTGTTAAACAACCTCTCCAGAGTAGTGGCATTATAAGCCTTCAGATGAAGACCCAACTGGTCAGTGGCAGTTCTAGAACCGGGAATTGGGGGTGGGCGCACACATAAAGTCCATTTATGACAATTAGTCCTGGCTAATTCTGAATAATTTTCCTTTACTGACGCGTTTTCCAATTATCGTATTTGGCAACTGAGGACACGGTTTCTCTCCCTGTCTTGTAGTACCATTAACCTTTCAACAGTAGGCTCCATGGTTGGATGTAGGATTTTGAGAAGTGGCTACTGTTTCTGTACACGTTGAGTCAGGAAACTTTCCTCAGAATGAATTTGGTGTTTCTCTTCCAGCAAGTCTCGCCTAAAATCAGTTGCCCCTAGTAAGCTCATTCTTTGCAAACCATTTACACACCTGCAAAGGATTGCACCAGTACAACAGGCCTTGTACCCCTGAAGATCTGGCAGCAGCCAAGACGATAATCATTGAGTTTGTTCTGCAGGACACATATAGCCAGACTTTTGTGCTGCCATACAGGAGAAGTGAGGGCTCTCTAAAGTCACGCTATAGACTCAACCCTTTCATGCATGTAGGGCTTATTTGGATTGGTGAATGTCTGAGACGTGCCATTTTGCAGTGCGGATGCCTAACATTCAGCCATCCTTCCATGTCAGAGCTATGTAAGATAGTTGTTGGTGCAGTCCCTGTGTGCGTGGGTAAGACACTAAGGGCAGCGATTCACAGAGGAGCTTTGGGTAGCTGGCCCATGGATTGTTGCTGGCTAGATGCTTTTGAATCCTGTAAGGCATCACTGTATTATGCATCGAAAATAAGAAGGAAGGCAGAAAAACAGAAGATGTCAAATCTTACTTTAGAAAACCAGTACTTATCCCTTCTATTTGTCTCCACATTTGAATGTTTTGGCCCCAGGGCAGTGTCCCCAATGCAAACGAGGAGGGGCAGCTCACACCATGCAGTTGTACCAGACCGGTGCTTATCGAATTCATCCAGTTCATGACCTCTGACCAATGTATCAGCATTCTTAGGAGGTTTTTCACTATGAGAGTTTTAGTATAACAACTAACTTCAGATAGTGGAACCTGTTTCATTGGTGCTAGCGAGAAATTAGGCATCGGATGCAACTCAGAACACCAGTCAGCGCACTATATACCCCGCAATTCCACCTGTTATAGTCAATGCTCGACCCTTTATTCATGTTTTCACAGATCCTGTTTCACTGTATTGCTTTAGCCTCTCTTTGTTTCTGAATCAGGAGTCAGGTGTTCATATTTCCCCTAGCGTATTTATAGAGAAGGATCTCTTCAAACGCCAGTGGAGACAAATTCAATCTCTGCTTAATGATATCTGGACCTGCTGGAGAAATGACTACATCAACACTCTCCAACTAAGACATTAGTGGCATGAGACAGCACAAGGCATAAAAACTGGAGATGTACTCTTGAAAACCAATCAGTCACCCTGAAATGAGTTGCCATTGGGATTGATGACTCCAACTTTACCAAGCAGTGACAAGAGTGTCCATAAGAAATTATCTGTTTTTCACTGAGGTACAGACACCACAGGAAGTAGCTCTTCTATCACTTGTGAGAAAGGAAGCAGGAAGAAGTTCTTTGATTTCTCTCCCATACCCTGAAGCAAGGTGAAGGTAACTAATTTTACTGGATTTGTTCTCCTTTCTTCCTTTTGTTGTGTCCCATAGAAAGCAATGGATGTAAGCTCATTCCATTGTTTATTTATTTGGCCATTTTGAGTGGAGCATATTAGTGACACTGTTTAGTAATATCAGTATATCCTTGTTTTGAATTGGTTCTGCAGATAATGTATTTGCTAAACTCACTGCCACCCAAAGCAAATGGGATTAAGTTATTGATACTTTACCCAACTTGGCCTTTTATGAAGAGCTTTGAAGCTAAGTCCAGTGAATAAGTATTTGCCCCTTTCCAGATTTCTTCTATTTCTGCTTATTTGTCATATTTGAATGTTTCAGATAATTTACGTAATTTTAGTAATTTTAGCTCAATGTGGCGCAAATACGTTCTCTATTTATGTAGCATAGACAGAACTAGAGTGTTCAGGTGAACATATGTGTCGCCTGTGAAGCTTTAGTTTGGAGTGTGACTACCAACTGAAAGTGTGACTACCGGACAGACAGACAGACAGACGGACAGACAGACGCCGGACAAAGTGATCCCTATGTGCCACTATGCTTTGCAGGCGACACAAAAATGGAACCTGCGTCAGTCTAGAAGTAGCAAGAACACTTGCGCTACATTTTGCGCTGAGTGTAAGATAGGGCCCAATGAGTAAAACAAACTGCTTCTTTTTAAAGATCATTTCATTCTTTGAAAGTAAAGAGTTAGTCAAATCTGTATCACCTATGTGAAAAAATAATTGCCCCCCTGAACTTTAAAACTGGTTGTGTCACCTTTCATGGCAAAAACTGCTAACTCGCACTGAGCCTTTTACATCACTGTTGGGGCCCACTTCTCTGCAGACACCTACTTTGGTCATAATACACTACGTTTGAATATGCTGACCCTTTGACATCAATGTGTGATGTAGTTCCAGATTACTCGAACCATAGCTTGTCAGTACCAATATTCACCAGTTAGGGTCTGAAAGCCTTTCATTTTTAAAACGGTTACGAGTATTCAACCACATTATCACAATAAACAACAGGAAAATTTAATCATGGACCTTATTTTCAAATATCCCATTGAGTTTTTACATTTGCCATGACACTGGAGTTGATGGAACATGAAGTCAAAATAAATAAATAAAAATAAATACACTGAAAAAAGTGATTTTGACCCCTAGTAAATGTTCCATAAATTAATTAAGCATATTTTAATAGAAATAGGTGTGTTATTTAACTCCACTTAAAAAATATAAGTAATTTCAAATAGTCAACATAATAAAAATATCTATCTTCAGATAAAAATATTTTGTGCAACCACTCACCTTAAAAAAATTATGTTCATTCAACAAAACATTTTTTTCAGTGTACTAACAAAGCTGCATACAAACTTTAGTCACATTGTAACTCTGTATTTGGTTCCCATATTTTGGGTGGTGAGTGGTAGTTTTTGTCCCAACTACAATTACAGTCCCAGAATTAATGAGCCACTAATTTCTCTTCATTAGTTGTCTTCAGGCTAGAGAGACATTTCACCCTCTTATACCACATTGATACTGTGCTTTCCTTGATGTTTTGAAGCACAACATTCATATTGTGTTTATTTTCTGATATTTTGCATAAGCAAGCCAAGCCAAGGTGATAATATGTTTTAAATGATTGAAGACTGCTGTGATTCAATGAACCGCTACTTATGTTTTTGAATTCAGGAGTTTAAGTTTGCTGCAAATGTTTCTCCTGAAACCAAGCATACAAGTAACACTTAAACAGGTTTGAATTATTATGGTTTTGTCTTTGGATTAGTTTTCATCACCGCTTGCTCACAATTTCAATAGTTAAAAGCCTACTGATTCATTTATTTCAAGAGTTGTATTTTTTGCCCTCTTTCAGGCAATAAAATATCATTATACTATAATAAGAATATGGCGATCTTCAGGGAATGCATCGCTTTTTCTGACAAAATGTGGCTGAAAAGGAAGCTCATACCTATAAGCATCAGTATCGCAATTAACAAAACGTAACTACATATTAAAATTCCTTGTTTGCAGTTTTGTTTGGAACAAAAACCAGCATACATAGTGGGTCCCGAGAATTGAGTTTAAGATCAGCTGCTCCAGCGCCCCTGGAGTTAACCAGTGAAAAGCCGTATTTCACGCCTGTATTAATAAGTATCTGGTTAACAAGCTTAAATACTGTACCTGCACGGCAATTGCATGCACTGTTGTTTATTAATGGAAGTGACTTAACGTCCCAGGCTAAATATGAGGGGTCTTCAGAGCAATCTATTATGCTCGAAAACATTCAAAAACCTATCAGTCAAGTGGCAATTTTAACTTTGAAATAGTCCAATTCACATTGCTTCACATTCTACTTAAATTCTTGCTCAACAGCTCTTGACACAATTTGTTCGTTTAGCGGCGGCATCGTAGAAGGAGAGCATGCAGCTCCCGCAAGTGCGTAAGACTGATCTATCCCTCCCAGTCCTGTATATTCAGTGGATGAGACTTATGCCTTTGAGGTCTATGAAATATACCTGTCATTCTCATATGGATATAACATGATTTACTAGTTAGCTTCATGGAAAACATCATGATTATTCTTTACTAAGCATTGTGGTTGTTTCTTGAGAGTACAGTAGGATGTGCCTCTCCTGATATCCGGTGCTTTAGGGGAAGGTACATTGATTATTCAGCAGGAACACTGACATAGACATGCATTATAATTGTAGAATAAAAATTTTCATAGGCTGTTGGCCACAAAATTCAATTCTGTCTCTGCCTATATGCAGCATAATCATAATTGAGCCCAGGAGCTTATAGTTATTGGAGGGATAGTGAAGATGGTGGAGTGAATTACTAAAGAACTTCAACTTTCAGCTTTGTGCCCTATTTGCCCTGAGGAAAGCCTCTTCGGCAGACTCTAGTTAGTGAGAAGTTAGCAAAGAGATGGGGGCAGGGCTTCAGGGTGTGATCCATTAGGAAGCAGAGTAGTGGTAGTCTATAGTGCTGTGCCCTTGGGTCAGGCTTCCCCAGGAACATTTTTCAGACCAAGGGACAAGGCTGCAAAGCATTCGTTTTTTTTTTCTTTCTTTCTGACACACAGTGCTTACTGCTGATTTAAAAAAGACGAGAGCCCAGAGTCTCCGTCTCTGTGTGTCAGGAAATTGGCACGTGCACTTTTTTTTACAGTAAAAGAACACTTTTTACATGGAACCGCATCATTTCGGAATACCTACATTTTTTTTCAGCTTAAGAAAAGATTTTAGAAAATAATTGGTTCTGAATATTTTTCCATATTTCCATGTTTTATGCCCAGGTTGTTGCAATACAACCCTTCATTTTTTTTTGTTGTACTCCACATTGACACTAAGCCCAAATGACAATACTGAATCTGGCATTCAAAAAATGTGTGTGTGTGTGTGTGTGTGTGTGTGTATGTGTATGTATGTGTGTGAGCTTATGGGTTGTGAGCATGATGAATTCAAATTTATTCTTCTGACTGTTATTGGGGTAATTCTGGTATTTTATGTGTGTCATGCTATTGAAAACTCAACATTCAGTTGGGAACCCCGTTCACTAATGTGATATGAATTTGGTGTCTCATTTGAGGGCAAAACATCAATAACATGTTAAACAGGAAATGAATGCCAATTTCATGTTAAAAAGTCGGAGGTGACACTAATTGGCTTGAATTGGACAGATACATGGTGAGGAACTTTGAATGTAGCATATTTCAGGGCCTCATCGACTTGCGGCTGTCTCAGCATTTGAGTGTCAGAATTTAGCGGGTGGGAAATCCATAACATTTGGTTTGGGATGTTGTGCAGTCATTAACTGCATGGGTGTTTATCAATCTTACCCCAAATGCTTTGCAACAGTCTAAAGAAGCCATGAATAGAATGAGTAAAATGGAATGCAAAATCAATGCTTGCCGTCATTTAGGAAATCAATAGAAACAGATGCAGTCATAAGTATGTTGTAGTTTTGTTGTCACTTTGCTCCTGAATTTAATTGATGATTTTTTTTATTGCCTCCAGAATTCCGCAATATTAATATCACAAGTTTATTACTGATTGTTGGAGACTGGCCAGGTTTTGAAGATATTTTGCTGGGAACCATGAGATTCATAAATGAAGAATGATGAATTCTGATCATAGCGATCATTGTTTCTCATAATGCGGATGATCATCCACCATTTTCTGAAGAAACACAGTTGCTGTCACTGGATATTGAACTTGAACTATTTAAATGACTGATTTGTATATGGAATTAGGTATTCCATGAAAATCTCTATAGCACATACTGTATAGAAAAAAAACAAACCATTTATGAAATGATGTCCTAAACAGGTACAAAATTACCAAACCTGGAACCTAATAGATGTGTTTAGCCTAAAATCGAAGAGTACTTTATCTGGAACTCACGCTTTTAAAATGATCAGAATAAATTATTCGTAGTTTACAAAGCTAGTTTAAGTGAGTAAAGATATAGGACAAAATAATATTGATAAAAATACTTTGTAATAATCGCGAGTCTGTAAAGTTCATATGTCAAATAAAATGGAGCCCATAAATTCAAAAATGGCAGAAAACTTGAGTATCCCCTCTCCTCATGGTCAGATTCAGGCAACGCAATAAATAACTTTGCCGGGCCCTCATGGGGTCCCGCCACAGCAGGTTTTGAATGTAGCGGTAAATGCAAGAGGACCACAAAACTGCTGGACACTGGGAGCCGTAAAGTAAAACAATGTGTCCAGGGGGAAAGATTTCTGAGGATTTTATGAGATCTTTTTCCACAGGCAAACCAAGGCTGTAACTTAAGGCACGAGGAGATGCGGCAAGGACGATGGAGATTGAAGGCACTTTAACATACTAAGGAAAAATACTATATATACAGTCCAGGTTTATTTATTTATTTATTTATTTATTTTTATTGTGTGTGCTTTATACTCCAGTTGATTGAATGTGAAAATAATATGACATTGAGCTTTGAGGGCATTACATCAGTGTTAAGTGATCTATGCTGGCCTTGGATTCCTTTTTATTTGCAGATCACACATTTTAGGGGTCCAAAAATAATTAGATAATTGGCTGCTCAAACTGTTTCTTGGCAAGCCTTCTGTTGAATTATTAATTAATGCACAGGAAAGCTTAGAGAAAGTTTATGGGTAATTCATGATTTGTCATTAACCTCTGCCGAGGAGGTTTATGTTTTCGGTGACGTTTGTTTGTTGGTTTGTTTGTTTGTGTACAAGATAACTCAAAAACCTTTGACCGGATTTTGATGAAATTTTCAGGGTAGGTGGGTATTAAGTCAAGGAAGAGGTGACTAAATTTTGGCATATCTAGGCCAAAGTACTGCTGAGACATACTCCAAAGTTCAAGATTTCAAGTCTTTCCAATGGGCCAGAGTTCCAATCGCCGTGCTTTTGGCTTTGCTGCCCCCTGGCGGCGAAGGTTCTGCGCTCTCCGAGTGCTCTTCTAGTTTGTTACTAAGTTTGTTGCTGCTGTCTCTACATGAGGACTAAAGAAGTTATTCTGCCCAAGTAGGCCATCATGATGCTCACACATCAGAGTAAATCCATCAGAGAGAAAATCAAAATTGTTCATCCAAAAAAAAAACAAAAAAACTGTGTTATATCCTATTAAGCATTTATTAACAACTGACCTCAGCTTTGATGCAAATGTCTTGATATTGTAAGCTAAGGAAGAGCACTGTGCTGGATAACAAAAAAATAAAAAGAAAAAGAAAAACACAAATAAACTACCTTATATGCTATAATTATCATTTGAGAAAATCAATATCGTGTTTGCAAAATGAGCTTTTTTTTTCTTTAGGGATATTTGCCAGTAATCTTGTCATCAGCTGGTGAAATGCATACTCAGTTGGACACAGAACATGTTACTGGCTAAGAAATTCAAAAGCATCCCCATTTCTGGCCCTGAAAACCTCCTTGGCTGCTTTGCAGTGTGCAATGTGGGGTCACTGTCCTGCTGTGAGGTATAGCACTGTCCAGTGACTTTCAAGGCATTTGCTTTGATGAACAGACAAGAATTCATCATTCTGCTGCAGTCAGCAGTCATATCGTGAAGTAAAACAAGTGAACCAGGTCTTTGCTCGCACACCTCACAGCATTACCCCAATCATTTTTCACAAAGAGCCTACTCTGGACAGAATCCACACTTTTTTTTCTTTTTCACTGCTTTGGTACAGCTTTATACTTTGTGAAGGTCAATGCAAGTCAGCTGTGATGATTTGTTCACCAGAAATGACACCAAAGACATCTTTGAGGCTGGGGAAGGATTTCTTGGTTTATTTATTTTTTGCAGAATTTTTATCATGTTTGAGCAAAATGCAATGCTTTTTTTTTAAATTAAAGTGACACTGCAATGATTTTTTTGAGGTGATAAATGCAATAATCAATTCATAAACCCTTAAATGCATCCCTCCCCCATCGGAAACCATTCTGACAATCTCTTGGCTGCCGTACACACCCACCTTATGGCAGTTCCAGACCATTAACTGTCCATGCAAGCTACAAGGAGTCGAATATTCACTAACGCACTGTATCGCAGATTGAAACTCGGCACGAATAACTCCATTCTGGTAATTTTGTGACTGGCAGTTATAGCGCAATTGTGGAAGCGTTGTCGGAAGGGATGGTCTTCGATGAATTAATTGCCCGTTGGTATGTTGAGGGTTGGGTACAATTAGGATGAATCAGATCAGCCACAATTGTTCCCTTTAGAACCAGTGCGGTATTGTTATAGTTAACCGGTAGTTTCATCAGGTGAACAAGCGCCAAGCTTGCATTATTGCCGCTTTCTTCAGTTCCCTGACAACAATGCTACAATGCAGTAAGTGCTTCAAATATGTGTCTCTCCATCACCAGTCTCCACCCCAGCCTCTCTCTCCCACCAATCTTCACCCCAGCCTCTCTCTATCACCAATCTTCACCCCAGTCTCTCCCTGTCACCAGCCGCAGTCTGATCATTTACTAATTGTGTTTTATTTTCAGATGTATATCCTTTATTAAATGAATCATATTATGGCATATTGCAGCCATCTCTATGCCCTCTCTATAGTCACCCCTCCCCAGTCTGAGTGCCTTCTGTCTTCTGTCACTGCACCAACCTTCTAACAGCCACACTAATTAGCACATTCTGTTCTCAAAAGTCACCAGAAACAAGCGTCTCAGAGCTGTGGCTCGGGGGAGCATGTTCCCCTAACTCTGTAGCCTTTCAGTGCCACCACCTACTCTCCAGGTACAAAATCACTTCTGTGCCTCCGATTTGATTATTTTCATGTTAACATAGTTTTGGCCCCATTCAAGATACTCAATAATTTTTTTTGGATTTAGAAGGTTTCTCTGAGA
The DNA here is from genome assembly GCA_029721435.1 of Gymnothorax reevesii. NCBI lineage: Eukaryota > Metazoa > Chordata > Actinopteri > Anguilliformes > Muraenidae > Gymnothorax > Gymnothorax reevesii. Next base: position 53,862,014 of record CM056587.1, on the reverse strand, counting down.
TACAAGTACAAACTAATTCTGCCATTGAATTCCCAAGCTAACAATTTTGAAATGAATTTGCCATAATTTTTTGAAAATGTATGAAGTTCTTCAGTTTTTGGCATTTTGTCCGGCCATGCTAAACTGGTTCCCCAAGCAGGTTACAGGACTCTTCGTTCCTGGATTTTTCATCCCCAAATTTTTCATCCCCAGACTGTACGTCCCCGCGGACTTTTCGTTTCCGGCTTTGTAGTCCCCTAATGATAAAAAAAGTGTCACCATTGGTGACAGACGAACAGACAACGGACAGATCACCATGATATATGCGTTAGGGTTAGGTAAAAGGATAGTGTTATAGTGCTGGAAGAGGGAAAATTATTATCTGGACAATGAGTTAGGGACAAAAAGTTCATGGGGACGAAAAGTCCGGGGATGAAAAGTCCTAGAGCCCAAATGCATTGTTAGAACGCAATGGTTGGGGGGGTGTCCTGTACCCAAGGAGGAAAAAAAAAGACTGATTAATTCCACAGAGTAGGGTATGGAAATAGTGGTGGCATTGCAATTTTGGCCTTGTTTTGAAAATGATGACTTGCCAGAATTTCTACCTCGCCATGTTCTGGGGTTCTGTGTCTGTACAAACACAGGCTTTAAATTGGCAGTTATTTGAAAAATATGACGGGCCAGCAGCAATAATGCATTTATTTACTTTATCTATTCAGGGGTTTGGAATCTTTATGGAAACAGCCAAAACATCCTCTGTGAGGATTTCATTTTGCCAAAATAATTAAATTATTTATTTATTTATTTATTAGATTGATTACTTATTTATTTACTGAATTGCCAAAACCACTGTTTCAAAATCTTCAGCACTTTTTTTTGGTTTTAAAGCAAAATGTTGTGCTGTGTTAAGTCCTTCAAATGATCATTTTCAATATTTGGCTAATGGTACCTATTAACAGGTTCGTGGAATGTGCCATAAACCTACGGGATAAAGAGTCAGACTTGCAAAATGAGGGTCATGATGATACAGTTTTAAAAACTTTTTTTTCTTTACTGATAGTGATTGCATCACAGAGTGTTGAGTCTTAATAGTTTGGAAGGACGTAGCGCAACAGCGCAATGCTAAGCACCCTGTCTCTGGGCCAGAGCCCTATAAAGGGTTAAAACCTAAAGAATTTGGTCTAAAAAGGAACACATTTCTTAATGAATTCAAAAAAGAAGAAAGTAGCTCCCGAGGAAAATTATAAAACAAGGCCAAATCTTGGCATATTAAGAATATTTGCAGTATTCTGAGGTTTTGTTAAATAAAGGTTGGAACTAAGATCTACCATTCCTTCATGCCATTAAAGCTGTTTTCTTTCAATCCATCATAGCTATTCATTAAAAGAGCTAAATGAAATATGAAATATCTTTGAATTCTTATCATTATTTCCACTCCCCATGAATAGCCATCAAACCACTTGAAGACACCAGGATAAAATTTAAAAAGCTCTCATTAACATAGAGTTTAAACAAGGTGCCTTCACAAAATGAAGGCCGCACTTTATTTCTTTCTTTGAAAAGATTTGCAAGTGTCTTTAGTTCTGTTGATTTAGCTTGTAACCGCTGACTTTTGAAAACATGATCCTCAATGCTTGTGCCTTATCTCAGGGGTATCAATGTCAAAAAGCCACTCAATGGGCATTTATCGCTTCTGCTTTTTGAAAAGTTGCGGCTCAAAGTCGAGGCTCATTAATAAGGAACCCCTGAATGAGCTTTGAAGGACGCAATTAAGGAAGTTCTTGTGTTAAAGCCTCCTGTACGAATATATTTGGAAATTTGCCAACAGACTGTACCCCCCCACTAGTATGAGCGCATTTGGTTAATAGTGGCAAAAAAGGCATCGAAAATGTAATTTTTGATAACCATTCAAATCTATCCCCCAAAAATTATCTAAAAGAAAATGATTGATGCAAAAAAACGTATAAATATTTTTACCAAAAATGTGTGGCAAAATCATAGGCGCTACTTGAAAATCTTTGGGAATTAAAAAAAAAAAATATTTCCATACATGTAATATTTTCTTAAGCTCCCCATAGGGTGGCAGAGTGGGTGGTACTGCCACCTCACAGCACGTAGGTCATGGGGCCTTTCTTGAGGATTTTGAATGTTCTCCCCGACTTCGTGTGGGTTTCCTCTGCGTTCTCCGGTTTCTTTCCACAGACAAGACATGCATGTCAGGCTAACTGGAGACTAAAATGCCCAAAGATGTGAGAGAGAGAGAGAAAGAGAGAGAGAGAGAGAGAGAGATTGAATGTTGTTTGTACGTTGTGATTGTCCTGAGAAAAAAATAAAGTTGTTCAGCTTTAGAAATGGGAAAATGGCTTTATGAAAATAGCTAATATGCGTAAAGTTCACATTGTAACTATCAGGATGGTTATCAAAAAGATAAAGTCATTTAGCAGTGTCAGAACTTTGGCGGTAAGAGACCGTGGGCCTATTTTGAATGGATGAATTGAGAAGAGTACGGTTCAAGTGGTGAAGAAAACTGCAAAAATCAGAGGTAAATAATTACAGACACCGATTGCAAAGGTCATGGGGTCATAAAGTCTCCAAAACTGCCAAGGTTTTTGGAGGGATTGCCAGTGAAAAGCCTGTTTTATCATCATCATCATCATCATCATCATCATCATCATCAAAAAAAATCCCCCAAAAAAACATCTCATCCACCTCCTGCTTACCAAATGGTACTGGGAATTCTAGTGGAAATGGGTTCCATGTTTAGATGAGACCAATAGAGGTTTTTTGGCAGTAAACCCCACAAGTAGCTTTGGCATATAAACAAAAATAGCTATTCCTTGAAGAACTAAATCACCATTGTGAAGTATAGTGGTGTTTCTTTGAAACTGTGGGGCTGTTTTTCTTCCAAATGCCCAGGACAATTTTTTCGGATTCATTGTATCATATATTGTATCAACAATGTTGTACAATTAGATTTTCATTACAGTGAAAATCGGTGACTGCCTCTTCCTGCAACCTCAAATGGGCCTTGGTTGGATCTTGCAACAAGACAATGATCCAGAGCATGCATTGAAATCAACACAAGCATGATTTTCCGATCACAGAATTTAGGTTTTTCCATGGCCATCACGGTCCTCTGACCAAACCCTTAAAGAAAACCTGAAAGATGAGCGATATTTGTTATTATTTTCAATTGATTATCAAGAGGGTAAATAATAAAGGCATTCATTTATAACCTCTTTGAATTGAGCACGACCAAGAGTACTGTATGAAGTTAATATACAATGTACAATGCCATTCAGACCAATAGATGAGATATACTTTAATTAACCCTTTGGGGTAATTTGTCCCCTGCATTTGACCCATCCTAGGAGCGCCTTGGGAACAACTCCAGTTCGAAAGCCAGTACCTTAGTCAGGGGCACTGGTTGGAGTGTTCCTATACCGCATGTTTTTCTGGGTGGGGGACACCGGAGCAACTGAAAGAAACCCACACAAACAAGGGGAGAACATGCAAACTCTACAGAGAGAGGCCCTGTGTGCCACCATGCACATAAAGTGTTGCTCACAGAGGCTTTATACAGCATGTATAATGCCTTCATACAAGTACATGAAACATAATGTCTTCATAAATCATATATAATCATACATAATCATATAATCATACATAAGCAAATATCGTGCTTTGTAAAGGGTGAAATAAAACATCCTTATTCAGCATGTGATGCCACATGTGATATAACTGACAATATCACTAAGCTAGTGACAAAATGCTATAAAAGGTCACATTGTCACATCTGGCATCACATGCTGAGTAAGGATGTGTTATTTTACCCTCAACAAAGCTTGACTTTTGTTTATGTATGATTTATGAGGACATTATGTCTCATTTATGAAGGCATGATACACGCTGTATAAGGCCTTTATGAGCAACACTTCATCTAAAGTGTGACCACAATATATTGGTGAATAATGTGCCATTGAGCTATCAATCTATGAACAGAATATGGGTGAGAGCATTAATAATAATAATAATAATATGAATAATAATAAATACGTTTTTCAAAAGCTAAGTGGCTATTCCCTTAGCTGTTTGATGCAGGAAAGGAAAGCTGCTTTTATCCCCCTGCCATTGGTGGAATAGGGGGGAAGGTTGCTCTTATTCCCTCAACTGTTGCGGAGACAGGGGGATGGTTGGTCTTATTCCCCAGGTAAAACTAAGACACCAGATGTCACTCAGCAGAAGGGGAAATAGCCTTTGCCTTTTGAAACATCCAATGAGGATGTTCTGTGTATTATTTTCAGCATAACGTATGGTCTGGTTTTATTTGTTTACACCCTGCACCCCCAACATGCCCGGATGTGGGCATAGACAGAATTTGGAGATACTAAAAGATTAGGGTCATTGCACTTTGGAACAGAACACATACCATTTATACTCTGACATCTAGGCATGTGAAATTGATACTTTGCTAAACCGTGCCCATCTCCCAAATTCATTGGCTCAATCTGCGGGAAAATATGACATTTTACATGTAAAAACCAGCTTAAATCTCCACAGCATAATCATTCTATGGTCTAAATTTATAATAACATTGTTTTAAATATTAATGTCAAATTAAAGTTTTAAATGATCACCCTTCATATATGACACCTATTAAATGGTGACAATTGAGCAACTCTATACACATTTTACACTGCTTGTAACTGCTTGCATTTTTTTTCCTGCTGATTTGATGAGGCAATTTTATTTGAACTGTAATCCCAAACACAGTTGTCGCAGTTATGTTTACGTAAACAAATTCACTGGTTCAGAGCGACCCAAACACAAAGGCCCCACTTAGCACGACACCAAAAACAAATAGACAAATAATCAAATCAGAAATACACGGTAGGTTTTATTGTTTTAAATTGGTTATCTAGCAAATGCATGCAATTTGTTTTTAATTATCTGTAGGAATTTTTAAGGCATACACAATGGCGGTGGAAACAGTATACTGAACGACTTTGGAAAAATAAATTAAACGTAATTAGCCATGTCTGGTAAAAGTGCTATAAGGCACATTCTATTTGTTCCTACCTGTGTCTTGCTGTCACAGCCAATTGCCTATCAGGACATTGCTCTGCCATTTGGCATCACATTGTTTTTCCAATTATGTCTATGTCTTACCTCCCAATGATATTTCTGGCTGTTTCCTTAGCAGGAAGGGACGGCTGGCATAGTAGATATGATGGTCTTTCCAAGCAGTCATGACACTAGGTGCTACACTTCCTGCTCCAAAATAAGTGGTTCCACTGGCTTAAATGCATTTCCATAGACAACAAGTCTTTTAAACCGCCACCCCAATTGTATTGCAACGTCACTTTGAAAGCCCCATCTTGCATTTGTTTGATGGCTTTCTCATCGTCTGTTGTGTACATTTTTGGCATTTCTCTTCTGCAGAAGCAAGTGCTGTTGGAGAGCACAAGTACCAGCCCTTAGTCCTGGTGAATGCTGGATATCTCAAAGCTGAAAGTTCTGATTGACTGCTTTCTTCTGGTCTAGATAAACAAAACCTGAGTTTCAAATTCAAGAACTCACCTTTGGTGATTTGTTCAAGATTTCCATAACTTACCTGATCGACTCTACGCAGCATATGCTTCAATTATTTTGCCATCCCAACCACAGTCTCCTTCCGCATGTTGCCAAAGCAATTCAGTGAAACGGGCATCCACGTCAGAGCACTGCGCAGGGCAGTCACACCTGCAATACCCGCGGGCACCCGCACCCGCGGGTGCGGGTGTACACAGCAAAAATCCCAGTGTTAACTGAACTCCAGTAGTGTTTATTTGAGACCAGTTGGTCACATATAAACTCTACTGGAGTTCAGTTAACACTGGGATGTTTGCTGTGTAGATGTCTAACAACTGCGGGTGCGGGTGTGGGTACAGGTGCAATTAAATTATTTGCGGGTATTGTGAGCACAAAATATAATGTGTGGGTAACTGCGGGTGTAAGAGTAAAAAAACATGCGGGTGCTGACGCGGGTGTGGGTGTACATCTGCGGGTACTGCGGGTACTGCGGGTGTGGGCAAATTCCTGGGGGTGCGGGTGCATGAGCATGCACCCGCGCAGTGCTCTGGAAGCCACAAAGGTTGGCTAATTGCGAAAAGTTGTAGGGGAGAGTGTACTTTCTGCAGATCTGGTCAGGTCAATGTTTTGGATAATTGCAATGTAGATTTGAAACTGTTGTTTAGGCAGGTGACTGTTGTCAGACATATGTTTGTTGAGCATGAGGTGTGAGATGAATGGCTCCTGCCACTACTTGGAATGTTTATTGAACACATATGATTTTGGAAAGATGTGCGGGTAGCAATTTTTTTGCGGAATCCACACCCGCAACACCTGAACCCCTACCCGCCCCACACCCGCACCTCTTTTTCATATTGGACCCGCACCCACCCCACACCCACGATATATCTGTTGTGGGCACCCGCAATTGCCCGCACCCGCAGGCTAACCACACCCTCACGGGCTACCCCCACCCACGCAGACCTCTGATCCATGTGAATGGTTAGATCCTGGATTTCGCAGCAGAGCATTTCCCAGTGCATCACGCTCCCTCCACCGCCTTGTTGCCTTCCCACAGTGCACCCTAGTACCATCTCTTCCCCTGTAAGTGGCAGGTATGCTCTCATATACCCAGCAGATCTGTGATCTAGTCTGTGGCTACAAAGCCCGTATATAGCTGGGTGTGATGTACTGTGTGCTGTGTTATGGTTTTCCTATAACCATCAGTAAAATTTTCTGTGACTTTGGCCGCAGTTGTTCTCCTGTTAGTTCGGACCAGATAGGATGGCATTTATTACTCCTGCTCACTAAGGCAAGGGCACCCATTACCTTTTCATCAGTTTATAGCTTGTCTCTGCTTGGACCACTGTCAGTTCATGTTCACCACTGCTGACTGGGGGCATCCCACAAGCCATGCAGCTTCAGATACGCTTTGACCCGGTCGTCTGGCTGTTAAATATTGGTCGTTTTCAAGTGGCTCAGGTCCCATACATCGCACATCCGAATGTTTGCGTATTGTCTGAAATCAATCTATAAGTGTCCAAAGTGTATTGGCTCAATAGTGTAGTATATATACGGATGCGTATGTAGATATATTTGTATTTATAGAGTTATGCACATGTATGTATGTAGTTATGTATATGTATATATGCACAGATCCGGGCCTTATTGCTTGCCCCTGCTGTAATCATTAAGTTCAGTCTGAATGGTGCCTCTACTACCTGCTCAACTGACACAATGTGATTCTTAACAGTCATAACTAATGGACATGTGAGCAAATCGTTGAGGCACCATTCAGACTCAAAACTGAAAACTGTCAAAATTGTAGTTTTGCATATGATTTTAGCTCACAACATTCTAAATGCATACATTTTATATGGTTATCATTTATCTATGAACAATTTGCCTCTGGAGTTTTCATGTAACATTTATATTATTTTAATACAACAAATATACTGTATGCTCTGTATTTCAGAGTAAATGCACAGCGAAATGGCAGCCGCATACCTGCATTTCTATGATAAGGACATGTAGTGCAGACGGTCTCAGACTAGTCTTTTAAACCAATCCTCTCCTCACAACATTGCATTATAACGGCAGCACACCACATTCCCAGTATAAGTGGATTGAGCTTTTGTTTAAGCCTATAGGTTAAAAAGGAGCTGAGCTTCATCAAAAGGAAGTTGATGCCCAGACTCACAAAAGAGCAGCACTCAAAAATGATGAGGCTGAAGAATTCAAACAAGCGCTGGTCTTCGTTCAGCTGTTGAAATGTATTCATCCTCTTGTAAGCATTGCATACCCTCTGCAACATCACCTCAAGTGACTAAGTTTATTAGGGTGGAAATCCCATGCAGTAAATCAAAATTTACAGTGGCACACATGTTCCTGTGTCACTACAGTTGAAAAGGGAAATTACAATAGATTTAAATCAGACAAATGGTGTGAATACATGACTGCAGTATCGATAAATAGAAATAACAATAGAATGGCGTCTTGGTCCTGACTCCAGCATGCCTTGCGTTCAACTGATCTTGAGGAAAACGGAGCAGAGCATTTTATTCCATAAAATGGCATATCTGCAGTCCACCCCAAAAACAGCTTAACTTTGGAGCCAGACACCAAACCTGAATCGTAGTGATTGCACAAGCCAGGCACCAGCTGCTGTTGGGCCATTCCCAAACAAAAATACACATCTACTGTTGTGAGAAGTTTGTCATCAGGGTTTTCTGCCAAAAAGCCTAGCCAGGTGATGTAATATAAAGAACCACACAGTCTGCAACAAATTGGATGAATTAGTTAAGCACATGACTGCCATGCAAGTGATCAAGGTTTGTATCACGCATGAAACTAAACGTGGATTTGTTACTGTTAGACTTAGATTACATTATTTTAGGTATTCATTTGCAGTTTGGTTAAAGTTAGGCAACAAAACTATTTGGTTAGGTAAAAGCAACAAAATTACTTGGTTAGATTCAGGCAAGAGAACTACTTTGTTAGGCGTAAGCACCAGATCTATTTGGTTAGGTTTTGGAAAAGATCATGGTTTGGGTTAAATAGACCCTTTCACATTGTTAACCACATCTTAAAAACCTTTCTGGAGGTTTGTTGGGTTTAGGCTACCAAACTACTTGGTTAGATTTGGGTGACAAAACTACTTCTTTTGGTTTAGGCACCAGCACTATTTGGTGAGGTTAAGGAAAAGACCACGGTTTGGGTTAAAATTAAATGTGAAATCCCTGTATGTTGCTTGGCCATCTATCGTCATCCTAAACTAAACAAAGCCTTTTTAACCAAACTCTCAGACTTGCTAGTTTGGTGGTTCTCTAATATAATAAAATTGTTAATGGTTGGCAATTTATGGGCAAGTTGCTAACCTCATAAATTCCCTTCTCTCCAGTTTCTTAAACAATACCAAATCCTTTATTCTCATCCATGTGTCAGGCTCCACACATGACCATGGTCAGAATCTTGTCCTTGTATCTACGATTGGCCCAGCTTCAATTTTGACTCTAACCACACCTTCCTTAAGTCTTCTCTAGCTTCCTAAATGTGCAGTCTGAAACAACATTTTTTTCTAATTATTCTCACTCTTGTAGCCCTCCCCCGGACTCAGAAAATGTTAATGATTTAGTAACCTGGTTCAATGAGCAGCATGTTTCTGTGCTAGATACATACCACAGCTCCATGTACTACCAGGTCATTCGCATCAGCTAACTCTAGCCCCAGGATCAATGAGGATATTTGTAACCTAAAAAAAGAAGTTGGAAGAACAGAGTGTAGTTGGAAGAAATCCAAGCCCAAGGTCCATCGCCTCCATCTGAAAGAGTTCTTGTCCCTGCGCAACCTCAACATCAAAGGAGGAAGAGTTGTCTATTTTGCTGGCCTAATTGGGGATAATAAACCCAGTCCTCATTTCCTTTTTAGTACAGTTGACCAGCTTGCAAACTTTTCTGCTGTTTTTACTTCTTCTCTGCCAGATTGTGAAAATTATTTATCTAGTATTGTCGACAAATTTAAAAACATCTGTTGTAACTTTCACTATTTTTCTAGTTCCTCTCACTCAGTAGTTAACTGTCAGACTCTGTTGTTTGAATTAACTATCCCCCGGCACATTCTTATCCACTTTGTGTCTCATATGTGCCTATTCATTGCCCCTTTGATGTAATACCCCCAAAGTCCTTAAAGAGGTTCTGCCTAGCCTACTCTCAGCTATTAATCTCTCTCACCTCCGAATGTATACTCAACAGTTTTAAGACGCTCAACATCCTGTCTATAAAAAAGCTCTTGATCCTACCCAGCCTTATAAATAGTGACCTATTTCAAAACTCCTTTTTATTTCCGATATTCTTTAAAAAAAAAAAAGTTGTTCAGCAGCTTCTTGTAATAGACACAATATTTAAATAAATTTCAATATGGTTTTTGCTATCATCACAACACAGAAACAGCACTGCTTGAGAGTGTCGATTGACATCCTTTTGTGGGCTGATGGGGTGAACAATTCATTCTGGTCCTCCTTAATTTAACTGCAGCATTTGACATTATTGATCACTCCATCCTGGTAAACCTTCATGGGTCAGAAGTCTTTGCTCTGCTCTCAAGTTGTTCTCATCCCATCTGTCAAACATGAAATTTGAGGTAATCATGATAACTTTGTATTATCAACTGCCCCATCCTCTGTGGAGTTCCTCAAGGTTCAATCCTCGGCCCCAACCTTGTCTCACTATAATTATTACCTGCAGGCAACCTTGTTAACCAGTTTGTATTTCTCATCACTGCTATGCTGATGATCTGTAGCAAAATTTTTTAGGTAAGCAAAATGATCAGGGAATATCCATATCTTACATGCTAAACCCAGACACAACTGAAGTTCTCCATAACTCCATAAAATTTCAAAGATAAAAGCACTGCTATCAATCCGTGATTTAAAATTTGATGCACTGTTAAAACAGAAATATGAAAGTTTTTAATATATAAGATTAGAACAAATTTCCCAGATAGCTGAGGTAGACCTTGTGATTAAATAATGTTGAAACTATGATTAGAATTTTGTAACTGATTGAAAGGCGCCCAAAGTCAAATCAAGTGGTTACCAGACTTGGTCCTAGTGTATCCCTGTATGCTGGTTTAAGGTCCAACCACAACTGCAATCAAATAATTCAGCGTGCTGCTAATTTTTCTTCTCATGCTTATAGAGTGCTTTTTCATGTTTAGAGGGATAATTCATCTTCTTAATCATTTTTATACCAATGCTGGCTGAGCTTTGTCTTAAGGAGTATATGTAATTCCAAAGGTCATATTTTTTCTCATCACATTTTTGCATAATGTATTAAGTGGAAACGGTGGTAAATAGGTTCCTTATTTGGTAGTCATTAATGATTTTTATTCCACATTCAGGTTTAAAGGAACTACAGTGTCTAGAGGGCGAAATTTCGCAAACAAGCTCTCTTTATGTAGTTTTTCATCTAGAAAAAAACATGGCAGTCATTTCCCATAATATCAAACCGTTTTGGAGTAATTAGAAACTTTCTACTTGCCCTGGGAACGCCCCTTTTTAATCACTACAATTGATAATGCCACTCTCTCTTAGTGTGACGTCATATAAAGAACTCAGGACCAATTCGCTGCATAGCCGGTATGTACAACTGCATGTAAAATTATAATTTTGATCACTTCATTACATGTTTTTGTCGCCCCAGTGCTTAGTAACTTCAAATCTGATATGATTTACATTATGAGCAAAAGAAAAATTGGCAATATATACATTTTTTATTTAATCTTACACTGGTTTTCTGAAGGGGCGATCAGAGATGCGCTAAATGAGCTAGAGAGCCGTGGTTCTGCAAAAGCTACTGCTAAACGCATTACCCTGGTGTTTGGTTCTCCATTTATAACAACATAAGTACTGAGTGTTTAAAGGGTATGACCCAGATTTCTGTTATGAAAATCTAATCCCTCGATCAGCTGTTTGCGAGTTTGCCGAACTGCTCGCTACACTTTGATGTCGATTTGACTAAGTTCATTATGCTCTCCTGAGCTGACATCCAACAAGCTCGTTAGATTATGTACGGCATTTGGTCAGGCTAGAGTAAAACAATAATATGATCTGACGAAGAGAAAAAGATTAGAACACGAAACGAGTCAAGACACAGCAGCAGCATGCAACTAGGCGCGCAGCAGCAGCTAGGGGGAAGTGCTTTCACACTGGATGTGAAACTAATTTTTAGTATGACAGATTACATTTAAAGTCAATGCAAAGACGTGAATACACGCATTTCTCGTCCAGAGTGAAAGCAGCTTAATAGAGTGCTGGCGAAGAGGTGTTAAACGTGTGGAATGCCTGCTAAGTGCTAGCTGCAGCCAGCGCTCTATTAAGCTCTATTGTGTCTAAAACAAAAGCCCTGTTGAAGCGCTGGCGTAGCTAACGCGTTATAATTGTTTATTAGCAGCCTACTGTCATTTTCTTCCATTTTTCAAAGCCCGGTCTGCTCTTCTTTCTCCCCTTTTCCTCGGTGCTTCTCTCCTCGAATGGACGTTTGATTTTCGCGATAGCATCTGGCTTGATTTTTCTCCTCTTTTTCATCGTGAACTCAGACCAAATCCCTTCCTCCTCGAAGTCGGAATCGTTGAGGTGATCGCTACAAATCACACAGTCGTGTCTTGGTCCTTGCCATTTTCCCGAGTCAGTTTCACCCAAGACGCCCAAATTTAATTAATTTTTTTATCTTTTGGAAATGAATGAAAGCTGACTCCTCCTTTGGCTACCTTACTCCAACCTGCTACAATACATCTGGTAGGCCTTTGCCCTGCCGTTTCCCGAAATTTCGCAGGAAAAAAACGGTTTTGTAACCCTTCTGCAGCCCTTGTCCCATATGTAGTGATAGAAAAACGAGCTCCACTGAGCTCGTCTTGTTCTTTATATGACGTCAGCAGGTTGATGTGTCAATCCCGCGGATTTTCGACCTAATTGTGGACAGGGCAGAAACTGGCTGAAAATCAAGGTCTGCCATCAGAAAACAAGCCTAAAATTATTACTGTGTGTATTTTCATGGGAATTTTTGGTGCAGACATAGTTTACAAGTACAGAACTATGGAATTAGTGTCAAAGTACCCGGTAATAGAGAGTTTGTTTAATTGTTCATTATCAAACAGATCATTATGATGAGCAGCCAGGTGTTAAGACTTTTCTCATCTTTTTACCAACTATCATCTTACTGTTTCAACTCAGTATTTTATTTGACCACTAAGAGAGCATTTCCTTTTAAGTAGTTATATCTTTGCAATATAGCTTAGCATGTCTGCAGACATGGAACTGTATGTGTCATGTATGGCTATTTCTGATGGAAAGCAATTGACAATTAGAGCAATCGACATGAAAAGGCCCCTGTTGAGAAAAAAAGTATATGATAGCTTTTAAAAATATTTTAATAGTCATTGTTGTTGGAATGAAGACCAGTATACACATGGATACTCCAGCCCAACTTTGGGAAGCATTGTCTTTAGCAATAAGGCAGTAGGCATGTTTTGTGTTATTCTCATTTTGGATTAGTTTTTCACTTCCTTGCAACTTCCCTGACCCACTGTCGTCGAGTGTATCCCAGTACAACATTCTTAGGCATGCTGGATAAACATATTTTTTATGTGTGTTCCCCGTTCGGCCACCATAACGGTGCAATTCTGGTGTTCTACCTCGGCCACTGGTGCATTGAGGATTCTCCTTGTGTGTGATGGATATTATACTGGTTAAGACTGCCTGAACAGATACAGACTGCTAATTGGCAAAGTTCGCCTTTTTTCGCCTATAATCCACAATGTGCCTATATGCTACACATGCAATACTGTACTTAGCAACTACTGCAGCCTTCATTCATAAAGATATTACAGTTACTTTTAGCACCTGTCATGTCTGTTAATATAGTGACACGCAATGCCATTCACTCAGAGTTAGTGAGACTGCTTGTTTCCAAATAAGGAGATATAATAACTCAACAATACTGCTCAGAAGTGCACATTGCTACATTGCAAGATTGCCAGGAATGCCCAGTGAAATGTACAGGGTAAGTAAAAGTCCCTGTCCACTTCTAGACAGATGAAAAATCTGGATCAAATTCAGAAGAACAATGCAACAATTATACTGATCATTTCAGTACCCATCATTCAGAATGCAACCTCCTCAATTAAAACCAAACTAGATGATAATTGTTATAATGGGGACATCCTCAACTTTACAGTATGATATACTGAAATTGTATTGCAATATACAAAAAAGGCTTTTTAGCTGATCAAATTGTATCCTCTCAGAATGAATTAAAGTATTTTACATGCAATTACATGTAAGATGACTTTTACAAAGTTTCTTCCACTTGCTGTAGTTAACAGTCACGTGTTTAGAGACGGAGAAGCCTCCCAGTGTAGGCTTCGGTCTCAGACTTGCAAGCTGCACGAATATAGCAAACTGGTTTATTAACAAAAAAAGAACTGAACATGCTGTGACTGGCAAATAGAAACAGCTCCCAGAATTGTCTTTGGGCCAAATGGCTTCATTGTCACGAAGCTAACACAGTTGAACATAAAACATTTGCATTCCAGCAGTCCAGTTTTTGTTAGCCATTCACACGCTGCACTCCATTTTGATTAATTCACGTCAGCCATTTCTTTCTTACTCACTCTCTTTGCCATCATATGTTACCCATAATGCATGCCCTTGAAGGACCGATGGTACCCTTTATAATGCCATCAACTCTCTTCAGTAGGATAATGTCACACTTTGCAGCATTTCATGAATGAGAGATTGCCACTCATTAGCTCCAAAAGCATAGGGGCTGATGGTGCACCTATTTCCCAAAGTATTTTGAGCTAATTAGATCTTGGCAATGCCTGTGACTTTAATCTGCGTTGTAGGCTAAGTTCTTGTGGAATGTTCTTACCAAAGATGGCCTACTGAATATAACCCTTCAATGCCTTGCAATGAGTAAAACTGAAGTTACAGTCAAATATTTTGCACGCGCAGCCAACTGAGCCTTTGAAAAAATTAGCTAAGCAAGTCCCCTCATTGAGTTCAGTAGTTGCACCAGTAGGACAAACCTGTAGCCTTGTGGCTATTGTTAGTATGAGACATATTGCCCGTCAAGATAAGTCTATCAAACTAAACTTGTATCAGTTGTTTTTGAACCAGATGACATCTGCAGGTAAGACTTCTGAGTTTGCAGGTGTGGAGGCGTAAGCTGTTATTGACAGAAATCAGAAAGTATTTTTTTAATACCTGTCTACCACTAACATGTTATTAATTTTATCTAAAAAAGAGCACCTGTACAAATAAAAAAGTTGTAGTTATGCGACAATGTTGATTAAAGTTTGACTGAAAGAGAGCAAAACTGCTTGATATTTCATTTATTTATACATATTACCTGTTTATTCCAGCTAACTCATCCATTTAATCTACATTTTTTTCCATAAAGCACAAAAAAAAAAAAAAACAAACACCTTAATCTTCCATTACAAGAGCTGGTGAAATTACCTCTTCATGAGCCGACTGTTAGACAGAGGAATTGAAAATAGAAAATCCCAGTCTGTCCCCTTTGACGACAAATATGTTACTGTGGGAGGAAATTGTCAGCCCTCTTTAGAGTTTTTTTAAACTTTATTTTCTCTTGCTGTCTTGTGCAATATAACAAGCGCATGCTGGAGATGTAGCAGGATAATGCTGATGAAGACTGCAGGTTGAAACATCCTTGTACAGGTTCTTTATCAGAAAACAGCCACATCAAGCAACACAGCATTTCACAATGAGGCACCCAGTTTGTGACCAATCTCAATGAAGTAAAGAGCTTTTGAGACTAGGTGGTAGCGTTTCATCGGCATGCTGCGGCTAAAGAGAGCTCAGAGGTAAGAAAACCAACCAGATTTTCTATTATAGAATGTAAATTACTGTTTTGCTTTAGACTACCTGGCGAAAAAATGCAAAATAATCTCAGGTTAGCATGTTTACACTGGCCACATACAGTAGTTTGCATGCAGGAGGACGCTCATGGTAATGAGCAACAGGTTAGAGTGATGCAGCTGCAAGCAATATCATTAGCAGCAGCAGAGAGTAATATAGCACAACAGTAGGGAAAGATGTATTCACTGGCAAAGCCAGAGCAGGGGGGGGGTAACTGAAATAGCCTGCCTGAGCAGTGGCAGATATGTACAGAAGCGTCTGAGAATGAGGGTATGTTGAAAGTTTTCTGCCTGAACTAGCTTCAGAAGCAACACCCCATTCTGTAACTATACAAAACTCATGATTACGATAAGTGAAACATTAGTTTCATCCTTAGGCAATGAAAAGTTATGGGTCTTTCAAAAGCATATTGTCAGATAATGGCAAGCAAGTGTGATCATGCAACAGACAACATCTTTATTCATTCCTCTTCAAAATTATCTCATATTTAAAAATAGATTTTCCGCTTGCAGGCTGAACTGCCAGCAGTGTGGTACGATAACAGTATCCGCTTCAAAAGGTTAGGCAAATAATGCTGCATTTGAAGCACACCAGCAAAGATGCCTTTGCATGAAGTAAAATTATTATCATTCTACCTCGTCTGAACCTCAGGTAGACAGCTGATATTTTGCACTTCAGGTGACTTATTTATATCTGAGAAAAAACTGAGGCCACGTGCAAACGTGCTATATACAGTACATTAGCAAATCAATTTGTAAATAATAACCATATGCAGCATACAAACAAGGAAGAAATATGTGAATGGACTAAATGTTAATAAGTATTGTAAATATAGTCAGATGGATTTCATTGACCTTTGATCCGGTAATGACTGGTTGCACGCATTTCTGCACAAGCACACATTTGGTTTACGTGTGGGCTAACTTTACGCCGTACATTTTTTTTTCCTGCAGGGCAAGTCACAGGGGTCAGCAGAGTTAAATCTCTTCTAAGGTCAGACACACATAGCAAGATTCCCAAATGACTGCAAGCAGGTAAACACGGCAGGGCAATTTTCAGCTATGCAATACTAGGGATCACATGGAGAGATTCCGTCAGCAATGTTGCAGATAATCAGTCACATGGCCACAGCTTGATGGTTGAAAAGAAAGTAAATGGATGTAATCTTTAATCATATGTTGTACGTTGCCTTTCTATGTCTGCCTTATGAATCCAATTTGCCAGTGCTAACCTGCTGTAATCAAATTACCACTTATTTTCTCTCTCATTAAGCTTGAGCATTTTGATGCTCAGTATTTTTGAACAATTAACTGGAAGATCATGATAAAAAAGGGCAGTACATTGTGTGGATTACTATAAATGCACATGTTCTTTTTCATCAGTACCTCCACAGTGATCTGACTCAAGTTTTAGGGGCAAAATACCTGCAATTAAGTCTAAATAAAATTATGATTCCTAACCTTTAAAATGAATTTTATAAACCAAAAATCAAAGTGACGAGCAAAAAACATGCATGTCCTCCTCTGACATCGCAGTAAACATCCTTGCAATAATTACACTCAAATGGCACATATCTGGATATTCTGAATCATGGGATATGGTCTGATTCCTCCTGCAAGCCTACGATCCGTTTCAGCATGGCTGCATCCAAATACAAAACCCAAAACTAGTGAAGTTGGCACGTTATGTAAATCGTAGATAAAAACAGAATACAATGATTTGCAAATCCTTTTCAACTTATATTCAATTGAATACACTGCAAAGACAAGGGGCTCTAATTTCGTAGACCAGGCGCAGGCGCGGCGCAGGCACGGCGCATGGGGGGTGCGCCGCGCCAACGGGGTGTGTCCAGGCGTATGTGGCAATTTCGTGCCCAGCGTAGCCTGGCGCAAGTACTCCTCTGTCCCGCCTCTGCCCCTCCTTCCAGCGCAAGTTGGCAAAGAAGGCGTGTTTGGGTATAACACAGCCGAGTCAAATCTTCACCAGTCATATGAGCTCCTCACCTCACCTTTAATGTGTTAGAATATAGAAGGCGACACTGCCGAGTCAAATCTTGCTCACTGGCAAGAGAAACGATGGATAGCGTGTTCCTATTATAACAAACTGTTGCTGCTTAAAATTTTGGGATTAACATGCATATACAACAAAGCAAGATACGTTACACATTTATTTCCAATATGTGATCTTAACTCAGTACGAGATCATAGCAATCAGGCTGCATTCCTTTCCCCCCCGAAAGATGATAAAACATAAGTGACAATAATAGTAGCCTAGTATTAAGCCGCTTGCACACTGGGCGCGAAAGGAATTTTTCGCTCGACAGATTGTGTCTTGTGTCCAAAGGTCTGACAGGGTTTTAATAAATCGTCGTGTCTGACAGTCTACTGTTGTTTTTAATTTCTTCAAATCTACTGACTCTTTTAGATATTACACGTGAATGTTTGATAAGAGGGTTCAGTTCTTTAAGATGAGTACCGAGAATTTCAATCAATGTTTCTGTTTAAGCTGCTCAGTAAAGCGAGTCGACACTGGCGCGAGACAATGTACAATGCCTCCGTGTCTGACAGCCAAAAAAAAAGGACGATAAGAACAGATTGATAATGAAATAAAGAATAAAAAGAAACATTTTAACAACAGAGCATCCAATGAACACTGCGATTTATTTATTGGCGGGTCATCTTTGTTTGATATCACGTTTGTTGCTGATATATTTTTATTCTGTATTTCGTTGTAAATCTGTTCTCATATCAATACTTTTACTTTTTGCTGGCTGCTGGACATGGAGTAATTGGCATTTCGTGTCGGACAGTCTTGATCGTGCATGCGATGATTTCTTCACTCTGTCAGTGGTCTTGAAATTGATTTGCTCACGCTCTATTTTATCTCTGCTGTGGAAATAAAGCGTGAATCTGTTCGATCCATCTGACTAATTTTCAAAAGAAAGACCGAATAAATACTGATGTCAATCTTCAATGGAAGAAAACAGATGAATAGGCTAAAAAGACCCAAGAAAAGTCGATAGCTATCAATTTGCATTTTGTGAAGGCCGAACACAAACATAGCCAAGTTTGCACGTCTAATAGGGCTATTTCCTGGAATACTCAGAAAAATTAGAACTTTTATGACTCTCGGACACGGAGGTATATTGAAACCCTGTCCGACTATCGCGTCTTTGCATTGACTTTGTCTGTAATCAGTCGTGCGAAAAATTCGTTTTGCGTCCAGTGTGCAAGCGGCTTTAATGAGCATAGAACGCAAGCATTCGATATATATATATATATATATTATACAGTTTGTGGTTGGCTGAGAAAGATGTGAAGTCGTTAGTTTGCATCACAGATTCAGTTGCGTTGATTAAGCCAGGTCAAGTTTCCATTGCGCATGGCAACCGCCTGACATCAGGACAATCGATATAGATACTATAATTTATGTCCCTATTCAAATAGTTACATTAAATAGTGCTTCCTGTAATTATGTCTTGCATTGAAATGTGCCTGACATTCTGTAAACCTGCCTGTGAGATTTCGGTGACGTGTGCGCACTCTGCGCCGGTCAGCCAAATTACCACTGCACGGAAATTAAACCAGGTTGGAGCTGGCGAGTTTTCTGCGCAACTCCAGCGGAGACATTTTCTACGAAATTGTCACTGCGTCTTGATGAATATGTGACACCTCCCCCTACTACGCCGCCACACCCATCTTGGCGCACCTTCGTCTACCGAAGGCTGCGCACCTCACGAAATTACCACTACGCGGGCTGCGCCGTACGAAATTACCACTGCGCGGGCTGCGCCTCGCTACGCCACCTGCGCTGCGCCAGGAAATTAGAGCCCAAGATGTTCAATGTTCAAACTGAGAAACTTTATTTTTTTGTTGCAAATAATCATTAACTTAGAATTTAAAGGCAGCAACACATTGCAAAAAAGTTGGCACAGGGGCCTTTTTACCACTGTGTTACATCGCCTTTCCTTTTAACGACACTCAGTAAACGTTTGGGAACTGAGGAGACCAATTTTTGAAGCTTTTCAGGTGGAACACTTTTCCATTCTTGCTTGATGTACAGCTTAAGTTGTTCAACAGTCCAGGGTCTCCGTTGTCGTATTTTACGCTTCATAATGCGCCACACATTTTCAATGGGAGACAGGTCTGGACTACAGGCAGGCCAGTTCAATACCCGCACTCTTTTACTACGGAGCCATGCTGTTGTAAAACGTGCAGAATGTGGCTTGGCATTGTCTTGCTGAAAGAAGCAGGGGCGTCCATAAAAAAGACTTTGCTTGGATGGCAACATATGTTGCTCCAAAACCTGTATGTACCTTTCAGCATTAATGGTGCCTTCACATATGTGTAAGTTGCACATGCCTTGGGCACTAATACACCCCCATACCATCATAGATGCTGGCTTTTGAACTTTGCGCCTATGACAGTCCGGATGGTTCTTTTCCTCTTTGGTCCGGAGGACACGACGTCCACAGTTTCCAAAAACAATTTGAAATGTGGACTCGTCAGACCACAGAACACTTTTCCACTTTGCATCAGTCCATCTTAGATGAGCTTGGACCCAGCGAAGCCGGCGGCGTTTCTGGGTGCTGTTGATAAATGGCTTTCGCTTTGCATTGTAGAGTTTTAACTTGCACTTGCAGATGTAGAGACGAACTGTTGTTACTGACATTGGTTTTCTGAAGTGTTCCTGAGCCCATGTGGTGATGTCCTTTACACACTCATGTCGGTTTTTGATGCAGTACCGCCTGAGGGATCGAAAGTCACGGGCATTCAATGTTAGTTTTCGGCCTTGTCGCTTACGTGCAGTGATTTCTCCAGATTCTCTGAACCTTTTGACGATAATACGGACCGTAGATGATGAAATCCCTAAATTTCTTGCAATAGCTCACTGAGGAATGTTGTTTTTAAACTGTTCGACAATCAGCTCACGCATTTGTTCACTAAGTGGTGACCCTCGCCCCATCCTTGTTTGTCAATGACTAAGCATTTCAGGGAAGCTGCTTTTATACCCAATCATAGCACCCACCTGTTCCCAATTAGCCCGTTCACCTGTGGGATGTTCCAAATAAGTGTTTGATGAGCATTCCTTAACTCTCTCAGTCTTTTTTGCCACTTGTGCCAGCTTTTTTGAAACATGTTGCAGGCATCAAATTCCAAACGAGTTAATATTTGCAAAAAATTACAAAGTTTACCTGTTCGAACATTAAGTAACTTGTCTTTGCAGTGTATTCAATTGAATGTAGGTTGAAAAGGATTTGCAAATCATTGTATTCTGTTTTTATTTACGATTTACACAACGTGCCAACTTCACTGGTTTTGGGTTTTGTAGTTTTTTTTTGTTGCAGAAAGTTCCTAACTAACCTAATTATGTGGCAGCCATGATAAGTGCACTTGAATTTTTTAAATGTCAGGGAAAGATGTCTCAGTGATCCCTAATTTACCTCTGTTAGCACAGGGTACACAGAACCCTCCAAAAAGAAAGCAAATTACGCTATCCCACGATTCTGCACGGCAGCAATTATTAAAGCACCGACCATTCATCCAGCCAGTCATGAAAAGAAATGGATATGACTGGCGGGGAACCAATAATCACGTTGCCTAGAGTAAGTGCGTCCAGATTCTCTTTGCAGCGCGGTTGTCTTTCTGTGCCATTAGGAGTT
Source organism: Gymnothorax reevesii (assembly GCA_029721435.1). Taxonomy (NCBI): domain Eukaryota; kingdom Metazoa; phylum Chordata; class Actinopteri; order Anguilliformes; family Muraenidae; genus Gymnothorax; species Gymnothorax reevesii. The sequence continues at coordinate 53,840,883 of CM056587.1, read as the reverse complement.
CCCTTTTAAACCTTTCATTTACCTTATGACGTTGTCCACAAAGGTGAAAGAAAAGTAATTTGGAATTAGTGGATAGGGTGTAATTTTTGGATGCAGCCAAAGTCTGTAACTTTCACTAGGTTTGTGCCATACACATTGAAATTGCTTTGGGCATTCGATTGAAATCCGCGATTCGTCAGACCGTTCCAATATTTTAGTCGCATCCAACAGTTTTGGCGTGTGACGCATCAAAATGGGTCCTCTGTGGGGAATGTGCACTTGCATATCTCAATCACAAAGATGACGCTGAATTAGGTTGGCAGTCACCGTCGAACACCTTGAAGCCCTTGTCTCATGAGTTGTCTAGGTTGCGATGCAAAGTCTTTCGAGCAGATGTGATCAATATTCCAGTCTTGAGCTTTTGTAGTCACTTGTGGCTGCTTTGGGCATGGGTGGTAAACAACAGAGCCTTTTTTCCTGCCCGCCGTCACACAGTTATATGATTAATGATCAGTATCACTTGAGACCTGCATGTTACATGCAAATCGCACGTTCTCTCTCCTGAGCCTTATTCTAGCCCTTACATTTTTGTAGTTTCTTTGTTGGTTTTATGTAGGTCAACAATCACACGACAGCAGTTTAACATGACCAGGAACATCAGGAACAACTCAGTGTCCGCATTATGAGGAATTGTTCATTGTGTCCATATTGCGCAAATCAGGATGGAAAAACCAGAGCGCTTTTCTTTATTTTTATTTTTTAATTTTCTTACTATAAAAATGTCAACAGCCTTTTTAGGTGTTTATTTTGCTATAAATGCAAAACATGCATCACCTGAGCGTTTTTAATGGCACTAAGTATAACTTTCATTAGAGAGAAAAAAAAGTTATTTGTGCATCGAGTATAGGTTCAAGGCTATCAAGAAACAGTGTGACCGAGCAAAAGGCATACGCATTTTTTTCACATGAATATTTACGTTTTAATAAAGAGAATGGAGAAAGCTTTGGCTTATGAAAAAAACCCTGACCATTTTCTTCTGTGATCAGGGAGGGCATGGGGCTTAATGGCATTGGTATCTCCTTAACTTACATATTGAAGCAGAGGGTACCAACCTGGGCATCGTTTCCCAATAACGATCGACCTTCGAGCTCTAAAGCCCTATTTATGCTCGATGCAGTTGCGAATGCACGAGCTTCACGCGCCACAAACGACGTAATCGCGCACCAGGCGACAGCCGCACGCGCTGGCACTTTGTGAGGTCGCGCACCTCCAGGATTTTGAAACGCTTTGCAAGCCGTGCAAGTGTCGCCTACACCCTTTGGTCACCCAAGTCAAAATGCTTCTACTTCTACTGTTTTGTACCTGATGGTACTACTGCCTATAGTATTTTTTTTCTTACTGCCCCCTGTATTTTCGGCGAACACTGCAACGGAGAATGCGCCAAGCATATATGTCTCCGCGCTCTGTTGAGGTGCGCGCGCAATCCGCGAATGGAGCCAGACGAAGGTATAACTGAGGCTTAACTTCACTTTGCGCTGCTGTCCACTTCAATGGTGCTGAGATGTTTAATTTATTATAGGCCACAGTCGCCAATTTAAATTTTGGTCCGTGTAAGCGATGTCATGAATTCAAAAAGAAATTAAACATACTGTACAGGCCAAAAGTTTGGACACACCTTCTCATTCAATGCGTTTCCTTTATTTTCATGACTATTTACATTGTAGATTCTCACTGAAGGCATCAAAACTATGAATGAACACGTGGAATTAAGGCAAGAAAATTCCACTAATTAACCCTGACAAGGCACACCTGTGAAGTGAAAACCATTTCAGGTGACTACTTCTTGAAGCTCATCAAGAGAATGCCAACAGTGTGCAAACCAGTAATCAGAGCAAAGGGTGGCTACTTTGAAGAAACTAGAACATGAGACATATTTTCAGTTAGAGGTATTTCACACTTTTTTGTTAAGTAAATAATTTCACGTGTTCATTCATAGTTTTGATGCCTTCAGTGAGAATCTACAATGTAAATTGTCATGAAAATAAAGGAAACACATTGAATGAGAAGGTGTGTCCAAGTTTTTGGGCTGCACTGTACATAAAATAGTACAAATCCACATTTCAATAACGTTGATTGATATAATTTATTTTTCGTCTTTCCTTTACGAGGACAACGGCCACTACCAATGATGTTGAATTATGTTTTCCTAGTTCATATAATTTAGAGTTAAATGAATGATTGTTAACGTTTCAAAACCAGTCATTTATTTAGACTTGTTTTTTTTTTCTCCCCAGCCGACCGGTCACCAGTGTGCTTTGATTTCTCCGTTGTCCTTAAATAGAAAATGAGAACTAAATATTGCATGGGTCTTCTCATGTGTCTTGAAGCATTTGTGACACATTCAGGTATTGCTACTCTGTAATCAAATTATCACACTTAGTATATACAGGTATCCACTGAGAATCGGAAATTCGGTGAAACCGAGAAAACATTCAAATTTGAAGACAAAACGTCAGCCGGCTCTGTGTCTGGACAAAATAGGCATATTGGATGAAGTAAAGGCAAACAAAGCCACTTTTTTCATCAGATTGAAAGGTAGCCTTACTCATGAAAATAAAGTCGTCTTTTGGGAAGACAATTCAAAGAAAATTACTGCAGCAAGGGGTGTGAAACGTGATTATCAAGAGACAGCGAGAAGCCATGTTCGCTGGTGTTTCCTTGGGGACCCATTTCGGCCATAGCCTCTCTCATTATATCGGGGGAAAATCCCACAACTACCTGTGAGTAGGGGAAATGGAAGTAGCACTGCAGGTGCTTGCCGAAGTTCAGCAGAGGCTCACAGTTCTCCCCATCAAATATGCTGTGCAGTCATCGCTGTGCGAATGCTGCGTAACATCGCTGTCCGGGCGAGAGACCCCTCATGTGACAAGGAGGTGGAGGAGCAGACTCATGACAGATTGATTGGCAGGTGTTAATCTGCTAGGAGATGCCGAATATATGGCTGGTTTCGGAGCACATAAAAGAGTTATTGAACATTTTTAGACTACGCCCTTCACCCCTTTCCCCTCTCGTGACCAGCGCTACACTTGCATTAATCACCACAGCGACACTTCTGTGTTTTCCTCATTACTCTTTTCGCGGTTCTTCTAGTACAGTATAATGCTTTAATTTGCTGAAATGTGTATATGCCTATAGGTTATACCTTTTTTCAAAGCGTCTTTTTTTCGTTTGTTAATGTAATTATTATTATTATTTTTAGTATAATGTCTTTAAATGAAGCACCTATTACTAAAACCCCATAAGTCACAATTGACTTGACTTGTGGGGTTTTGGTAATCAGTGCTTCAATTGTTGTTTGTTTTTGGTGAATGTATGATTAAAAATTGTCATTCAAGTTCCACGAATCACCACTTTCATTTACAAACAGCATCAGGGGTCATGATTAAATACGATAATATTTAAAGTCAAGAACACAGGTACGCAGAAAAAATCATTATAAGTCCCGATGACTCCTGCTGGTTTTAAGACGCACGTAGCTTTCTATGAGTGGTCTTCAGCACTCGTAGATCTGCAACGATTTCTGAGAGCGTCTTAAGTTGTGATGGTTTTTGGAGACACTCCACAAACGTAAAATGTCTCGTGAGAGGGATTCTACGATCACCGTTGCCTTAAGATCCTTTTGGGAAACGAGGCCCTGGAAAAGATCCGCTACTTGCCCATGCACTCCCTATTGATACAACGAAATTGAAGGCCTTTTCAACTATTCTGTCATTTGATACTACATTGACTTGTCTGTTCCACAGCCTCATACAAGCTTTCCATCCAGTGTCATTATGGTTCCCATCTCATATCTCCTGTAATTGCTTATAAAAGTTAAAACTGATAGTGGTTGTATGTTTGTCCTATTATTGGATAATACCTGAGACGGCAGACACCAAGTGTATGTCATACTATTTGGAGTGCATAGCAAGTTGAACAAATGAGTCTTTAATCAGAATAGTGCAAGTTAAATTCACGTCTATGCACATGCCAGATGGTTGGCTATAGAACTGCTTCAGTAAATCGTCAGCATTAGATTTTACTTTGGAGATGTGTGCACTAAAAACCCATCGTATTTCCCTGTTTAGGGGGTGTTGTTTACAAATGTTAACATAGCCTGAGCAGTGGTGGAAGCTTGTGATATTAATATAGAACATATACTGTATATCTATGTTCAAGATGGTACAACTGGCCTGACAATGCAACAACACTGCAAAGAAACTGTCAAATCAATGGCAAGCACAAAGATTTGATGTTATGGCCTCCGGAGTGCTGGGTCTTTGAAAAGGGTGCATACTTGCTGGATGCCACTAAGCCCTTTATACAGCTGACATTTGTACATTTAGTCTACCTACTCAAAAACGCATTTTTTATTCAGTTTGAGGATAATAAATTAATTACAAAAATATTAGGAGTCGGTTTTTGTAAAAGTTGACTTATTCCAGGCCTGTATGCACTCTGTGTGCCAGAAACAGTCTCAGTATTTAACCAAACCAGAGAGGCAAACAACAAAGGTCAAGATGGCATTAGTTTATTACCTGTGTGTGGGTGCTGACAGTATATAGCAGGGATTTAATCAGACCAGCGCATGAATTATTAGTGCTCATCTTTAGAAGAGGGAGCGGTGAGAGAGAAATCTCTCTGATGTAAAATTCAGATTCCCGTTACCAAAGTTCAGGGCACTTTCTGGGAACTTTCACACACACACACACGCACACACACATACATAGACACACTCTCTTGCTCTCTTACACAAAGACAGTGATTTATGCCCAAAGCTCAATGTAATGCAGCCTCATTAGACCCGGTGATATTGTAAATCAGCAGATAATTACAGTATACAGCACGCACCACAGGGCGTAGTGATTCACTCTATTTCTGGACCAATCATCTTGGTGCAGCATAATGTATAAACTGAAAATGGGATTTTTCAACAAGAACAATTTCCTTCTCATTTTGCCGTGGGAGGGGAAAAAAAAAACAGTCGAGGTGGCATTAGACAGAATGGCAGCGTGCACAATCACATTCAGTCTGCGCGCCCTAGTAATCCATAAGTAGCACGATAACCAACGCTGGTGTTGCCTTGTGATGAGTGAAACATTGTCATCCTTCATTTTGACTGGAAAAGCATATTCTGATTGACATCAGTAATAAACAGATGTAATAAAACTGTCCAAAGATGTAGTTTTAAAGTCTCAATTGTATTTTCTGCGACTGTTTTATGAGTGTACAGTATACAGTTTTCACTCATCTTATTAATCCATAAGCCACAGGATAACCAACGCTACTTTTGCCTCGTAATGACTGAGGCATTGTCATCCTTCATTTTGACTGGAGCAGAATATTCTGATTGACATCAGTAATAAACAGATGTAATAAAAATGTCCACAGATGTTAAAGTAATAAGGTCTCGATTGTATATTCTGCCACTGCTTTGCGAGTGTACAGTATACAGTTTGCTTACATGCATTTGGACGATTGCTTCTTGCCAGTGATTGACATTTTAATAGTTCCGTTTAAACTCCCTGTAATTTCACTGAAATAGTATTTAATGAAAAAGCAAGAGCAACAAAAACAATTTTAAGCTCTACACTGTTTTTCGGCTGAATGGCCCCATTCAAACAGATCGAACTATGTACTTCCTGTAATTCACCATATTTGTCTTCGCAGAGATGAGCATCTTTGGTTCCCCCCCCCATGGTTTCCTCAATATCTTCCTCACTGATCCTACCTGGCAGCCCAAGGAGATCCCTGCCACTCCCTCTTAACTACTGTCTCTCATGGTTCAATATTTGGCCCTCTCTTTTCCTCCTAATGTCAGTCTTTGCTCATGGCATTGTGGCAGGCCAAAAGGAGGGCCCGGGTGGGGGATTGAACCCCAGACTCCCGAGTAAGAGTCACACTCGCTGACCACATTGCTAAAGAGTCAGGCTTGTTGGCAAGGTAGCCAGGGCACATACTTATTAGGAGGCGTTTCTCGTGATAAGACCCACCAACTTTCAGGTCTCTCCCCCTCTTTGGGGAGCGTGTCCTCTCGCTCCATGCTTTACGCATGCTGCCATTCATTGGAATTCCCTGAATCCTGCGGATTACGCCAGAATGTTGCAGGCTGAAGGAGGCTCGGGCAGGGGATTGAACCCTTACTCCCGGGTAAGAGTCACACGCATGTTGATAAATATTGATAAATCTCAGGGGTTTTTTTGCTCATATACTCACTGTGACACCCATGCTGATGCATTTGTCTCCTCTTGGGATTCACTGCAACTGCCTGATGATTTGGCACCTTCTTCCATCACAAAACAGGGTTAATCTTCTCCTTACCCAGGAGGTTACGCGGCTACATCTATAACTGCTTCTAGGCTCTTGTTTGGAGTCCCATTTTCATTGCCAACTTGCCTGCCTGCGCAATGAGATCTCTGCTGCTGGTCCAGCAAGCTTCTGCCCATCTGGTCTTCAACCTTCCAATACTCACAGAAACTGGTATTGCTCCTTCTAATCATGGGATAATGGTTTTACGACGCACTCCAATGAGACCACTCCATTCAGAACTCTCCTGCCAGCTGGCCTGGAAGCCCATCTTTTTGAGTGTCTGGCAGCAACTCCTCTGGCCTCAGTTTTTCCCTGCTTTCATTAGTCAATGGTGGAGCATCCCTCTTCAGTCAAACAGAAATGATAATACTTTAAAACAAATTATCATTCTCACGGACATCTATCAGGTTTTCAGTGATAGCTACACCTGCCTTGTAATGCCTGCATAGTGGCCAGCTTACATGACCTTCAACTGAATTAATACTTACTTATCGTGCGAAATGAACTCTTCACCTATTGAAGAAAGCGTTGTGTCAAAAATTTCATCCTGTGTGTTGGTTAGATTTGAGCTGACCTTATTTTACTGTTAAATTAAATGCCGCAATTAAAGAATGATCAATGACTCATGACAATGTTTACATCGAGCTGTTAGAGCCTCAATTTCTCTTAACCTGTTTCCGCCTCCGAAGCAAGATTAAAGCCTTTCGATTTTTCCCCTAACATATTTGTTTGAATTGTATCACATCGTGAATGCATCCATGCATTAACAAATGATTCCATGCCACTTATACTGCAGCAAGCAGTTGTGGATTGCCATCGTTTTCTGGTGAAATTTATTTCTTGGCTCTGTCAACTTCCCACCTGTTCAGTTTTTCGGTTCAATAACTCCGTCTCTTTATCAGCTCATCTGTGGTTAGTGCTCAGGCACAAAATGGCTGCCATCCGTCAGGCAGGTGGGAGCTACTAGTTGGTGTGATTTGTGGAGTTTAGCCTCACCATAAAGCACTTTAAAACTGGTGTCAGCATTATGCAGAACACAACTGCATGAATTGCAGAAAGAATATGTTTGGACACTCACATTAAGGATTCAGAAGTACATGTACCAATGAGATACATTTTTTTAGTCTCCTTTTAAATATAATTGTGTGGCTCAGAGCAATAACGGCGTGAGCCACAATTTTACATAACATTGTTTTTTTCTGGAATTATACTCTTACTCCCTCTAGCTACATACCCATGAAATACCTAAGCTATGTGGCCTACGCCAAAGCCTCTGTAAATGAGTCTTTGTTACAGACTCCGGGCAATAATGGCTTATGCCACAAGCCAGGGTTGGCATTTAAACTTTTCGACCAATCAGATCACTCCTTAGTCCACAGTGCAGTGTATTTGCAGAAATATGGCTGAATGTAATATCAGTAAAATGCATATGCATAAAAAACTGATAGTTTGCACATTATATGAATGGTTCAACAAATTTGAAAAAGTCAAATGTCTCAAAGTTCCTACAGTGGCATAAGCCATTATTGCTCTGAGCCACACAATTAACCCTTGAAGCACTGAAATAAATTTCTGAAAAATATATATTTTATCTTGTGCTGTTGAAAACCTATCATGTGGCAACCTGCTCTGTTATATGATCTTTCATCTTCGTTATTTATTTTAATGCATTCCCCCACTCCCATTTAAAAGCCTCACGATTAATTTGTCTCAGCGGGAGTACGATCTTAACATTTCCTGATATTCTGTATTTGGAAGAACTGTTCAAAAATTGAAGCATATTTATTAACTTCTTTATTTATTTTTGTTTCAGGGAACTTTACCCCGAGCCAGAACTGAGCTGAACCCTGAGTATTTGGACCTCAGGTCCAGAGCCGAATTGAACCCGGAGTACTGGGCGCCCTGCACTCCCCTGGTGAGTAGCCACTGTTCCTAATTTTCTGCTCAGTTTTAGTGGATTTGAATCCCTCTGGTTTCAGCATGTCATCCAACTTTGCACCCCACTTTGCCGCACCTTTATCTGTTGTTCAAAGTCGGCTCTATTTTGGTGCTGAAGTATCCAGCATACTGAGGACGTTATCGAAACCATCACAGAAAAAGAACAATTTTACAGAATGTACAATATGTGCCATTGTGCTAACAGTGCGTTTATAATGATGCAGCAAAACAATTTAACAATGCACTGAAAGCATATTATTTTTCTCGAACGGCAGCAGTAGAACGAACGCTGCCAGTCGCTACGATTTGATTCTATTGCAGCTGAATTTCCAGTCGCATTCTAGCATTGTTTCTAAATTAGATTTTTATTTGTAATTTTTCTGATATATCTTGGAAAAAAGTGATTAAACAAATGCATTTTTCTACTCCATTATGCCATCTTAAGTTCTCAAACCTTGTTTCATTGCGAGACCGGTTTCTCATCTCAATCCAGAGCTCTATTTAATGGGTGGGAGGATGTTTCTGATCAGCGGCAAACGAGTGCATTTCCCTGAGGGCGGTTTAAATGAGTCTATTTGTAGTGGTGATATTGCAGAACTGCAGGTGCCCTGTTCCAGGTGAGCGGCTCTCCTTTGAAGCCGGTCAAAATATGATGCGTGCATCGTCCATTAGACTCAGTCATCACCCACAAATGATGATTCACTTTGTATTCAGCTGACCTCAAATTAATTTCACCTGTATTAACCAATGATTCACTCCTGTAACAAAAATCTCCTGCTCTGTACATACTGTAGCTTCACTGAGAGCCGAGACTCTTTACCTCACATCTGAAATTTTAAACACTGTGAATCAAGTCTAACCCTTATTCTATTCCAAAAGTTGTGGCTCAACAAAAACTACAGTGAAGCTACTGAGCAGTCCATGAATAAATGAGCAGTAACGTTGTATTCTTCAACGAGGCAGGCAATACGCATGTAAATTTCCCGCAAATAAGGCTGATATTCCCTATTCATTATTTTTCCAAATGATTTTTTGAAATCCAGTCAGCAGCATTTGGGAGCAAAAAAGCGAAAAACTGTTTCTCTGTTTCAGTGCCCATGGCATCGCTACTTATTGCTTGATAGTTTGCGTTTCACATTTATTCGCCTTCTTATATCAATCTGAAATTTCATTAATGACCCTCGATGCTTCCTTGAGAATAACAGGATCCGTGAATTGAGAATTTCCTCTTCTCCTGAATTCTGCGACCTGGTTTTGATCCTGTTTGTCACAGCCATGGTTCCATATTTGATCAGAGTGTGGTGAGTGAGGTACTTGTCAGCTCTACAGAAAGCACAGTTTCACAGTAATGGCGAGCGGCGATCTGCTCCACCAAACCCGTGTGGGAGGAGGAAATTGGATTTGTCACCAGCCTGGCAGCGCTCCAGACCTCAGAGTGAGCCTCAGACTAACCTGTCAGTCTCCCGGCTGCCAGGCTCTAATTCGGCTGCCATGTCCGCTCACCGTCCCCGTTTTCCGGGCCTCCCGCTTGAGCCCACGCCTTTGGCCCCCCAAACCCCCCCCACACCCCTGCGTCCACACCTCTCCCTCACCCTCCCATCAGGTGGACTCTCTGGCCAGCGTAGATAGTGCAAACATTTCCCCTGGTGTCAGTAGCCAGTGGATTCAGCAGGTTGGCATGGCAACCTGGGCCCACGGTTACGCATCTGAAAAGCATCTAGTGATGCACCCTGAACCAACCCCCCCAATCCCGCAAGCGAGTTTTTGAGTGAGGGACACTCTATCAAGTCTGAGCTGCATGTAGGACTGCCAATGCCTTTCACTGAATGCGCCAGCATATCCGAAAGGCTCCCATTCCTTGTAATGCAAGGATCTGAAACTCTGCTGCTGTAAGGCCGTGATAGCTGTTGGCAGAGCCGTACCAAGACTTTTGGTGGGCCCAAGCAAAAAATAATGTGAATGACCCGCCATAACATTGGCAGGGTCTCCTTCTTCTGCCTGGAATCCAATACTGCAGCTGGAGGCCTGAGGCAGTGAGCCTGATTTGCCGACTGGGAGGGGCAGCTGTGGATTTCACTTCAGTTCAGTGGCTGACTGACGTATTTCAGATGTTAACTGTGAGTTTTCTCCTCTGCAGTCATTTGCTGACAGCATCCACAAACCCTGCTTCTGAAATTAAGGTCTGATTGACAAGAAAGCACTAAAACTTGAACACAATGTGGCCTTTCAGGCCTGGAGTTCATAGTCTACATTCTTGTTTTTTTTTTGACATGATTAATATCCGTGAACATCACACATTAAACTGTGACAGTAACATTTTGGGAATCGGACACGGTGCGTTTTTCTTTATTTTCCTCATAGCAGTGGATATTTCATTTAGGATTCACATTACTTAAGCAATGGCAATCAGGCAGAGATTTTTTTCTGACTGATTCACAGTAAAGTTAAAATGCTGAAGGAACAGAAATGTGTGAAAGAATCACAATTCATGCAGACCGACCAGCTTTAATGATATGTAATGATTAAAATTCTGCGATAGGACTTGATATAAAATATTGCATAGTTTCCATCTGATTCACTGTACTCAATGCACGGTAACTATTGCAGTGGGAAAGGCTCTGATTTTGAGGAATATGGATGAATCACATTTTCCCTCTGCTGTCTCCTCAGCAATTGGCATCTGATTTTGAAGTTTGGAATGGAACAGTCTGTTTATTTTTATTGTTCATTGTTTATTTTTTCGGGGTAGAGGTCAAATAAACTGGTTTTAAGGGGCACTGACTGCCAATTCTGAGAGCCATAATGCCATTTTCTGACAGGGCGGGTATGATGGAATCTGTGGCACAGCCATGCTCCATGATAATGTTTTTTCTAAGCGGGTGCAATGACCTTCATGGCATGTGCCCCAATGGTTCAACCGAACACGTCTGCTGCTGACTCCGTGGCGGTTAAGCGCTGTCACCTTTTCCCATTGGCACCCTGAGATATGGGGGGAGATAACGACCTTGGAAAAGGAATTGTTCATTACAATATGGTATTCAGCAGATTAATTAATCCACAGAATCTTGCACGCATGATATTTTAACATGCAATCCATTGCTGTCGCAAGATACTTTAGTGAAGCAATTGAGGTCAATTACCCTGCCCTAGAGTATTACAGCAGAATCCCAGCAGTGACCTAACAGTTACTAGATCAGTTCCCTTGCTATTATACCACACTTTCCCCCAAATAAACACCTGTCCTCCACTTCGGATGACGATATTGTGCAATTTTTTTTTTCATCAACGAATACAGGTTTTTACATTTACCAAGCATCAGTTTTAGTGATATGAAAGGTGTTCCCATTTAAAATTACTTATCAAAATATCAAAATTCTTCTTATTGAAATCATTATTTTTATAACTGCATTTCCAAAAGTATTGATACATGAAGGAAAATTCTTGCAAAATCATAAAGGACTGACTTGAAAAGCCCACCTTCTATTGAGCACAGTACTACAGCACATTATTTCATTTTCAAATATCTAAAAATTAAACTTTTTATTGAAAATATGTAATGTGATATTTGAAACACAGTTGAACGTTGGCACCATGACCTGTTTCCTAATATGTAACTTCACGTTTTTTTTAACCTTGGCTACTAAGGGTTTGGGCTCTCCAGACACCAGTTGGTAAAGTCTAGCAAGCAGAATTTTTCCCTACTCCTCTATTATGCTGGTCTTTGTTGTCATATACTTTAGTTCATAAAGAACCATACATTCAAAAATGGAGACCAGTCAGGACTTCAGACAGGCCAGTCCAGCCCCTGCACTCTCTGCTTACGCAGCAATGCACTTGCAATCACCGTTGGATGTTGATTGGTTTTACCTTGCTGGAAAACGTGGGAACATCTCGGGGATGGACGTTGTATAGATGGAAGTATGTTCCTTTCAAATTAGCACATATATGTCAGCATTATTGGTGCTCTTTGAAATGTGCAAGTCACCTAAGGCATAGATACTTGAATGACAGATGCTGAATGTTGAATGTGATGCTTGAGTTATGCTTGTCATTTTTGTCCCAGCTGAATCCGCAGCTGTTTTTTTTTCAGATCACAAAACATCGCTCTGCTGTGCTACTGTCATTCTCAGATGATACTGAGCATAGAAAAGTTTGTGGCACTTCTGGACAGTGTTGGTCCATGGTTTTGGCATTGAAAAGTAAAGCTTTAACTAGCCCGTGAATGCAGCAGCAAGTGATGTTAACTGATAATTGTTATGGCCCCAATTTGTTATTACATTTATAACACAACAGCAACAGCAAGGGATGACAAACACAGTTTTAACAACTAAAACACATTTAATTTTTAACAAAGACAAAGACTAATAACAACCTACAACTAAAGACCAAGATTGATAAATAAGAAAAAACAGAAATAATTACAGTCCCTTTTTAGTGGGGTGGCTTGGTGATGTCCTGGATGAAGAAAATGCTCAAACACAGGCAAAGAAATCCACAAAAGAAATGTCACAGGTCTTGAACAGAATGGCAGGTCTGGTCATCTTCTTGCAATTTCTCCTACTACTTTACTGTCTCAATTCTTTTCCTTATATACTCTCTTTCAGACCCCACCCACATTTAGACCTCTTTTTTTTTTACTTTCTGAGACTTGCCCCAGACATGTTCAGGACATGTCTAAACATGACTCCAGTCTGAGCTTAACAAAAAAAAGGTAAATACTGCCATCTAGTGGCCTATATTCACATTACACCTCCATTCCAAAAGGGAAAAATTTTGACTCATAAAGGCAAAATTTTTCTTTTCAATACAAAATGGTTAAGTGAACACTTGTCTACATATACATATCATACAATATTCAAACACATGATATATATATACACATTCAAACACGGGATAAGCAATCAGCAATTACATTGTCTGTACCCTTCACATGCTTAATTTCCAAGTCAAACTCCTGTAAAATCAAACTCCAATTCAACAATCTCCGATTCTTGTTTTTCATCTTACTCAAAAACATTAACGGATTGTGGTCAGTGTACACAATCATTGGCTTTTGTCCTGTACAAACATAAACCTCAAAGTGTTGTAAAGAAAGGACCAGAGCCAACAGTTCCTTCTCTATTGTGGAATAGTTCCTTTGGTGGCGATTGAACTTCCTGGAGAAGTATGCCACGGGATGCTCAATGTCATCAGAGTCACTTTTCTGTAGGAGCACAGATCCACAAGCTTGGTCGCTAGCATCGACCGCGATGGAGAACGGTTTGTTGAAGTCTGGAGATTTGAGCACGGGGAAGTGACACAGCAGAGACTTCAGGTGATTGAAGGCTCTCTGGCATGCATCATCCCAGGTGAACTTTATGCCTTTCTTCAGTTGGTTAGTTAGACTGAGAGCAATCTCAGCAAAGTTCTTGCAGAACTTGCGGTAGTACCCGATCATTCCAAGGAAGCGGCGCAAAGCTTTTTTGTTGTCAGGAACTGGAAAGTCCATGATGGCTTGGACTTTAGCATTTATGGGTGCCACCTTACCCTGGCCTATGACGTAGCCAAGATAGGTGACAGTAGCACAACCAAAGTCACTCTTGCTCAGGTTAACAGTCAGGTTAGCCTGGGTCAGGCGCTGGAACAACGTCTCTACATCTTTTAGATGTTCTTCCCAGGAGTCCATCCGTGTGATCAGGTCATCGATGTACGCACCCGTGTGTGGCAATCCGGCGATTGTAGACTGTATCATCCTTTGGAACGTGGCTGGGGCATTTTTCATGCCAAAGGGTAGGACTTCATACTGGTACAATCCAGATGGTGTGGCAAAAGCAGAGATGCTCTTGGCCCTCTCAGTTAAAGGCACACACCAATAACCCTTCAATAAATCAATCTTGGTCAGAAACTTTGCTTGCCCTACACTATCAATACAATCATCAATCCTAGGTATTGGAAACACATCAGTTCTAGTTACAGCATTGACTTTGCGATAATCTGTACAGAATCTAGTACTTCCATCAGGTTTTGGAACTAGCACACAGGGTGAACTCCAATCGGAGTTGGAGGGTCTGATAATATCATGTTTTAACATGTACTCAACCTCTTTCTCAGCAATCTTTCTCTTTTCAGGATTCATCCGGTATGGATGCTGTTTTATTGGTTTGGCATCACCAACATCTACATCATGAGAGGCTATAGTAACTCTCTTTGGAACATCAGGAAACAAATCCTCATATTTCTTGATCAACCTTTCAAACTGATCTCTCTGTGAGGGTTCTAAGTGCTGGAGTTTTACATCAAGATTTTGCAACACTTCAGTGTTTTGACAATTTACATGAAAGAACTTCAGCTTTAATTCTTGGTTCATCATCTTGAAACTCCCCCTCATCTTCACACGTTTCGACCATTGGAGAATCTGAAGTGACAGCTGCAACCCTAGCATTTCTGTCATGATAAGGCTTTAGCATGTTAACATGACACAATTGTTTTGGTTTTCTCCTATCTGGAGTCTTCACAATGTAATTGAGATCATTGAGTTTTGTCAGAATTTCATAAGGACCATGAAATCTAGCCTGCAATGGATTGGACTGCAAGGGAAACAACACAAGGACCTTGTCTCCTGGTTTAAACTCACGGCTTCTAGCCTTATGATCATACCAAGTTTTCATTTTTCCCTGACTTGATTTCAAGTTCTCTTTGGCAAGGTCACAAGCTGCACGCAATCTTTCCTTGAACTTGCTAACATAGTCTAACAGACTGATTTGCGGCTCTTCCTTTTGCCATTGTTCACTCAATAATAGCAAAGGTCCTCTCACTTCATGACCAAACACTAGCTCAAATGGACTGAATCCAGTAGACTCCTGCACTGCTTCTCTAGCTGCAAACAACAGCAAATGAACCCCTTCATCCCAGTCTTTCTCATGGTCATAACAATAAGTCCTCATCATTGTCTTGAGAGTGGAATGAAACCGCTCTAAGGCACCCTGACTTTCTGGATGATAGGCACTAGAAAGAATCTGTTTTGCACCTAGTTCATACACAACCTGCTGAAACAATCCTGAAGTGAAATTGCTACCTTGGTCTGACTGAATTTCCCTGGGAAGACCAAACAACGTGAAGAACTTTATCAAAGCCTTCGAGATTGCAGTTGCCTTGATGTTACGTAGAGGTATGGCTTCGGGGAATCTGGTAGATGCACACATGATTGTCAACAAGTACTGATTTCTAGATCTAGTCTTGGGTAATGGTCCAACGCAATCAACAATGACCCTAGAGAATGGCTCCCCAAATGCTGGGATAGGCTGCAATGGAGCTACAGGTGGGTCTAACTGGTGTTTTCCAACTACCTGACAAGTGTGACAGGTTTTGCAAAAGTTGGAAACGTCTTTCCGAAGCCCAGGCCAAAAGAAGTGTTTCATGATCTTATCAACAGTCTTGTTAACACCAAGATGACCTCCTAAAGGTAAACTATGAGCCATTGTTAAGATCTCATTCCTATAGACCTTCGGAACAACAATTTGCCTGACCACTGCCCAATCTGCATTGGCAGGGATATCAGGAGGGCGCCACTTCCGCATCAACACACCATCCTTGAGATAATACCCAACTGGAACTGCATCTATTTCTTTTTCAGGAAGGGCTCTCCTCTTTAGTACACCAATTTCAGGATCATTAGTTTGCTCCTCAATCAACCGCTTTCTGGACAGAGACAAGTCTCCAGACACATCAGAATCACCAGACCCATTCGGCTGGCTGAATAGAGAACTGATAAAAGTATCTGATAAGTCCTCAAACGGAGAAACCATAGTAGGCCAATCAGAGTCATGAGGCGAACCACCTGAGTCCTGACTATTCAATGTACTGGACGGCACCACAACATCATCTTCTTTAGCCTTCTTGGCCATAGCACGAGTCACTGCGCAAGAAGGATACAGAGATGGGTCCTCATCCCCATTTTCAGTGCTCGGCTGTGAAGTAAGATGTACAGGGGGAACTACTTTGCCCCCAGCCAGGTCATTGCCTAGCAACAGAGAAACACCCTTTATAGGTAGACTTGACATAAGTCCCACCTTTACCTGTCCTGTAACTAAATCTGACTTCAAGAATATAGAGCGCAGGGGTACAGATACAGTCCTCCCTTCAATACCTTGTACAAGTATGAAATCCCCTGAAGCGGTCTCATCACGTAACTCCAAGGAGTCCATCAACAAAAGTGACTGAGAAGCTCCGGTATCCCTTAGGATATATATGGGGACAGGAGTAGTATGCTCATTCAGAGCCACAAATCCCTCTGACACAAATGGAAGAAATTCCTCCCTCACAAAGTCAGCTGTATTAGGCTTTTTAGCCCCACAAGAAGCAGGCAATTTAGCAGATTGGTTATCTACTACAGGGGTTTCTAACCTTGTTTTCACAAAGGCATTTGGTTTGGTATCCTTTTCTTTTTCTTTCTTAGCTTTAAGGAACCAACAGTTAGTTGTAACATGACCAGATTTCTTGCAATAACTGCAAACTAGACCACTTTTGTCACTGTCAGCTTTCACACTTTGATCAGACCTGTTACTGGATTTCTGAGCACCATCACCAGATTTGTCTTTGTCTTTGGGTGAGGAATCTTGGGTATCACCGTAACCCTTTTTCTGAAATTGGGACCATTTATTGTTACTGCTAGACTGAAATTTGGACTTATGTGTGAGAACATATTCATCTGCAAATTTGGCAGCTGATTGCAAGTTCAGTGCTTGCTTCTCATTAAGGTAGGTCTTAAGATCATCCTTAACACAGTTCTTGAATTCTTCAACTAACACCATCTCTTTTAGTGAGTTGAAATCATCCTTGACCTCCATAGAAGTACACCAGCGCTCAAAGCAAACCTGCTTTTCATTAGCAAATTCCACATAAGTCTGATTTTCAGATTTCTTCAGACCTCTGAATTTCTGTCGGTAAGCCTCTGGAACCAACTCATAAGCTCTCAAAATAACCTTTTTGACAACCTCATAATCAGAGGAATCATCTGCAGACAAAGCCGAATAGGCTTGTTGAGCTTTACCCTTGAGGACAGTTTGCAACATCAGAGGCCAGTGTTCCTTTGGCCACTGGCAACTCTTTGCTACCTTTTCAAAACACTGGAAATAGTTGTCAACATCCTTTTCTGAAAATGGAGGCACCAGTTTTACCTCCTGACTGGCACAAAATTTATTTTTAGTTTCAATTTTAATTTTTAGTTTCTCCATTTGGAGTCTTTCTTCTCTATCGAATTTCTCTAATTCAAAATCTCTCTGTCTCTGTCTCTCTCTTTCTGCTCTTTCCTCTTTCTCTCTCTCAAATTCTCTTTGTTTTTCTTCTCTTGCTAATTTTTCTAACTCAAACTGCCTTTGTTTTTCTTTTTCTTCCCTCTCAAATTCTCTTTGTTTCTCTTTTTCCTCCCTTTCTTTCTCTTTTTCCTCCCTTTCTTTTTTCTCTTCTCTTGCTAATTTTTCCAACTCAAACTGCCTTTGTTTTTCTTTTTCCTCCCTTTCAATCTCTAGCATTTTTAATTTAAGTTCCATTTCTATATTTGGATTTTCCACTGGAAACTGTTCCAGATCTCCTGGTGCAAACACATTTTCATCAATGTAATATTCAACTATCTCTCTAGCCAGTCTTGCTTTTCGCATGGCTGGTTTCACCTCTGTCAGCTCTAAATGTCTGCAAATTTCTAGCAGTTCTGTCTTTTTAAAAGACTTCAAAACCCCTACGGTTGGTGATGCCAAGAAATCATCCATTGCTGTTGTCAATATATATCTAGGAAAATTCACAAAAACAATTTCACAATTTGGAATGTTAGATTTTCAATAAATTACTCACACAATGGTCTATCCCGGACCTTGAGCCCCCAATTTGTTATGGCCCCAATTTGTTATTACATTTATAACACAACAGCAACAGCAAGGGATGACAAACACAGTTTTAACAACTAAAACACATTTAATTTTTAACAAAGACAAAGACTAATAACAACCTACAACTAAAGACCAAGATTGATAAATAAGAAAAAACAGAAATAATTACAGTCCCTTTTTAGTGGGGTGGCTTGGTGATGTCCTGGATGAAGAAAATGCTCAAACACAGGCAAAGAAATCCACAAAAGAAATGTCACAGGTCTTGAACAGAATGGCAGGTCTGGTCATCTTCTTGCAATTTCTCCTACTACTTTACTGTCTCAATTCTTTTCCTTATATACTCTCTTTCAGACCCCACCCACATTTAGACCTCTTTTTTTTTTACTTTCTGAGACTTGCCCCAGACATGTTCAGGACATGTCTAAACATGACTCCAGTCTGAGCTTAACAAAAAAAAGGTAAATACTGCCATCTAGTGGCCTATATTCACATTACATAATGGTTTACCAAAATATTTCTGAGCCCATGTTGTGATATCCATCACATGCATGTGACGGTTCCTAAAATAGTGATGTCTGACAGATCTGAGAACATGCACATTCCAAACTGGTTTTTGGCCTTGTTGTTTAAGCATTGAGGTTTGACTGGATTTTTTCACATTTTAATTATATAACACATTGTAGGGGCAAATTTCCAAAAATCCTACCATTTTGTCAGTGAGGAATGTTGCTCCTTTCTGTCGGCAAATTGATGAGACTCGACCCATCTTTCCTCTTGAGGGAAAAAGCCATTTTTCTAGGCTCTAATTATACAATAATACAATTAGCTTGCATGTTTCACATTACCTTATCATTGCAACTAGTGACATCATTATTTCTTAAACTGCCCCTTTGCAAACTTTAAAAAAAAAAATTCTGTTGTGATCATCAGATCTGAAATAACTTTATATTATTATTATTATTAATATTATTATTATTAATGATAATACTAATAATAATAAGTAATAAAAATATATTAAGTGAATAGGTTTAAATGTAAACTGGTAAATTCTTATTTCCTATTTTCCTTAATATCCAAATAAGAGCAATGCTTTATCATGGTTGGATATGAGTCACTCCATGAGAATTGCTCAGTGGGTAACTGAGATAGCGCACCGCAAGTTCAGAAACATCAGTTTGGCCATGTGCACAAAGGGAGGCTTAAAATGAATTTTGAGTATAAAGTTTTTATGTACAGTATATGTTCCAGTTTTGGTGACACAGTGCATTCTTAATCGCGACAGTCACAAAACATTTCATTAAATGGAAAAAAAACAGAAACGCCTACACTCTTGTGGCAGGGGAATGGCGAGCATAGTTGGGTTGAATGACCTGTTCTCCTCATTGCCGTCTAATCATATATATAATCCAATCGCATTCATGTGTGCCAAGTGTGAAATGTACATCCTTTTGGTTGCAATATATATAAATCACTGGGAGCACTGTGACAGTCAACTGTCAGCAATACCTGTCTCAACGCAGGGAAATTATCTACAGGTTGCAGCAAGTAAATGAAATTATGTATGCAAATTGCTTGTTGCAAGCTACATCATTTCTTAAAGTCACAATGAGGTGAGTTATTGTTTTAGATGATGAATATTGCTGTCAGACAAAATTAACTGGATGGGAAACTTTTCTTATTAATTTAATTGAAAACAAAGTCCTTGAATTTCCATCATCTCCGTTTACAGTGAGTGACACACAAATATTTGTTCATCAGGGCATATCCTCACGGTGTTTGCAATAGTGCTGCAGTTTATGTGTGATTACATTTTTGCAAGTCAATAAATATAGTTACCTTTGGTTTCTGTCAATGATTTCAGTTGATCACTCTATCTCAATGATTCCTGCGTAAAATGCATTCCACTCTTTCTAGTGGTCATGCGTAATTTAGCCAGTTATACCGACATTATTTTGTTCTCACAAGGCTTTGAAAATCCACCCTTATGTGCTCAGTATTCCGCTAACTACAGTGTACAACAAAATGAGTGTTAAACAATGAAATTTCACTGTACGCCATGGCTGCCAATTCATCAGGGGGTTCCCTTGCAATGCTGAATTCTTGCAATGGGAAAGAGGTGTAAAAAACAGCACTCTGGGGAAATCTTCCGGAACTGTTTGCCTTGCATTTATGATTGTAATAGAAAGTGTGCCAGAATGGAGTTTATTGGGGGTTTTATTCCCATTTCTTTCTTCTTTTTTTGATCCATAAGCATCAGGTCCTGCTTGAGCAAACTGCTCACTTTAGTGTGACACTTGACCTAAACTGTCCCACTGGGACCTGCCGCTTGTTATGCTCATCCTTTTGAAATGGCACTCCAGGAGACTGGGCATTTTGTCTTTGACATTTTGGCACTTGGTAAGACATGTAATGTTACTATGTATGATGTAATTATGCTCATTCAGACAATTTTGTGCGAAATGCAAAATGCATGTGCTAAATCCTCAAGTTCTGTTACCCTTCTGATAGTGATGGTAAAGTTATCATCACATCAAAGATACAGTATTAATTTCCCATAGATTCCCCCCCACCCCCTGCAGCATTAATGCTAATTTAATAGTTGTCGACATGGTTTTCATAGCACAATTGAATCTACATAGTTCTCATGGTCAGGCGGAGTCGAAATTCAATTTTAGCTTAACTCAAGGCTGCATTGTCTGTGACACAAAAAAAAAGTGTTTTCAGTAAAGATTGAACTAATTGGTGTCATGTTATCTCTGAACTTCTTTTGCATCACCCTAGCCTGAATATGGCTTGACTGACTCCGGAGGAGGCCTTGATCAACTCATCTGTTGTTCTTCTTTACAACTTTATTCCTTTATTATTGTTTCAAATGCTTTCGTGTCTCCGCAGTCGCAGTTTAATAGGATTTAGCATTAGCTTCATAACTAGCAGTGATCCAGAATTAGTTCTGTTCTAGAATTAGATACAAAAAGTTAGACTGATAACCTTCAAAGAAGAAGACTAAAATAATATGTTTCTTCCTCATGTTGACGTGTTGACTTAATATAAATATGTTTATTGATCTTATCGCTCTAGTTTCATAATTTGGCTGCAAATGCTAATCTGAGACAGGAACATTAACCTAAACTAGAGTTCAGTCAGGAAAACTCACGTTTCAATAAAATAGAACAATTTATTCATGGGTATAAGCATTACATTGTAATTTGGCAGCGGTTCTGCTCTGGAGGAATATCCTACCTAGGCACAGCAAACATACAAACATAGTCATGAACAGAAATCAAAATCCCCCCGATGTGAGCAGAACCAATCAGGTGGGGGCTGGGGTGGAGGCCGCAAGCAAAAAACCAAACAGCATGTTTCATAGCATGAAAAGTCATTGCAAACAGCAGCAGAAGTGAGTGAGCTTGACGTCTTTCAAATAGACGGCTGTATGACCTTGTGATGTGTATCCTCCAATTGTGTGCCTGCTGATGCTGACGTGCTGGCAGCTCACCAGGCTGCGGTCAGCTGATGTAGCTCTTCTCGAGTTTCCTGCCTGAACTAGTTACACTCATTTAGCCACATATGTTACTGCCAACACAAATTTCGCAGGTAAAATGAAACGGATAGCGAAATATGTTACTAAAATACGCCACTCCATGTGGATTGATGCACATGGGTAAATAGCAATCATTATGAACTATGATTCATAATAAATACCAGTTGTGTCTCTGAAGTCACAAGCTACATTGACACATCCCTTACAACACGTAACTTTTTCCACGCTGTTCTTTTGTCATAAACATTGCCATTTTATTATATTATGTCCCCTTTGACTTTGACAAAGGTGACAGTGGGATGGAAATAAAAAATGTGCTATACTGCTTTTACAAAAAAATATATATATTTACATTTTACTTCTGATTCACCAATTGGCTGAGAGAACTGCCAGCATAGTAGTCATGCAAACTGTAGTGTGTAATGTTTTCAGTTGACCGTTCAGAAATGGCAAGGATACTGTTCTATTTATTTTAACACATTTAGCTGATGAGCAAACGTCAATATTTCAGCAAGTGTGGAAAATCAGTGGTACTGAAACTCCATAAAAGTAGGCTTGAGAAAGAGGGGCAGGAAAATCAGAATAGCTGGCAGGGGCGGAATGTAGATCTTACCATTTTCTTGATAAATTTGCTCGTGACATCCAGAGAAAACAGACAGCTGCACGCTCTTTTCATCTGTATTGATGTTATGGGTATGTTTGTTTGTATGCTTGTGTTTTGGAGACTTCTATTAATTCCGTTCACTCATCAATAGCTGCAGTCAGGTGCTCGCAGAGGAGAGAGGGTTTGCGTTTGTCGTGATTATGTTCAATGTGAAATTTCAGTGGCAGCGTTTATCATTCAGCAGCAGCGGCGCACCGCTGCCAAATGCATATAGGGGAGGCCCTGATTTATGGTCTCTGTCTTGGCTGGCCTATTATTCCCAATCTGGCTTCAGTATTAATTTACTTATTTATTTTTAGAATACCACCAATGAATTTGATGGTTTGACCTTCTTGTAACGCTGAAAGGGAAGTTTTGGAATTTTACTTGCAGAATGTGATACTTGGGATACTTGAAAACCTACATCTTGTCCTTTAGGTTTATTTCTGAGACTTTATGCAGTTCATCCGAAGCCCTTTCCTTCTCCAATGCAATCTTTGCTCTCTGTCATTAGGTCACTCTGCATTTTTGTAAAGATACAGCTGGCTTTCTCTGCAGCATGCGAGATGTTTCATCCCCTGAGATTATTACCATTGACTGGACTCTCTTCACTCAGTTCACTACTGACAAAATAAACTTGCACAAAAGTGTTGTCCGTGCACTTTAATGTAATGTGTGTAATCTAAGCAATTAATCTGGTTAAAATAATGAGCCTTGTACTCAGAAGACTCGTGCTATTATGAGATAGAGCTCATGCTGAACTACTGCCTCTCACAATTTACAAACCAGTAAATGTTTGTTTTGCAGCGCTCTTCCCCATTCTTCTATCTTCATGAGGTGTGAATCGTGCACTCAAATCTACACCATAATGGCGAGGTTAGGAGGTTGACGTACAGCGAGGGCCTCCTCTCAACAGAAGTTCTTACTTGTCCTGTAATTAGATATTCCAAAGTACTCCCCATTGCCAGATGAGGAACACTCTGGCCATTACAAGCATGACGTTAGATGATTAAATTGTGACAGAGCTTTAATTAAAGCTTTTATCAGTCTTTGTGGTTTAGCTTGTACCAAATGAGGGTGGAATTCCACTATCTCTCATTACTGCACTTCCAAGATATTTATACTGCTATCTCTCATTTACCAGTGACTTGTTTGCATATGGTAGGGCATTATTCCTCTAGTTTCCATGGATATTGGCATCCTTTCACATGGAATATGTATTTTTTAAAATTTTTCTCTGAATTTCTTTTCCCAGATAATTTGTGATCCTTGACTAGCTGTAACACTGTTTCTCTGATATATATAGTGTCCCTGCCATGCACCAATTAATGGAGTTCTAAACACAGGTTAGTGAACCAGACCACACCTAAACAGTAACTAATTTCATCCACGTACTAACCTACCAGCCTGTTTACACTGGCTTCATTGTACAGTCCTCGTCTATCTCGTTTGATGCCCCTCCCTCCCGATCCCTTCGACTCATCTCTTACTCTGTCACTCTATAGGCGCCCCAGGGGACTTGAAAGAGCCTCTATGACTCCAAGAAGAGACGCGCTCCCCACCCTGAGTCCCGTCGCCTGGGGCTTCACGCTATCCTACACTGGTCTCCAACTACTCGACTCAATTCCGTCCTTCGTCAGTACAAATTCCCATGCTTATTCAATTCAATAAATGTAGTGAATTACTATCTTAGGCGTGGTCTGGAATTCATTAATATCAGTCTTCTTTTCTTTTAATGCTGTTGTTACATTTTGTCCTAGCAATTTCTTGTTTCTCATTTATCCTGGTTGATGTTTTAGTTCATCATGCCTGACTTCAAGTGTCTGAAATATCATACATGACACCCGGTGTGTACCATGTGAACTGCTCTTGATATTCATGTCTGAATAACACACGCATTGTGCAAAATGTAACTACCTTTTCTAATCTATGTTCTGGAATTTTCCCAGTGATATTATGTATGAAAGTCTTTTACTTTTGGACAAAAGCATCTGCCAAATTAATGTAATGTTTCCAGGTCTGTCAAATTGTTGCATCATCCGTCTGTAAAGAATCTGAAAATGATGTAGCCTGCCAGGGCTTCTGCTCTGCTCTGCTCATTTCCATCCACCTCGGGTGAGCTGTGAGGCCGGGGCACCGCAAGCTTGTTTTACTTTTGCAGATGGGAAACTGGTGATTTCTGACAGGTTTGAAAAGACGGTACGTACAAAACGTAGCCATTAATATTGCTCTGCAAGGAAGTTCAAGGAAACAGCAGTCACAATTGTGTGTAAAACATTACTTGCCATTATGTCTCGAACATTCTCACAGTTAATGCAGATGCATACTTTACCGGTGCTCTGAAGGTAGTCACGTTTGTATTTCATTGTTGAAACATCATGGCGCCACTATTAGAATGTATTTGCATAAAATTCTTGAAAAGGGAGACGGCATGCACACATGGAGAAGATACGTTGTATAATTTAGCCAATACCTATCACCAATGATATTTCTATGGTAAAAAAAATATATTTTCTTGCTTTTCTGAAATAGCTTCTCTGACTTTTCTCATGGGTTTCATCTTGTTGTAGATTTGATTTTCTAATTAGGTCCAGGACTGCTAATTGGAAGCTTATAAAACTGTGGTTGTAGTTTCAATCGCAGAGTTCACTTGGGAAATGCTAACTGTGGTATCAGTGCTTGTCCCCCGTTTCAACAACTGTTTATTATAGCCAAGGGCATGTTCTGTTGCGAACTTTATTTGATCATTTTGAAAAACAGCCGCTTTTGTAATGTCAGGCTCAAGATCCTATAATGGCTGAAGAATAATGTTGTAAAGCGGTCAAGGTCACCATTTAAAAGAAGAAAATCCCTTATGAAAAGCAACAATGAGTAAACTCATGAGACGTCTCTGAGCGGCTCGTCAGAACTGGGAATGCGCTGTTGATGAGCCTGACTTGAAGATGAGGATGAGGAAGCTATTTTTAAGAGCTTGTTATCTCAGTTTTAGAAGCTCGTAATCATAGGTTAATTGGCGTGAAAGCTCAGGGGTATGTTTTTGGCAAATTTATTTTCTATTTTCAGAGCACTTTGTCTTTTTCTCTCTTTTTTTATGCACTAGGTCATCTTACAAACTTTTATAGATCCAGTTCATAGACGTCTTGTGTGCACAGCTATAATTAGAGCTGTTGCATATGAGCAAAAGTAGTCAAACAAATATGTCTTCATGCACTTGATGAAAAAACGATGGCATGTTTTTATCATGTGTACGTATGCTTGATGGAATTCAATTGATTATGCATCCCACACAGCTAATCCTGGTTTATTAATGTTGTTTTTGTCACGCAATGGCTGCAGTTACAAAGGTTGATCATAGTTGGAGCCAATTTCTCTTTCAGTTCAGTCTTGAAATGAATTACAAAGATAGTAATTAATTAGAAAAAACCTCTCAGAACAACAAGGGAATTTAATCTATATCCCCCTTTGAATGAGCTGAAGATGAATCAAACTGCAACCTCAGTTTCTGGAATAGTTTCCAGTGGGCCTCTCTCCACATCGCTATCTACCCAAAATGGGAGCAGAGCTCTTTGCCGTTTTACCTGCCACAATTTTTCTGACAAATTTGCGGCTAAAAAGAGGAGCTGAGAGCATAGCTCATTTGCACCAGCATCAGCATAATTTTGTATTGTAGTGAGAAGTGGAGGCTCCCGCGAGGGCCCATGGCATTTAATTTTATCTAAAAACTTGCAAAGGCTGGTTTAAATTCAAATGTTGCAATTAACACGTTGGATACAAACACTAGGAGCCTTGTTTTTTGTCACTTGCGCATTTGCATTCATAAAATATCCGCTTGGATGCCTGCTGCAGTTGATGTGTGTTAATGCCGAGTGAATTATTTCAGTCGGCACCTTATATTTAAGCAGAATTTATTGTTTGTCATCCTGCCTGTTAGCCGAATACAAATATATGCATCCACCTGCCTCAACGTGACAAACTGCATTTTTAGCAAGCTATACTATATGAGCATATTCGCCATAAACACAGAGTTATTCCTCCAAGCAAAAGCATTCAAATGAGGTGTATAAGCTCTGTCATATTGTTTGCATTTTATTGCTCAATAAGGCTGCATCGCTATCACGAAGAGGCTTCCAGAAAAGTAGATTAAAACTGCTTTTCATCCTGTCTGAATTTAGCGATCTCACCAGACTGTGTGCACAGGCTTTGCAGAAAAGTCTCAAAACTGTCCTCAGAAATGCAAACACACACCTGTGCGTTCATAGACACGCACCCGTATGGAATCTCTCTCTCTCTCTCTCTCTCACACACACACACACACACACACACACACAAACACACACACTCACTCACAAACACACACCCATACTCGAACATAGACATTATACACATATTGTAAAGTAACAGTAAACAGCAATAGCAACAAAATAATGTATTAAGAGGACTGCTAATGAATGATAGTACTCCAACTTTATAACCATCCTTGTGTCATCAGAAAGAGCTTCTGGTGCAGGAATATTTACTCTCAGTGGGACACAATCATGGAGCAGCAGGAGATTTTATAAGTGCTTTCAAGACTCAGGCAGATATTGGTTTAGATGTTTCACTGAAACTCTCATTAGTAGAGCCCAAATGGCATTGAGTCTCCCCCCTCACAAGTGTGTTGTTTGTCTTCAAATGCCTATGCTTTTTGAGGAACTGACAAATGGCAGCTCCAGCAGCGGCTTCCATCTGTTTAAGGATTAGTGCATGGAAGTGTGAGTGTGTGTGTGTGTGTGTGTGTCTGCGTGCGTGCGTGCGTGCGTGCGTGCGTGCGTGAGCGAGCATGTGTGTGCAGGCGTGTGCAAAAGTGGCATCTCTTCCATGTGCATTTATTTATCATGACATTTATCAGGAGGTTGGCTCATTCCAATAAATCTCACCCTTGGGCCTGGTTCTAGGGACTGTGGCCATGCTGTGTATCAACAGCCAGAAGCCATAAAAATATCAAAAAAGGCCATTCTGAATGTGCTCTTTCATGTGCAGTTATTCAATTAGTGTACCCAGTTGGGCAGGCACATTTTGGGTTATGAGAGCAAAATCTCCAGTTTCATCATCACACACTAAATTAGTGGTATGAGGGAACTGAAAGCTCTTTCCCCTTCAAAAGACTACATTAATGCCGCACTACAATTGAAAATTCAGTCACAGATGCTTCCGGATGCAGTGACTAGCAAAAATGTGTTCCTGAAATTGCCTGACTCTTTCTAGTGCCTTGTCTTTTTCCTCTCTCCGGAGAGATAGTCTGCCTCTGTATCTTGTCTCCCTGAGGTTGAGGGCAGTGAGGTACAGGTCCATTTCAACACAGCTTGGGGCCCTAGGTGCCATTTTACTCTGCTCGCCGGGCAATAACCTTGTGGCCCCCTGTCATTTGTCAATATACATGAAAGATAATTAATGGCAGAGCGTACTTTATCAATGAAGCCTTTAATTACCTATTAAAGGGTACATGTGGTGGCCCAGTGTTTTTTTTTTTTTGTTTTGTTTTAACTTAAGTATTTCGATTAAACTTTAATTGACTTCACTATATGCACTGTAGCCAGTAAGGTGAGACTGAAAAGTTACTGAAAATCCACTTACTGGGTTTTTATTTTATTGTACCCTTACAAAAACTTGTAATTAAAAGCATTGGAAGGTGAGGGTGCAGTGAGGTTGACAAGTCTACCTGGGTGGTTGAGGTAGTATGCACTAGGGATATGTTTTTATTGGCATGCAAGTAATCTGGAATGATGCAGCCTGATGTGTCTGCACTCACTAGCTTAAGAACTGCATATGAAATGAACATTATGACTGTTGGGATAGCCTGCTAGTGCCTGTTTGAAGCCTGTTCTGGCCGCACATCCCGAGCTTGCATTCTGCTCAGCGCACACAACGGCGCTCTCAGCACTTTTGATTCTGTGATTGCTCTCTACCGTGGACACAATCAGGAATATTCTTCACAAGCTCGCAAGTGTGGCCGTTGTTAAGTCTACATCAGGAGGCACCCTTGACCTGTTTCAGTAGCCCTCAGAAAGCTAAAGCCGTTTTTTTTTTTTTTTTTTTTTTTGTTCTGTTTCACTTGTTGTAACCCTCAGTCGTGGATTGCTCTTAGATTTTGTGTATAGCATATTAGAAAGACCAAGGCAAAGAGAAACTGAATGTACCATTTGTGGAGGCGAGCACTGGAGGTCAAGACTCAGAGGAAAAGAGGCAGATTTATGGAGTGATTGTTCTTTTGGCATGTATTCTGGATGCATTTGACTTCTTTTAAACATTATGAAAGCACCAACAACCTCTCTTCAATAAAATGGTTTATTAACGTCCACAAAATGGAGGCAAGCACCTTAATGAAAACAAAGGAAAAAAGGTACATTATGCAAACGTTTTGCGCCTACATTTGTGGCCAGACAGAGAGTGGCTTTATTGGTATTGAAGCTGACCCAATCCTTTTTGGACCTAGTGCGCTTTCATTAATCCCAAGAGTACCTTCTGCATGACGTGTCTTTCTAGAACAACAACCGTTCCCATTCAGGGAATGCTAAAAGGTTGCAAGGGTGCCTTCCGGTAATGCGTATCATGGATAAAAATTGCCTCCATAATATATTATAACTGAAATTCTCTTTACGGGCTGAAGTCTATTATTTATACAGTAGTGTGCAGTGATGGTTATACATACACCATCACTTTCATCTAAAAGGGGTCCGAATTTATTACTTCAAATTTTTTTATGAAAATGTATTGAAAAATGCTATTGTAGGCAATGAGAGAGAAAAGAAAACAGTCCTACAAGTATATCAAGGTAAGAAAATGGGTATTAAACAAAAACACTGAAAAATCTATTTTTCAATAACAATTGAAAGTCACAAAAGTATCATGATCTACTATTTTCAGATGGCAGTGAGAAAGTGATCTAATTGGCCGTGTTTCTGCCAAGGGGTGGCGACATTAGAAAAACCAAAATTTGCCAACAGATTCAAGGATTGGACTTTAATGGACAGGGAACAAGCGCTTTGGACTGATCAATCAAAATTAGAAATTTTCTCACCCAAACGCAGAACTTATGTGCGCTGTAGAGTTGGGGAACATTTCAAAAATGGCAGTTGACCCCCCCTTGTGATGGGGAGTTTTGTACCTGCAAGTGCATAGTATACTGAATATATTCTGGGTCACTA
Organism: Gymnothorax reevesii; assembly: GCA_029721435.1. Classification (NCBI taxonomy): domain Eukaryota; kingdom Metazoa; phylum Chordata; class Actinopteri; order Anguilliformes; family Muraenidae; genus Gymnothorax; species Gymnothorax reevesii. The sequence goes on along the minus strand of CM056587.1, from coordinate 53,811,390 downwards.
GCCTGTCAGCTGGGAAACGCGTATATGAGGGCGACAGGTTTGGTCAATAGGCCGGGAACTGCGTATATGCGGGAACGAATAAGAGAGCAGTTTTTGGTATATGTATGTGGCTTAGTAGGTCAGGCCTGCAAATACGCATTTCCTGTCAATATAGGGTTAACCCCTTCAGAAACACATGGAGGTCGTAGTATTATGGTTTGGGGTTCAGTCTACGAAAAAGGAGCCGGTGATCTCATAAAAATCAGCAGAATCGTGGATCAAAAGAAGTATCACAGCATCCTTGTGAGGCACACATTGCCATCTGAAAGGAGGCTGGTTAGTTGGGGATTTCATTTTCAACAAAATATTGACCCTAAACACATTCCTAAGTTGTGCAAGAATGTTCTTAGTTGGAGAGTAATATTTGAAGACATAAAAGTCATGACTTGGCCTGCTCCGGACCTTAATTTGATTGAGCAAATCTGTTGTAAGATTAAAACAATCTCTTTGGAATGAACGTCAAAAAATATGGAATGGTTTAGCGAGTGAGGAAATTCAACATATATATATATATATATATATATATATATATATATGAAAACTATGCCTGAAAGATTAATAATCTGTAATCAAAGGAAACACAAAACAACCAGACTGGGTGTCTGCTAAATTAATCTAAGTGTAACATGTTGCTTCTGCCATATATAGTCATGTTTTGTGGTTGAACATCATTAAGTAATGTTATTTTAGTTTAGTAACATTTACTAAATTCAGTTATGCTGACAGAACCTAATGCTTTTTGGGTAAGATATCAAATGGCGTGTACAACTCCAGAACAGAAGGTGGCAGTAGTGTGCCAGCAGGGAGTGCATTTACAAACTTTACCTCCGGAAGTTGCAGAAGAAGACAGAGCAAAGCGCGAAAGAGACGGTCGGGCGGACAAGTTGGGGAAGGCGGTTTGCTTTTAGGTGTTTTTTTTTCCTAACTTGATATCAACTGTCATAAACTAGGATAACAAATGTTTACATTGTTTAAAACAAATATTGATGTTATAATTGACTTTTATTGAATTATTACTGTTGATTTCCATATGACTGAAAGGACTGTCAACTAAAGTATTTGTGATTGTCAAACATACTTAAGTGCTGTCTGATCAACACAATTAATTAGTTGTGTTGTATCATTTTAAAATACAGTTGAACCTACCCCATTAAATTGGGTCACCCTCTCCTAAATCAAACATAGGTAAATATGTTGAACTAACCTTTAAAAGTTATTTTGGATTTACTCCTTGTAATTAAGTAACAGCAACGCCGACACATTATGTTTATTCGGCATGTTTACATTAATTTCACTCAACAAAACTGTCTCTTGCTAAATGAGTGTATTATAATTGGGTGTATTTAATAGTATTTGCCTTCTGATTTATCTTCATTTTGTTAAGTGTACACAGTAAAAAATGGAGTGTCAATATTCCAGAGTAAACCCATTTTCCTCTGGATAGAGTACTTATAGCACTATGCAGAGTGAAATCGTCTAAATGGAAGTGTCAAAAGTGAGAGTCAATTCCCACTTCCACACAAGGACGAAATCTACTCTGCAGGGTGATGATTCCCTATAGTGTCAAATATTTTTACACACCTCATTGTTAATTTTGACACAAAATAGAGTGAAATTAACTATAAAAATCTTACACTGGCTGTAGAGTAAAATTTACACTGATTTTGAGTGGGACCAAATGTTATCTGACAGAGAGTTAAATTCAACTCTTAAAGAGTAAAATTGACACTATGATTTTTACTGTGTATAATCATAACTACACACTACTGTATACAGAAAATGTATGTTTAATAGAAGCCTGATATTCTCTTGATCTGAACTGGACTTAAAAGTGTACCATGCCAAATCAATTGCACTGATGGCGATATAATGCAAATTATTACAATTTCAATCTTGCGCAGTGAAAGTCACTGTGTATAACAGTGACTGCTGAATGAATATCAAGAAATAAATAATATAAGTATAAGTAAATAATATAATATAATAATATACCCATATCTTGTAAGGGTACCTCTCTCTAATTTGACATTTTAAGTGTTTTTTTTTTATTATTATTATTATTATTATTATTTTTATTATTGGAGCAGTGTCTTGTTTGCGTTAATGCCGTTTAACAAATTTTTCCTGATCAACATTCAGAAAAGGCTGATAAACATGAACTAATCATCTCTTGTTTTTGTTTTCTCTGTGTCATAAAAACTTGATTCAGTCTGATATTATTGTACAGTGATGTCCCCATGGTAACAATCTTGCTATATTACAAACAGTTAAGCCCCCATGGTCGGGGAAATTCTTCGGTGTGATGTTGCTTCTCGAGCAGTGGTGAAATCCAAGTTCCGTATTAATTTTTTTTAAACATCTCCCTCAGACAGAAAAGGTAAACACAGTCTCTGCCAAACTGCCTACAACAGAGTGCCAAGGGAAGAAATCCCCAAACAAAGACTGGAATAAAATTTAAATATCTTTCAAATTGGCAGCATGAGTTCCCCCTCCAGATTCTTCCATTTGCAAATAATTTCTCAAGTCTCGAAGGTTGGTTGGAGTGAAACATCAGTCTTTTTCTGTAGTTAAAGTGTTTGCAGAAAAGTCACCTTGCTGCCTTGGGAAATAAATTCATTTTTGTTCAAGCACCTAGCCTTTTCTGGTGAAGCTGTCCGCTATATTTGAAAAATACACAAAATCGGGCCTATTTGTGTTTTTTTCCTGGCGGTTGTTGACTGATTGCAAACAAAGCCTGCGTCCTCCTCAATGGTATGATTTCAGTCCAAAAGCCAGCGCGCTGCCGCTCTGATGTCAGTCTCGGCTGTGGAAATCCTGGCGGCTTCGTAAATGCAGCGAGCCATTGCTGTCAGCCTCATGCTGTTTTCGCCCCTGTGAACATGCACGATATCCTCTGGCTTTGGGTCTCCCTGCGTTTGGCGGCGCTAATGGTTCTCTTGTCTGGAGTCCTTCATGTGTTGCAGCTACAGCCATTCTTGCCTAACTGTTTTTGCAGGTGTTTATTGCGTAGAACTGGGAGAGTATTTGAACATCAGGCTCTCGACACAAAATGACTCAAGAGCTATTGAGAGGTTTTTATCGATATCAAAGCCTGGCGTCAGCCAACTTTCGTGCAACATTTTTTTACCCCCAAAATGATCGGAGAAACTCATCGCTTTCCACCCCCACAGAGCTGTTTCAGCAGCATTAGAACCATGTTTGTTGATTCCAAATTCACCCTGGTTTTGAAGTAAACTCCATCCTCACTTTGGTCTTTGTGTGCAATCCCTCTCTGTTAAAATAACAGTGGAACACAACAAGGGGTCATTTCACTGTCATTATCAGAATTAGCAGCTGCTTGGGATGAATGGGCAGATTTAGCGATTGGGCTTTTGAATGTTTGCATTGCCCTTTTATGTGTCTCAGCTTGATGACGTTGATGTGTGTTTAGTTTGATTGCCCCCAAAGTCAAAATTATTTAAGAATGCATTACTTCCCTAAATTACTTCCCTTTAGGTTAAGATTGAGTGTAACCCAGCGCAGGAATGGACAGAAAACCATTATTTATTTAAGTATATTTATATATGGACATGATTAATGAGTACCGATAAATGAGCTTCTCTTTAAATATTTATTTGATCTCATGACAGGGCATCTGCTTGCTTGTACATTTTACTGGAATATACAAACCTTATTACTGGTCCAGTGCGATATTACTGGCTGATGTGGCATCGTGCTCTCCGATAAGCAGTAGCTGAGCTGAGGCAGACTGTACATGAGATGAGTAAATTATGTTTTGTGTACCTGTATTTTAGTTAATGCGAGTGTATGCGTGTGTGTATGAGTATGTGTGTGTGCCCGCGCTTCTGTTCTTGTGCATTTGTGTGCCTGTGTGAGTAGACAATGCTCTTTTACATATTTGCACGCAAACATTCCCTGTTAGAACAGTATCTAGGGTTTTTGCTTCAGTCTGACCTTAGAACACCAAAAAACCCATATTGAAACACAATGTGGTCAGGCTGTTTCCGGTTAATTCTCGCTTATGCTAAAATTAGACTTCATCAAGCACAGAAATCTGCGGAGTCAATTCATAAACTGCTGATTTCTCCAGAAATCAGCTCTGAAAGATAACATGGAAGGATCAGAGATTAGCGATGCCGCAGTCATCCAGGTGCTATATGTCATGGTTTAGTCCCGCCAGATGCAATAAGCAATATGGCGGGCACTGGGACCATGTACCCAAAGGCTGAAGAAGGGACCCACTCGCACAAGCTGGTAAGAAAAATAGAAGACAATAAATATACTTTTTAAAAATGACAAAGAGACAGGGGAGCAGCAGCAACACATACGAGGCTAAAATACCAGAATGCAGCTGCACTGCCAATTGGCAGTGCAGCTCTTAAATACTCTAAACTTCACCTCCACTTCAACGAGCAACAGGTGTGGCTCGTTGAAGTGGAGGCGAAGACAGCAGGAGGGGGAGGGACTGCACGGCAGAACCATCACACTATATGTATATTATTATACATATAATTATATATTATGTATGAAGACGTATGTGTATATACACGTATATCTCCGATGGTCAGTCTGTGCAAGCTGCAGGCTCTTTGAAGGCATCATTATCTGGATTTATCAATTTATTCATCAAAACCAGTACCAGAGGGGCCTATAATGTGCAGTTGCACTAGATCCAGCATGGATGGGCAAAACAAGACTTTGATGCCGATTCTGTATTTGAGGGATTATTCTTGGGGGACTGGATGAATAGTACATCTTCATCCACCAGGCTGTGCGTCTGATTTTGTGAGAAAAATGTAAGATGCATTCTTGTTTTAAGTTTTTCACTGCAGAAAAATGAGTGAACAAGAAAGCATCAGGCCCATGCAAAACAGACAGTATGGTCAATAGATGAAGAAAAGGCTCGTCCTCTCTCACCATACCCTTGGAAAGATGCAGTCTTGATCTGCTCCTCATCGATATTGTGTTTGTGTTGCAAAAACTTGTAGAGTACTCTATTATTAGACTGCAGCTCCAACAAACAACTCACTTTGGATGCATTCCTGTCCTTCCTTATTGCTTTGTGTATTAAACTGAGTTGTCAGCATTGATTGGTCACCTTGTGCTTCTTTATTTGGGTTTTGAAAGTGCCTCTTATTTTGGGAACTTAGGTGGATGGGAATGCTGACCCTAAGCTGGGCTAAAGAAGCAAACTTTTTCCTAGAGAAATGTTTTCAATTTGTATTTTAATTTTTGGGCTTTGGTATAAAATCAAAAGCTATTAAAAATACCACAACGACTTAAGAAAGACTCTTTTTAAGTTTGGCATTGAAGGCAATTTAATTAGGCCTAACTTGTTTGCAAAGATGAAAACACATCATTAATTTGAGTTTTTGTACGGGCCGCCTTTGAGATTGTGAGGGCGTAAATATGAGCGCTTGTGATTGACTGAAATTTTCCGTACCGAGGTCGAAAGTATCAGAACTGCCAAAATCGGATAAGTGCTGTCAAGAGTGACAAACACTCAAAGGATGAAAGTCCAGGTGTTAGCCAGCCGATTTCCTGCTATCTCTTCCGCCTATATACTCAGGCAACTGCTTTCACCAGTTATACGCACAGTACCTTGCAACTACACTGCTAGAACAAAATCTATTCAAACATTTTAATCTTGTATTTAGACCAAAAAGCTCATTTCAATTACCTTTTTCTGAGAAAAAAAAAAACATTCTGCCACTGATCTGGAGTAATTTTGACTAATTTCTAGATTTGTCCATGGAGTAAATGAGATGATTGTACCCTGTGGACGAATCTATAAATGGGTGAGAATTTTTTTGTTTTTGCTTTGTACCTTCCAGCAGTGAAGTTTACAAATGCAGGTGATCGAAACAAAGGACTTTGGGGAGGACTTTCTCTGTCTGATAAGTGATGGACCGGCTAACCTGCTGCTCTTGTCACTGCCTATTCAGGCACCCCTGTACAGTCAAGGAAACTAATGCAGTGGTTGTGGGGAATCCTGATATGTCTGCTGATTGAAATATTCATTGATAGATGCATTCAGTCGGACTTTTCAATGGGCAAAATATTCCAGAGAGAGGAACAGAAGCTTTTGTAATGTCAGTTCCCCATTGGGGGTAAGCTTTGATAGCAGAAAATGGAAGACAGACTAAATATTGAGCCAATTCTTTGGGAAAATAAATAAATTAATCTCGTCTTTTGTATTTAATTTTCTTTGTTGAAATAATGGGTTTTAAACATTAGCGTGTCTCATGTGCTTAAACATTATAAGTGTTATTTCTGCAGGGAAAAATCAGTTGGTGTTGCGCTCATGGTCTGTGCATAAATACATTTTATCTGATGCAACTTGCCACCATCACCACACATTATTTGATTTTTCAAAGTTCACACACACACACACGCACACGCACGCAAGCACACACGCAGGCACACATACGCGCGCACACACACACACACACACACACACACACACACACACGAAGGTTCCCTCAGGCTCTGTTGAGACCAACCAATGATTTCAGACTCCAGCTACACTGGGAATCGACCAAGAAGCGGACTTTATACTTGTAACGTGATTCTCAAGAATAAATTTGAGTTTGCATTCGATGAAATACAGCTGCATGTAAAAGGACACCATCCAAATAAAGCGGGACTTACATTCCCCTGGTTTTTATACTGTCACACCTTCACCCAGTATACACATTCACGCAAATATTCTCCCAGCATCATTTACAGAGGCATAATTCATTCAAAGGAGAGCGAAACTCTTCCTCAGGACATAGTTTAGGGGCATCTCCTAACTAATGATCGGGATTATTGCTAAAATATGTAAATGTGCTCTTTTCTTATTGGAATATTCTCTTTGAAGTAGTCTGTTTGAATGCACTTCAATGGTGAACACAGTCTCATGGGGTGGGGGCGCGAGGGGGCGGGGTGTTATTTTAATTCAATTCAATTTCCTTTTTATCACATAGAGGGCAGTCTGTTGTAGTTCTGCTAACCTTCAGACTTCATATGCAATAGATTGCTCTGGAATGATTGTATCCTGATAAGATTATGGTTTGCTACCCGCCACAAATATGCATGAGATTCCAAACAATGAGAATGACTCAATAGCAAGCAAATACATAATGCATAAGTAAACCACGCAGATGGCATCGAGCAAGCTCCGACATCACACACTCTGCTTGAAGTTTAGCCCATTTTTCTGGAGGCTTCCGACGAAGCTCTTCCCACCTGATGTATTGAAAGACAGTGCTGCATACTGATGTCTCCTCGATGCCTCCTCAGGAGACACTGCGCAGTTCACTATCTGCTAATGACGCACTCATGAGTCGGGAAGATAGGTAGCCCATCTTTCTCACTCGACAGGTCTGTTTGCGTGTTACAGTGAACTGATACGGATCAAGTGAAACTTTTTTTTTGTCTTCACACAGCTCCCATGTGACCTTGATTCCTTTATAAGGGCCCTCAGCTTAGCAGACACAGGAGAACCGGAGGTCCTATAGTAGCAGAAAATTCTGGAAAGTCTTCAAATATAGACCATATGCTCGCTGATCACTTTACGAGGAGTCCAAAAGATAACATTCCATAGAGATTCTGGTTCATGTTTACATGATTGCACATGGTTGCTGTGAATCTCTCGTTCTACTATTTCTTAAATGTGCTCGGTCGATTCATCCGCGTAGGCCTATGAAGTACATTGAACTCCTTATGATAACCATGGAAGCAGCGTTACGTGAAGTTTGCTTTGTAACACGGTACATCGTAACGCTGCAAGTGAATTTTCACCATAAACAGATGCACACAGTAAACAACAATACCTGTTACGGCCAGGCGCACTGTTCATAACACAAACGACGAAAAGTCGATACGACTCAAGTCTAGCGGTTTTATCTTATAATACAAGTTAAACTATAAAAAGGCAAAATGGGAGAACGCTCAAAAAAGAAATCAGCACGGCTCAGGCGGCGTGGGAGCCAACGGGCGAAAAGATCTCTCGACTATTCTGCAGGGCATTCCTGAATTTAAAGGAAAGCGCTCCTCCCACTCATCATTGGCGTCAGCTGTTGAAAGGAGGGGAAAACACAAATACTGCCGAGCAGCGAAATAAACGAAAAGGAGAGCACCACCACAGGGCAGTGAGGGACGGAGCAGGGTTGTGGTATTGAAATGATAATTTGTATTTAGGGGCCAAAAGTGTGTCAACTTAACATTCCCCTCACCATTACCACTAACCCCAGCCTGCACTGTTGACGGGAGGCAAGTTGAGCTTATACAGTACAGGCCAAAAGTTTGGACACACCTTCTCACTCAATGCGTTTCCTTTATTTTCATGACTATTTACTTTGTAGATTCAAGGCATCAAAACTACGAATGAAAACATGGAATTATGTGCTTAACAACAAAGTGTGAAATACCTGTAACTGAAAACATGTCTTATATTTTATTTTCTTCAAAGTAGCCACCCTTTGCTCTGATTACTGCTTTGCACACTCTTGGCATTCTCTTGATGAGCTTCAAGAGGTAGTCACCTGAAATGGGCTTCACTTCACAGGTGTGCCTTGTCAGGGTTAATTAGTGGAATTTCTTGCCTTATCAATTGGGTTGGGACCATCAGTTGTGTTGTGCAGAAGTCAGGTTGATACACAGCCGACAGCCCAATTGGACAACTGTTAGATACATACATAATTCCACATGTGTTCATTCATAGTTTTGATGCCTTCAGTGAGAATCTACAATGTAAATAGTCATGAAAATAAAGGAAACGCATTGAATGAGAAGGTGTGTCCAAACTTTGGGCCTGTACTGTAGATACGTCCTGTTGACACCAGATTCTGACTCCATCATCTACGTGTCACAGCGGAAATCAACATTCATCAGACCAGTCTACATTTTTTTTAATCTTCAACATTCCAGTATTAGGGAACCTGTGCCCACAGCAACCTCGGATTTCTGTACTTGGCTGATAGTTATGGAAGTTATCATGGTCTTCTGGTGTTGTAGCCTGTGCACCTCAAGGTTCAGGTTGTGGTGCATTTTGAGATACTTTTCTGCTTGCCACAGTGGTAAAAAGTGGTTACCTGAGTCACCATAGCCTTTCTGACCCCATCTGCCCATTTTCCTTTAACCATTCGAATATAGTCCGCTTACTGGATGCTTTTTGTTTTTTGGTACCATTTTATGTATCATTTTCTCTAGAGAAAAAGAGAGAGAACCATTGATAGCATCAAAATATATAACTCTGAATTTACTATGAACATTAGGCCATGTTAAAATGACCATAATGCTCCAGTTTCTACTCTTAAGAAATTTCTCTCCTAATGGTATTTCACGACACTGCACCTTCTTCATCTCATTCAATTGCAGTCCTCAGGGGTGACATGGCGGTCTCTTGCATGCATTTCCCTATGGGCAGTGACTCAATAAGGGACAAAGTCCTTTTGAGGCTGACACAGAGGGTTTTAAAAAGAAAATACGGCCCTAAAGATGAGAGAAAGTAACAAAAATACAATAATTGAAATAATTTGGGCCCTGTAAACTTACATCGCACAAACTGCCTTAATGCATAAAAATTGGCAGATTATAGAAAAACAAGCATTATGTTCCAGTATGTCTGATTATGTATTTCAGGATCATTGTCTCAAGGCTAATTAAATAGAGTGCCTCTGACAATCACATAAAAGTGCCGCATAAACATACTTGACTTAATGACTCTTTCTCAGATACAGTGACGGCAGTTTGTTTAAACCTTAAGGTCTCTTAATTGTCATGTCCCAACTGTAATTGAGGAATTGGTATTTTGTCTTTATAACCAATAATAAATTTGATTTGTATTGTAATTGGTTCGATGGATGAAAATTTAGCTTGGTTAGAGACAATATAAGATTTAACAAAAAGTATATCATCTCCTTGTAGTGCTCCCATACATTAGTTATCACCGTTGTTACAGCATTTTATCAACCTCATGGGTGATTTTCTTTTTTTATGTTATCATTTTAATGGGAGGAGGGTTTTTTTAGTAAAAGTTTTTGTTCGCAAGCTGCTTCTGCCAGCAGATAGTCCCAACATTCTGCTCAGCACTTGTTTGCCTGAACATTTATTAGCCTCATCCCAAAGATGGGTCATAGAGGACTGAGCCACTTGGGTCATGTAGAAGTTGTAGAAGCTTTTGTGTGTGTGTGTGTGTGTGTGTGTGTGTGAGAGAGAGAGAGAGAGAGAGGCTGTTGAATACTCAATTGCAATTGGTTGGAGAAATTTCTAGGGATGTACATTATTATCCTACACCTGCACAGCTATGAAGAAGTTCCAAGCATTTCAGCCTTTTGACTCTTATATCAATTTGAAACTTTTGAGTTCCAGACTACATTTAAGTGACTACATTGAGAACATCGGAAATAGTGAAAATAGACACAGGCAACATGTTTCAGTTTCCTAATATAACTATTAACATTCTTGGCAAATACAAATGTGATAATTATGACCATTGGGAGGTGGCACCGCACAACAGCAACCATCCGAGGATCTACGATGTGGTGGAATTGGTAACGACACCTATTGTATTTCATCAAAATGAAGTAGAACTGTGCATAGCAACAAAAGTTTTCAAAGCAACATAAGTTAATAGTGACAGAGGCTAAGTCCCTGTAAACTTATGTCTTTAGCAGAGCACACGTGTGATTCGTGGTAAGACAAGACATAGGCCACTTCGATGAAATATTCAGGCGAAGCTGCTTTGCATTGGGCCATATTAGCTCTCCAGTAATCAAACTATGCAGAATGAAATCAGCTTATTCAAAAACAACAAGTCATTTTAGGCAACATTATTCCTAAAGGGTTAAAGTGTAACTTGCAGGTTAAATGTCCTAATGAGATTAATATGCAATTTTGTGAAAAATTAAAACATAATTAAAGATTTTTTGGACAGAAGGACAAAAGAATCTGAGTAAACGGTGGTCTTTTTGAACAAAACCCTTAAAAACCTGTTTTTTTCAAGTACCGCAATGTAAAACCCCAACAAAGCAACAACCAACTACGGACATTGCTATGGGTGAAGGCCTCACGTGTTCTCTTGGTCTAACTTTAATTAGAGCATTCTTCTGGCTGGAGTGAATCACAATGAAATGAATAATCTTTCACCGTCCGAGGACGGGGCATGAAAACGCAATGGTTACAATTAATCTGACTCCATAGAACAAGTAGAATACAAAATTTAGTTAGATCCTCGTTTAAATATCTGACTCCAAATTAGAATTAGAATCGATAATTTAGGGAACACCTGCGTGAATCTCGAAACAGTGATAACCAGTAACTTACACTCTAAGGACAAATATGAAGTGACTATACCTTGAATTCCTAACAGACAACCACCGCCGCTACATTAATGTTCTTGGGCATTAACACCATGTTCGAATCCTAGTTCGTTGGTTAGATTAGCGGTTGGCAGTCAACCATCATTGCAATAGCCTCTGCTGGCATATTACAATGAACCTAGGATTATATATTAGCCCAAGGGTTCTATAGGTTAAAACTCAGAACCAACGTATATAAATCCTTACAATAGGTAGATCATGGTCACCTAAACCAACTTAACCAACCAATTCCCACACCGGGCCGCTGGCCAGTCGTTCCTCAGTGAGGATAAACTATTCCCCTAGGTATTCGCCGAGACTTGGCTAAGAAGAATAAAAAGATTAAAAGCTAGAAAAGGAATAACAATAATTTAATTACCAGGTAGGCACAACTTGGATCAAACAAATCAACGCTAAGCCAATTACCAGTTACATATAATTTAGAAGAATGATTTAGAATATTTTCATACCTGGAAAAGATGAATGGCCACACGGAACTAAAGTCGCCCAACGTGGTCAGGGAGAACCCAAATTCTCCCTCGCTCCGCAGAGCAAGGCGTCATGTGACCCCTCCCCAACTCACCTAAGCGCGTCAGATGTTGACAAAGAAGAGACAGGAAAGAAGAGCCCGCCCCCTTAGGATCTCGTACCTTTAAATATTCCAAACCACGCCTCCAAACAAGGTAGAGGAAGGGGTGGCCGAATCAGAGTTTTACTGGCCTAGATGATAAGATTAATTTGCATAGAGAGGAGACTAGGTAGTTGCCCGAATGAATCTTACAAACAAGATGAACCATAATTCCAAGGGAAATGAAACATGTTCCATTCAACTCCTTGGACTCCCCCGAGAATAAAGAGACCAAACATGATATGAATATGTGCTAAAATGATGCAGTTGTCACGGAAAAGCTTTAAAAGTGGAATATTATAGCCCAATAGTGTGATAAATATATATGAGGTTCTTTGTAGACATAAACATAATATGAATTTGACAGAGATTTAGATTGTTTTAAGCCGATTAATGTAGCTGGGCTTAAACTTCAATGGGGACTGTGATACAACTTTGAGGAACACTGGGCAGCCTGGACGTAGTGGCACCAGCTTCCTGCTGTGAACGGAGCAAAAGATGCCACTCTCACCGGCAGGCTGTAGGATTATAAAAGTTTACCGCTGACTCTGGATTGTGTCAGATCACCCAAACATTCAGATTTTACCAGCGTAATGAGCATGTGTTCCAACACTCGTGTTTTTGACCTATGTTGTAAGCCAAATCAAACTTTCAGGTTCTACAGCGACATATGATGTAAGAAGAGGTAAACACTGTGCCTGAGTCTGCCTCTGACCAGTGTGCAGTAGTAGATGGTATTGAGTCTGAGCGGTTGTCTTCTGATGCTTGCGTATGTTTTAGCTTGATTTACATTGTAGTTCAATTCCGGTAACCATGACGAATCATTCTGTGTGGACAAACTCCTGCATATCAGGACATCAGGTCCACGGATTTTCCTGCTTTCGCTCCTGGGTGCTGATAGCAACTTAGCTAAGTGCTACTCTCATAATCACAGTAACTGAAATCTGAAATAGCTCGCCAGCATGCACACAGTGCCTTTCCATAACCATTTTGTCATATTAGTTTGAGTGCTAGCTAGCTTACATTAACTAGCTACTCAATTAAATGAATTGAGAAGCCCTTGCTGCCGAATTTAAATGTCTGTATCTGCGAATAGCTGACTGAGTTGCTGAGTGATTTTCGTTAAAACATAGAAAATGAGAGAAACAGTAAAGGAACTAACGGAAATGTTGTTTTTTTCCCCCCAATAAAATTACAGAATTCCATCGCGATAAACAGAATGTTATGCTCTTGGTCTTCTTATGAAATGCGTTGAGTAAATTGAGGGTTTGTTGCTCTCTGTACCTTGCTACAAATGCCGAATATAGCGACTGAACTATTGAAATAACTTTCATATGCGATGACCATTCATGTAAGATCCTCTATGAGCTGTCAATTTGGAGACCTACTTGCATCTTTCCGCAGTGAAAGACGTCTGGGCTCAGAGAGTGGTAACAATTTGAATTTACCAGTTGTAATTAGCTTTCTCTTATGAGCTGCAATTTCAACTTTTGATCGGGAAAAGATGTTGTGACATCTTTTCTCCACCTTTTCCGGGCTTCGCTTCACAGCGGTGAATCATTTAGACTACCTTTTATCACCTCCACCTCGCCTTTTTCTTTTCAGAAGTTAAGATCAGACTCGGCTTCCTCACAGAATGTGGTTAGATTCAGTCAGATAATTACCAAGTCCCAAACACTCGTGACCTGCCCAGTTTGGCTTTTGCTTTTTCTGAAATTTATTATCTGTGTCATCTGTAAACTCAGATGTGTTGTCCGCAAATGCTCGTTCGAGCAAGTGATTATGCAACCTACTTTCGGTAGTAAAGCTATCTCCATGTTTACAGAGCTCTTCCGTTGTCAAGGGTCAACAAGCATTTAGAAATGTTTTACAATCAAAAAAAATTTTTAGATAAGAATTCCGTAAAGAATTTTTATGAATACATATTTAAAAGACTCACAATCAGCATTGGGATCCATATTTTTTTATGTTAATTATGATCGAATTCAGCACTTCTGCCTCGATCTACGTCACTTCCGGTTTGTCGTTTTTAAATGCGAGAGTGTAATTCTCTCACAAAAACGGCTCCAGAAGTAACTGTTCTGTGAATATGGGTATATATACTCTTTGAAAATCAAGTTTCTAAATCATTTTTCTAAACATTGATTGGGCTCCAACCTGCAAGTTACCCTTTAAGCGAAGTTCAAGTCTTAAGTTGTGAGTGTGGGCTGGACTCTACACAGCACTTTGAATAAGATATGAAATGTAACTCCATTCCAGCCTTTGTCCTATGGTGAGGTTGTAAAGGCCACATTATGCAAAGGCCTCTGAACAGACTTTGACAGTAAAGTCCCTGACTGCCATTGAATTCGCAAGTGTGCGTCTCAAGCTTTACAGCACAGATTCTCTGAACATTCAGATTCAAAAGCCAACTTTCAAGTGGCTTTTGTCCTCACCTTACCAATAAATTCAAGTGTACACGTTTTTTCTTTTTCTTTTTATTCTTCATAAACTGGGTTTTTTGAGTTTGCAGTTAACTCACTAAACTTTCGACTGGAAAAGTATTCATTGTTTAAAATTCACAGAGTTTATCGTGGCTTTCCGGCAGTGCAATATCATTCAACACTCTAAAGAACATTAAGACTTGTGTATAGTGCAGTGCGGTGCTAATGGTTTTCAATCCAAAAGTGGTTATTAAACATTGGAAGTAATATACATTTATGGCCTCAATTTGTATGAATGTACATGAACACTTTAAGCAATCTTTTTAAACTCATAACCTGAAAACAATAGTGCACGCAATTCCATGTAGTTTGAGTTCAAGCTTGGCCATAATTAACAGATATTTCTTGTATTACCCCATTTGTTTTTCTCTCACTGAAAATTTTATAAACCTATTGCTGAGTTGTGTTTTAAGGGCAGATGACCATTGCATTTGCGCGGAACACAATATTTTCTCATACTGGCCCATTCAGCCAGCATTAAATAACGAGCGTCAATTTTTTTTTTCTTCTCCTGTAATCGATAACATGGAAGCAGTTTGCCTATGAGTGCGGATAATGGTGGTTGAAGTGAATAAATTACTATTAATCATTTCATAAACATAGCAATATATCCCAATCAAGAGGTTCACAACTTTATTCTTACTCAAATTAATAATTTTTGTGGTTTTAGTGACAAATCATTCATTGGAAAATTAAAAACACTTAGACAAGTAAAATAATTAGTATGAGGTAGATTTATGCTTGGCTTTCTTTTAAAGTTTAAAAGTCTTTTGCTTAAACTTGCCGACAGCCTTTTACAGAAAGAAGAGTTTGAAAAACTGATCGCTCCATTTAAGTAAAAAAAAAAAAAAAACGTCAGAAGGAAAACTTTCTGAAATATTCGCTTGCTCTCAAAGCTACTCAAAGCAATTAGTTTCCCACTCTTTCACCAAAGAGGTCACTACAACAAAAGTTCAGAAGCAAATGGCGGCAAACAAAGGTCTCAAGAGTATCTTTTTATCCTGGTTAGTTTAAAAAAAAAAAAAAAAAAAAATTATTTGTTGATAAGACTATTAAAAAACTGGCCATGTTGAGCTTGGCCCATGTTATGCCCAGGAGTGTAGTTATCCATTAATATTTGATTTTCTTTTTGTTTTGCCAATGGGGATGGCTTATCTTTTATCACTTTTAAACCCCTAATCCAAAGCAAAAGCTGTATTCAGTAGATCATTTGAATCATTGTTTTTCTTTATATTTTACATACCTGTTAATCTTTTTGTTTTGGCACTAGGGGTGGTTAGATTCACCTCTGTCAATCTCGCAATCCAGTGCAAGATTAATTTTCAGCGGCTGGCTTAAATATTTAGCTGTCTTTTCAATGAATGACACAAACATTTCCCATTTTGAATGAATCTGACGGCCAATTGAGTGATATTTATTGGTCTCTGCTTGTGGGAAAGTGCATGCATGCCTGCATGTGTGGTCATCTTTGATTTAATGCATTTTATCTTAATCAGGCTTAGAGAAAAGCACAATGTACAAAGAACTGCACTCAGCCAAATGCTATGGACATTGTTTAATAAATATGCACTTTGATTGCATCAAAGTGATTGCTGGATCTCCACTATCATCATATGCCTTCATAAAAATATTTCCTTTATTGTATAAGTCATATATTACAAACATCATATTGCTGAAATTATGGATTGAGAAGAAATTAAGTTGAAAGGTTTAGTTGTATTATCTATTGCCCTTTCAAAAACATTTTAAAAAAAGACCAAATCCTTGTTATTATACTTTGGACTGGAAGTAAAGTCAGAACACTAAAAATATGGAAATGAACGCATTTTTCTGATTAAAGTGTGGCCATCTAAACCCAAATATGGGTTTAAGTATGTTGTCACACACGTTTTTCACTTAACATATTCTTACATGCTAAATATCTTGTATATATGTTAGCTTCAGTTGGGTTCAGTCTTAGAGACATACAATACATAAGGTGCACTATGTTTGTGTTTTCAGCATGCATTTATCGCCATATTCAACATGTGTCAATACTGACAGGTTTTAAATTGGATCACAGTTTGTCCGTAATGAAGGCAATGGAAATGGGCTCATTTGAGTATGCTCTGAATTCACCTTTAAGTGTTGGTTGCTCTTCGGCCAATATTTTTTCAGTTACGACTGGGACTTTTCTAGTTTTCTGAAAGTGTTTCAGCTGAAAATTGGCCACAACACATTTAACAGGGTTAACAGTTGATTTAGGGTTAAATTAGCCTTATGCTTGGGGTCATGTTTTATCATTTTTAACCATGCTGGAATAATGGTTCATAAAGTAGCCAGTCGTGCTGATTGTGATTATTTCGGTATGACTGCAGAAATACCTACCACTCCTATCACTCTGGCTCTGGTCCTTGATGTTCTGTCATGTGACAGACACATATTTTTCAATTAACTGCCCAACACCATCCAATTGTTGGTAAAATAAACATACGTAACCCTTTCCGCAGTCCATCCAACCATTAATTGGCTGACCTGCTCTGTCCTGTTCAGTGTCATGGGGGTTTCTGGAGATTGCCTAGGTTTGCAGCAGGATTTTACCCTTGACAGGCTACCATAGCATGGCCAACTTACCATTCATCCACTAACTTATTTCTGGAACCGATTTAGATTCTCCAAGTAGCCTGACGTACTGACATAGAAAAGAGTATGTATGATGGTGTGAATTTTAGTGGGAGGTGAGGTCTGAGAGGTATGATTTATAAGTACACATGGTCTTTAAAGATATTGAATGGAAGAGTGCTGTGCTGATCGGGGTTCAGAGAGTCAGAGGCTGCTCTGTCTGCAATGCTGAGGCCAGAGTGATCCCATTGCTGGGGATGCAATTGTGGATAATCAAGGAGATGCGAGCAGGATTTCCTCTGGTTATGTCTTTGAAGTTAAAGGAGCAATAAGTTAGAAATGCATGTTAATTAACCATGAAATGGCACTGATATATCACCAGACATTAAGGAATGATGTAAATTTTATAATACTTATATCACTGATAACTGTAGTCCAGCCAGAATATTCTCATTACGAAAGCGAAGTTGCAGCCCACAACTAATGGTGATGTTTTTGTTTTGTGTTTTGGCCTGTTGCGCCGCCCTCCACCTACCACTGAGCTGTAGCTACCGGCGTTTTTGAGCACAAATGTCTGATGTTACTAAACCTAAAAGGTCTCGTTATGATTCCAAAATACGTTGTGACAAAGTCAGAAATTAAACAAGGATCTGTATGGGACATGCCTTTGAAAGATGGAGACGGCTGAAAGCAGAGAGGAAGTTGCTAATTTTCTTCTGGGCAGGTAAGATTCAGCTAAGTTTGGCTAACTTAATTCTATTTAATGTAGGCACGGACATTTCACATATTCTCTACAGTCAAATACCGTTATGTATGTTCATTCGTGGTACGTTAGTGCGTATGCAGGTGGGTCATCAAATTGACTAGGTAACAAATTGAAAAATAAAAACTGTGGATCTTCATTGCTAACAATAGCAATACATTATTAGTCCATTTCTCTGGCTTTATGCTGACCGTTCCAACATTAGCACAGCCATTATGGCAATAAGAAATGTAATTGAGACAGTACATTGGTAAAATAGGTCCTCATTCATTCCTTACACATATTACAGTATGGACTTTAGTGGGCTATCCACACAGAAGAGTGACAAGCAAGTTGACCAATATGACCATGTTAAAGTTATTTTGTCATTAGTCTCAATCTTTTCTGAACTGAACTGAACTGAACACAACCCTGTGAGAGCAAATCATTGATGGTATTGCAACGTAGCCATGGTAGCCCCGTGTAGCAGACGTTCCTGCTGGATCCGGCAACCTAGCTGGCAACCTCTCGTCTGGGGGAGAGGAGGAGGTGATACTGCGCTCTGCACTATTTTGAATGTGATTGCACTACCAGTTTTGGCCACAAACTAACATATTACTCCTTTAAAGATACCCAATGCTTTGCATAAGTGTGTGTATGCCCTGGTTTATCTTTATTTATGAGAAAATAAAGACCACACAAGGGTAGTAAAATCTGAAAAAATAACACTGTGGGGGCCTTTCTTGTTCCCCATGAGTAAAAAACTTAATTCTGGGCTGAGGGCTTGGTGTAGGTCCAGGGATACAATTATGTTTATGGTGAACACCGGGTCTCGATTTAAGGCTAAATATTGGAATTATGCGCTAGGTTATGGTGAGTCATTAAATTAAGGTTAAGAATTGGGTTATTTTGGGGGGGGTTTGATGGTCAAGGTTAAGGTTCAGATTAGGGTAAAGGCATGGGTTCTGGAATGTGTTAAGATTAGGCTTAATTGTTGGGTTGAGGGTATGGAAATAGGACTTTGGCCCAAAAAATGTTTTTGGTCCCCACAAGGATAGAAAAAGGAGACCTTTGTGTGCATGCCTCCCAGACTGAAAGAAATTTGTTTAAGTAATGTGTGCCAGCCTTGAACAAAAAGTCTGTCATGTGTCACAAACCCTGCGTGAAGGCCTTTTGTCTCCTTTCTTATTCAGCTACTTGCGTGTCTTGGAGAATTACGCCGCATTTGACTGGCCTACGTCTGGTGTATTAACTCCTCCTCGGCTGAGTCTCATTTCATAGTTATTTCCTAATGACTATGGGGCGTGTATTTAAGCTTGGAGTTGCAAGTGGCTGGCTTGCAATTTGCTATTTGTTGTAATGTGCTATCTGTGGTTCGAAACAGTCGGTATTCTTAGGAGTAATTCTTCACCTTTATTACACGTGAACGTTATCTTTATCCAGTCTGTATTCTGAGTAGAAGCTCCTCGTCTATATTCAGTGTTATGTCATCGTTAAAAGTAGAGACTCTTCATCTTCATTAAGTGTAACATAGTGTTTAGTGACAGCTTTTCCCTGAAACTTTCCTCTTTACTCAGTTAACTTGAATAAGCTTCCTAGCCTACTCAGAGTCCAGGATTGCTGCTGCATTAAAGTCAGCTCCTCTGTTCAGTTTAATAGGAACAAGCTCCCAAGCCTAATCAGCATCAAGGATTGGAACTGTGCTCTTGTTAACTCTTCCAAGTATAGTCGTCAGTCCAGTTTTATAGAAATTGGCTGTTATCCTGGCTTCCACTGGCC
Organism: Gymnothorax reevesii; assembly: GCA_029721435.1. Lineage (NCBI taxonomy): Eukaryota > Metazoa > Chordata > Actinopteri > Anguilliformes > Muraenidae > Gymnothorax > Gymnothorax reevesii. The sequence continues at coordinate 53,791,773 of CM056587.1, read as the reverse complement.
AGCGATTGACAGCTCAGCCTTGCCTGCAACATCAGTGTTGAAATGTGCTCACCCTCTCTGGAGTTCCACCACCATCACTTCCTCTGGGGTTTTGTCTGAAATTGTGCCGTATGGCTGTCAATAAAGCTATCAATCTGATTGTACTCTGCCTCCACGCTTGATTCCTGGTCCGCAACATAACACTTTTTGGATGTGTGTGTGTGCGCGCGTGCGTGCGTGCGTGTGTGTGTGTGTGCGCATGAATATGCCCAATCTTGTAAGTGTATTGATAGCCGCTTTCATTTTTAATTTTATGTATTAACCACTGGCTGACTAACAAAATTATACAAAAAATAGGCGTGAAATGCCCGGAATGCCCCTCAGCCCAATGTCGAAGTTTTTGGAGACGCCTGCCCGCCCGCTAGCCCGCAGAAAGGATAGCAATACCCCGTCAGCCTTGAGGGCTGAGGGGTAAAAAGGAAAATGATAAAGGCGCACTCTAGAATTGTATCTTATTTTTAGTCTTTCAGTCATCAATTATTTAAATATTTCCTTAAAATAAGTTGTTTAGTCCTAGTCCTTGGTTTTTTAATCACACTTGTGGGAACTGTGTGCATGAGTTAGTGATGAGGCTGTGAAATTTATGACCCCTGTAATAGAAGGGTAATCGGTGACTCATTTCAACCAATCAACATGCTCAGCTCTCCACAAACACAATAACTGGGCTAAGCTCTTCCCATGTACGGAGTTAGTCAGCCTCTTCCTTCTCAATTTTAAGGATGTTTCTTGAAGGACATTTATTGCTCTGCTGGATACATCTCATGAATCGCCGGCTTGGAGATTACCCTGCATATTTGGTCTGTGCTTCTAGACCATTAAATGGATAATAAATGGCTTTAGTCAGTGGCCACTTACCTTATCAAATATCAATAGTGATTCAGATTAACCATGTAATAATGTGCAAGCTTTTTTTGGTACAAACAGATGCATGTTTGCTTGGCTAATTTGAATCCCTGTCTTCAACATATTACCATATTACATGCAAATTTCCAGTCTCTGATGTCCTGCCAAATGTACTTGATCATCTGTCATAGATGAAGGAATCCCCCCCACCACACACACACGTACACACACACACAGTCACTGATAATCAACATAAATTTTCACTGATTTGGCCCTTTTAATATTGTTCACTTATAGGTTTGGGAATGTTGATAGTCAGGTCTTGCACTGTTTCAAGGACAGAGGAATGTGTGCGAAATTACTATTATTATTTATTATTTTTTAAATCAAAGCAAGCCTTTTGCCGGTCAAAAGTGATAACTGGCTATAGGAAGGCACAAATGCAAGCAACAGGTCTAGTAAATTTGGGTATTAATTTCAGGTCAGTGTTTTTATTGATAAAATAATCGTTCAGTTTCTCTCCACTTATTCTTGCCATGCTTCACCCTGTCTATTCTGCGAAACCTCCATCAGCTGTCAGCGAGGACATCATTGAGTGTTCCTTAGGACAATGTGCCATAAACCATTGTGTTTTATAAAAATGAGTTGGCCCTGTTCAATGGCTTGCTGGTCATGGGTCATTAAAATTTCATTGGATGAGCCCCAGCCTTGTAATGGAAAATCTTAACTCCTGAGACCTGTGTTGGTACGTTCTTCTTTTAAACCTTGAAGAAAGTAAGTTGAGTCACTGCCGGCAAAAATGAGATTAGTGGGTAACGACACGCTCCTATTTTTTAAAGACAGAAAGATTGCTTCTCTTTCAGTCTTAGTAAGTCTTATTAGATGCAGCCCATGGGGTGAGACAGCAATTTTAAGGACAGAAATACATGCCAATTTCATTTTCTGTGCATGATGGAAAATACAAAAAAAAAAAAAATTATTGATAAAATGTAAAATAATAAAAATAAAAAACTGCTGTAAGTGGCTCATGGACAGTAAATCAATCTTTCTCTGTCTGTATCTCAGGTCTATTGTATCTATCAATTGCTGCAATCTTTCCAAGCTTCTATCGGCATTCAGCAGCTTACGGAACATTGGTGCTCAATAAAACTCTAATCACGATAAAAATATCTCTGATCAATCCATGATACCTTCCTAGGTGTGTGTTTGCCTGCGGTTATGCGGCCATAATATTTGGGCATTCGGTAATGAATCAAGGCAAATAGGACGATTTTGATAAATGAAAAAATAAAAGTTGTATTTCAAATTCTGTGGGAGCTCAGATGAAACCCAAGCAGTTGTAGCTTAGCATCAGACCTTTCATGAGTCTGTATGTGCGTGTGTGCGTGTGTGTGTGTGTGTGGCCCGCGCTTCAGCAGAACTTGTGTAACAAAGGGATCACTGCCAAGTCCAGGCCTCCCGATCACACGCTCCCAAAGAGAAAATGCAAACCCAATTATGGAGAGGTCCAAAATTCAGCGCGGTGTTTGCTAACTCTTCAGGGAGAGTCAAAAATAATAAAAAATAAAAAGCATCTGCCACTGCTTCCACTAATGAGCTCAGCATCAAGCCTTGTCCTTATATGATCCACTTTAAAACAAACTGTCCACCGTCTTCATGCCTTCAGATTCGTTAGCTATACAATGCAGGGAGCATTCGTCATACCGTGGATCTTTGTAATTACTGTCAGCAACCACCCCAAACATATAAGGGAGAACTTACAGCAATGAGTGTAAATACTTGAGTTGACGGACCCTCTTTTTTCTTCTTTCAGTTACTAATGCTCAGTCAAGGTCAACATTTAAGGTACACTCAACATGTACTTTAGTTTGCTGTAGAGCTCGGTTTCAGAGAAACTTCCTGTGGGAATGGCGAAGCTTTGCTATTTCACTTTAGTATCACTGCATTGAGACCATGAACAAACTGGTACTTTTTCCATGTTGAATGCAATTGGAGAAGAGTCGCCATGTTCGCATCAGCATACAAACGTTTGTACATTGATTGCTGAAATCTTGTCCGCGTGGATCATAAACTTTATGGTGGTTTGTGTTTGTGAATGCATATAGCAAGACAACAGAACAATCACAGTCCAGCAGTGTTCGAGGGAGAGGATGCAGGTTCGTTGAAATGCAGATGCTCTATTCTGCAGCCAAACTTGCACAGAACTGTTTTTGCTGAAACACCCTTCCCTTCACTCCACAAAACTCATTTTGATGCAAACGCATTCCCTTCCGGCCACAGAATGACCAAGTCTGGCAAAAGCTGTATTTCTGTTTGCGCAGGGTCGTAATTATTGATTGCTATATCTCTCCTGGTTGCAATATTTTCAAACTGTCCCAGAGTTGATGGAATTTGTCAGCGAAAGCTGAGCATTTGGGGTGTGCACTCCCAACACTGCTATTGTGATTGCTGAGTAGTTTGGCAGGAAAACCTTGGCACACAGGAGGCAGTCCGGGTGCTGCCCAGATGCCCTGTGGGTGTTCTCTCATACAAACACAAGAGTCGTAAGACAAGATGGGAAACAGGCCCAAGATACTGCAATCTCGGTTTCCCCCACACAATCCTCAGTCACATCGCAGTTGGCTGTTTAGACGCCAATGACAGAGTATATTTTTTTGTTTACATCAACACACTTACGTGCTTTGCTGTGCAGGCCTGTTAATAAAGGAGGTAGAGTGATGCAAAGACGGTGCCGCTTTTACATTTTTTTGCCACTTGTGCAAATAGTGCAACCTTGTTACAATTACGCTAATCTTACAAAATAGCCTTTTTAGATATGAGAGCTTGATGGACTAATCCTGGATGTATCACCAGGTCAGAAGAAAAGGTAAATGGTTCAGAAAATGGATGGATATGTTATTTAATACATTTGTTATATATGTGTATTGTCATAAAATAAAAAGTCTTCACGGATTTCCGTTCGAAAGTCCTGTTTTGTTTTTTACCATTGCCTTATTGGGATCAATCAATCAATCATTACATAATGGGCGTCTACCAACAAGTTTTTGGTTCTGCATTCATGATTTTATCACCTTCCTTATATAATGCATCACTTTGATCATCTAGAGTGCCTAAACCAACTGATTACAAAGCAGTGATTTTCATTTTTATATTGGGATCCATTGGCTTATGGATCCAGGATTTCACTTGCCGTTCAAGGGATTTGACAGCAGCTGCCAGCAGATACAAACTTGCTGATTGTTTTAACCAGAATTAAACTTCCCAGTAAAGTGTGTCATAAACTCTAAAAATGGCCGCTTAAGTGATACATGCACTTTATGCTTTTTTTAATTATTTATCTATTTTTTTGGCAGACCAATCTCACCATATTTGAAACTACTAAAGCTCTAGTTACTTGGAGATGTTTGTTACTGTGAAATAGGCATTGGATTTTTTTCTTTTTTCTTATACGAATATTTGCTGTGCGTTATCAGAAGGCCTTTGTATTTGTTTCATCCTTAAGGTTTGATTCATGCTTTGTCATTCTTGTCAGCTGAATTGATTTGAACTGACTGGCACATACCTGTGGAGTATTGGAGCTTCAGTAGTGTTGAGCCTCTCCCTCGCTCCCCACCGTCGGTGCAACTGGGAGCTGATCTGGATGGCCTCATGAGAGATAAGGAGCAGATCAGAGAGAAGAATGTATTTTCACCAGAGCTGCGATCTTCGCCGTATTTTGTATTCTTAAATGTTGTCTATTGAGGAGGCAGAGATGTGGAGAAATCCTGTCACTCACAATTTTAGAGGTACTGCATTCGCTTGTCAAGAGGGACTTCCTTGGATATCAAAGAATTCTCTCTCCTCTCTCTTGCATTCTCTCTCTCTGCTCTCCCTAGCGCTCTCTCACTCTCTCTCATGAGCACACACACACACACCCACATACAGAAGCACATGTTCGCACTGCCCTTCTCCCGCTAAGTGTGTTCCTCGCCAGCTAGCCTGCAATATCAAGCATTTTTCGAGTCAAAAATACAACTGCAACAGTGCAAAGCAGCTTGCGGTTTCCAAAGTTTAGTGTGATACTGGAACACTTCCTATCAAGCTGGAGAAGACTCCCCGCAAATGTGATTTCTGCGGGGGAAGGATAGCTGATATGTGAGAGCAGAATCCATTTCTATGTTTTGTGTCAATTTTATCAACATGCCCACAGCTATGGACCAGGACTACAGCTTTTAGCCTCAGAAATAAAACTAATCTGATTCTCATTTGTGCATAATCCACTGGCCAGTCTATGTGGATAATATTCCGTAATGTGCATTGGCGGGGCTGTTTTGCTGCTCTTGATAAGAGCAAATGTCACTGTCATTAACGAGGCTTGTTTTCTTCTTGAACCTCTGCTCACAGTGTGCCTCTAGACAGCCTTGGTCTGGGACCAGCAACAGAGACTGATGAACACAACATGCAGAAAAATGGTCATTATATTCACCTGATATATAGTATGTTTAACATTACGAGAGTCCCCACTGGACTAATGCAGTATACAAGTGCTCACTGTAAATTTTCGCAGTGGGGGTGTTTTTGGGTTGTTCAAACTGGAGCATTGCTTACGCAAAGCTTAGGCTATTTTCTGTCAAAATTGGGCATGCTGTACGTTTTGTTTATTTATTTGTTTGTTTGTCTGTTTATAGAGATTGGATTGTTACTGATAAAGTTGTTTTCTTTGTCAAGGGTGATACGATGTGACAGCACTAGAAATGGTTTTGGGATTTAAGATTGCAAAAAAAAAAAAAACATTTCATATCAGTCCTGTTTATGGTATTCCAGTAATGGCCTGTAGCCTTGGCGCTTTCTGATTTTGATCATTGCAGCAAATGCAGTTGAAAGACTGTATGCTTTGTCTTTGATTCCGGGTAACATTGTGGAGGCTCCTTTGAGTTATATGCTTAATAATTGAAGGTCTGACAGAGGGGAAGGGGGATTATCAAAGGCGAGTCGAGAAAAATAGATGCAGAGGTCATCTGCGAACATTTTATCATAACTTTTAGAATCATTTTTGAATAAATATAAGTGATGATTTGTTAATGTGAGTATTTACTAATTGTAAATACTTGCATAATGTTTTGGTTGCTATTAAACTAATACTTTGACGAGAGAAATAATGCTAGCAGTTTCCTAATTCATTCAACAGTTTTTGTAATAAAAAAAGAGGAGCTACACATTTGAATATATTTTTAAGTTGGAATAAAGGACGGATTGGTTGAAGTCGGGCCCCGCGTATTTGCCGAGTTGGATTTGTTTTTGCTCAAAACTGGGCCAGATATGCAGAAGGTTTGAATTAGGTCCTAAGATGTGCTCAAAAATGCCACTAGTGCTTCCTGAGTGACTTGTTCAATAATTAATCCCTTTCCGTTGCTGACATACTCCACAAATGGATAGTGACATTTTGGACAATTTAAAGCAGACAGCGAGCTCTTTCTCTATAGGGAGGTAGAAAAGACCGTTGATATGTCATAGAAATAATACATGCATTTCATAGTAATATGCCTAATCCTTTATTTTCTGATGAACTTCTTTAACCATGTTTTTGTTTTTTATGTGTGTGTGTGCGTGCGTGCCTGTGCGCGTGTGTGTGTGTGTGTATGTGTGCGTGCGCGTGTGCATGTGCGAGAATGCATATGTGCTGAGGTGTGCGTGCGTGCGCGCGTGTGTGTGTGTGTGTGTGTGCACGCGTGCACCTTTGAGACATGGTGAACTGATATTGCCTGACCGAGTAAAGTTTGCACCTGTATAGTCCTTGGGGAGAAAAAGACAAACCTGTCAACAACATATGGCTGTTTGATAGAGACAAACTGACACACAATTAAGGCAGGAGGGAAAAAGAAAATAAATACTTGAAACAGGTGTGTGAGGGGAGGTGGTGGTTAGAACATGCCAACTGCACACCTTCATCACAATCTACAAACTGCTATCGCACTGCTGAACAGAGGCAGAGGCTTATTGTGCATCTGGTTCTGGCAACAGAGGCAGGCTTTATAGTCAACATGGGATTTGAGGGGTTAACGATGTACATTACTCTGTTCTCTTTTAAAATCTCACCTGTTCCTGAATAATGAAAGGGGCTTTTAAGACCTCGATACGCATTGCTTAGCAAGGCAAATGCAGGCTCCGCTCCGGTACTTAGAATTAGAACTGTGGAGACCTGCCAGAGCAACATGCTTATATATGCTCAGTCCTGGCACTTCTCTAGATTCACCCTATTCCAATATTAATGAAAGTGCCAAACAAAGTGGTACTTGCTCTGCGTTTGCATGCACGGTTTTGCCAATTTGCTGTTGTGCCACGCTTGAGTGAGAGACCCTGTGTGTTGCAGACCTCTGTTTTCTAAATAAGATTACCGCTCCACCGCCTTTTATGCAGTCCTTTTAAATATAATTTGTTATGTCATTGTCTTTGAATCGGTGGGGAAAATCTCGCACGTGAGAGTGGTTTCAATTTTGGCCGGTAACCTGGAAACTGCCAGAATAAACTGGCGCTCCATTATACAAACCGGGGCCCTTGTCTGAAATAATGCAGCCAGCTGAAACTTCCTTTTGCTGCAATAAAATATCTGAATTTTCTCTAGAATGTAGAGGAGAACAAAAGCTTACTGGTGCACAAAACCAGATAAGTTCCGCTAAGATAAAAATATATTTTTCTAGGAAGCCCCAGCCAAGAGGTTACTGCACAGAGCATAAAGTACAATCCAAAAGCAACTTCTGTGAAGCACAGAGAGTCTGAGTGATCCTCTAATTTAACTGCCTTTTATCTGCCATGGCACTAACATGTCAGCTTTTGCGGTCTGTGGCAAACTCTTTAAAAGGGATGAAATACTGAAGTTGAGTTGTTTCCTGAAATGCTGGATGAAAAGCTTGGGATGAGACATCCAATCAGTTGATAAATTGGTCTAAATGACAATATGAAATATTATCTGCAAGCAGTATTCAATGGGTGTGAGGCAATTATGAATTGACACAGTAAAAACATGGATTATATGAACGTTTTGAAACCCTTTCCAGCTCATGGTACATAATTATTACCTTCGCCAGCGACTTCGCTGACGAAGGTAATGTTTTGATCCCCGTGTATTTATTTGTTTGTGTGTCTGTCTGTATGTGTATCGAATAACTCAAAAAGTACCAAACGGAATTTCATAAAATTTGGCGGGTTGATTTGGCATGACCTGAGGATCAATCGATTAGATTTTGGGAGTGATCGGGTCAAAGGTCAAGGTCAAGGCCACGAAAAGGTCAAAACCGACTTTCGGCCATATCTCGGTCAATTTTTATCCGATCGGCATGAAACCAACGCCAGTGGCGAGGGATTCAGTGGCGTCGCCGAAGGTATGCGCTCTACCGAGTGCCCGTTCTAGTTTTTCAAAGTTTCGCTATCCATGAAAGTTTCGTGATGATCTGGCTGATGGTAGGCATCTTGTTAATGCTATCACCTTTCCTTAAAACTGCAGTTTTGTAACTTTGTAAAAAAAGAGCTAGAGAGAGAGATTTTGACTATAAACACCACTGCCCTCCCCACGCTACTCCTCCTCTCCCTCCAGTAGCTCCTCCCTCCAAGCCTTCACGCTTGTTCACAAGTTCAGTTCACCGGCAGTCACGATACAAAAGCACGTGAATAGCTCCCATATGTCTTACTTTGAAGTAAAAAACACTGGTATTCAAAAACTAAAACATCGAGCATTTGCATGTTACTTACAGATACATGCTACGCCAAGGTAGTCATGATTATCACTATAATTGTGCTGGTTCATCGAAAGATGGCATAGAGACAAGGCTGTATATCAGCAAAGCAAGTCGGCAAACTAATGCTACCCGCACGATTTTAGCATTTGCTACCCAAACTAATAAGTTACATATTATTAACATAAATATTAGCTACAAAAGCTACCAGGCAACGAATAACTTAAAACTGTTGCCAGTGTTTTTCAATGTAGAAACTTCTTTACAACGTTTTTTAGAGATACTGGTCCAGAAGTGTTGTTTGCCAATCGTTATACAAATCAGACAACCTGTCTACGAGGAGGAAAATTTTGAACGGTTTATGAAAAATTCTAAATTGTGAAAAATCCAACGAATTCCAAGAAGCTATTTTGTACAGCTGTTGCTGGGTAATCTGGCTTAAAATACAGTGACGAAAATAAATAAATAGCCAAACTGTTCTGGAGTTATTGACCAAAATGTGTTTTTGTTTGCTGTAGTGCCACCACGTGGTCAGTTGCTGAACTTTTTCTGATCTGAGTCGTGGGTGACCTGAGGGACCTACTTGCCAAGTTTGGGTGATAATGTGCCACAGAGTGCAGCACTTTTAGGCAGAAAAGTAAAAGCATAATTAAAAACTCAGAACAAAAGCAGAAGCAAAGGGGTTTCAGAAACTTTGCTGCTTGAGCCCCTTATCAGTATGGAATGGTATGAAATGAAAATCATGCAGTATATCTGCATACAGTATAACATGTTTCTGTTCTTTGGCATGGCATGAAAGGCATATTTGCAGATTGCTGAAAAAAGCATGCTTATGGCACATATTTTCTTGGCGTGCTTTGTTTATAAGCCTGCTAAATTGTCGGAAATAATACAACTATACTGAGGGTTGTGTACTAGTTTCCTAGGACTGTATTAAGGCATTTTACATGTGTCACTTGACTAGTAACAACTAATTTTGCAAGAGTGGTCTAGTGGGGACACACCATTCTTTTAAACTCTCTGTAAGTAAGCGAGAAAAAAAAAAGCCAACTGAGCTGAGTCTGCCTTCAAAAAAGTAGTCCGCTATGTCTTTAAAAATGCAGCCTCATCACTCATTGTGAAATCTCTGGGAACTGTCTGTCTGGTAAAACAGATCGTACATTGTGACATGATTGAAAGATCTGGTACCTGATTGGTCTGCCGTATATTATTATTTATGTTTTTGTATTGAGTATTCGCATTGAAATTTTAGGCGAAGGCACCTTCAGTCATTACTGCCAGCAGGAGCATTTCTTTGTGTGGAGCTTGGCTGTGGTACAGGCAGTTGTCAGACAGGTAGTAAACCTCCTTCCTAGTCAAAAAGGACAATGTGTCCTTTGAGGAGACCAATACACAAGGAGGAATGCTGATGCTGCCAATATTCCTTACATGCCTAGAATCTAATTATAGGGGAACATTTCAGGCAGTACATAAAAATGAGTCTGGAGCCTTGTACATCCTCTCCTATGAAGGCTGCACATTTTTCATGCTTCATAAGTCTTTTTGAAATCATGGAAATGAATACATAAACAAAAGAGTGAAGAAATATGCATAAATAAATAATAGTTTGTTTATATCATATTCTGAAGTCCCCACCTCTGAATTGCAATGTAGTTCAATAAATATTACTTTATGAAAAAAACGTAAAAAATTCTATTTGGCATTTGACATTATGTCTGATGCAATATGAGATATTATGCCTCCTCTTCCTCTTTTTTTTTCCATCACAGGATAGTGGAGTGGGAAATTAGATTTAAAAAAATGCATATAGGCCCATATCTGCTTACTATATAAGTGTATCCTTGCTGCCAAAATGCTAAATGCCGAAGTTTCAAAATGCTCTCCTTAAAGGGAAATCAGGAATTTAGAATAGTTCCGTTTGTTAATTGTTGAACCTGGCAAACTTTGCAAGACCTGAGTAAACATTTGTGTTTAAAGAGCTTAGGACATGCACTGAGCAAGTTCATGAATATAAAAGGGAACAATTAAAATAATTCCCATCGTCTGCCTAAAAAAAAATGTAGAAAATAATTTTTAACAAAATTCGCTATTTTTTTGTAACTTGCCCCGCCCCCCTCATGGACAAACATTCTGAGCAACACAGAAAGCGATTCTGGCACTCCCCTGTGTGGTCATGTCATAAGTTGTACACGGTGAGGGATTGTGCGTCCGACAACAATGGTATTCGAGTCAGATTCTGATAGTTCCTCTGAATTTTCAATTGAATCTGTCCATTTTGATGAAGAAGAGGACTTTTTTATGGAAGATGAGGAAACTCAACATAAAGCTGCTTTCACACCGGACGCAAAACAAATTTTTTCGCACGACAGATTACACTCAAAGTCAATGCAAAGGCGCTAATAGGTTTCACCAGCATTTGCGTCCAGCGGAAATGTTCACAATTGAGGCAAAGGGGGCGTTCCCTCAAGTGGATAATTCAGCAGATAAAATGTGATTTTTTTTAAAGATTGCATAAAGTACACAATATTAAAACCATCACTAATTGTTCAAGATAGGTATTATGTAGCATTTTATCACATAAAATACAGAGCTGAATTTCATGTCCTAAGCTCTTAAAATTTGGATTTCCAAGAATTTAATCATGGAGTTATAAAAGGGCCCAACTCCACCAAGGTATTTTTTTTCAGGGGAGCATTTTTTCTGTTTGCTGTTAATGCTATAAAATTTCTAACAGCCAAGTGTAACGTGTTAAGGCCAAACAGAGGTTTATTTATGCTGAACATGAAGTATACTGCCTGTCACTTAAAATAATGGAAGCATTTGAAACATGGCGGAGTTGGGCCCTTTTGTTATTAAACGGACAAAATGAAAGGACTACAATGATTTCTCCAATGAAATTTGAACTTAATTTCAAACTACAACATTGCTTCTGCATAGGGTATGACAGTAGGTCTGCTTTACTTCCAAAACTCTGCCAGTGGGTGCTTGTTTATTGGGTTGTTTACTTCCTGTTTTTCTTTCATTCTTCACTTCCCCCTTCCTATTTTCATAGTCCTTGCCTTCAGCTCTTAGCCTTTTGGACGTATTTGTTTTCCAGTCTCTCTCATTTCTCTTCCTTTTTGGTCTTATTTCATCCTCAGAATCGGACATGTGTTGTTCTGTGGGCGCTTCCATGTTTGTACTGGTGCTGCCATCTAGCAGTCACCAGTAAAATTTGTTGAACTCCTGTACTTGGGCCATTCTTCAACTCAAAGCGAAAGAACTCACCTCAGTTAGCAGCTTTATACACTGGAGTTGGGCCTTTCTTCAATTCATTTTCATTGGTCTTAACCCAATATACAAGATAGGCAGATAACCTGGATTTCTCAAAAATCATGGAGTTGGGCCCTTTTGTAACTCCATGATTCAATTGTCATGTTTGGTTTTTATTCATAACAGGAAAACCCAGAAATCTTTCAGACTAAAAGCAGACTTGCATTTAAGGTTGGTTTTTCTGAGACCTGTTGAGTGCAGTTATTGAGCTAACTTTATTATCATGTTTCAACATTCAAGCCAACATGGCTGAATTTGGCTGTTTATCAACTGCCCCAGGGACACACTCTCTACTTTGGAATGGCACAATGCGCATATTTTGCCATTTTCATATGCAATTTTCATGTGAAGTCCTGAATATTTACCATAAAAACAACACTGAAAAGATAGTAACTTACACAAGAGTACAACTAATGTACCTCATCAGCATGATAACTCCAGGTTGTATTCCTACTTCTTGAACAAAAATCCATATCAGGCCACTTTCCGAAGAGCACAGCAAAGGTCTGCTGTCTTCACAGACGGCCGGGAGGCTGGTGCAGGGTGTCGCAGCGTGATGGGCGCACGCCATGTACCCTGAAGCCCTAGAGACGCTAGGCCGTAATTACATTTCTCATGCTAGTGTAGGAGAAGGGGGAATTAAAAAGGGGCCCTGTTTTCCTAATCAGCGCACAGTCTCGGGGTAAGCTCTCTGGCCTTTGAAATGAAAAAGAGCATTCAGGCGTGAACTTGCACAGCATGCATTCATGCCATCAGTGCTAAAGAGAGATAGGGGTGGGGTGGGGGGGTGTGGGGCTTTGAGGAAAGGGGGTGGAAGTGCGGGGGCTGGGCCCTATGATCTGCTGTCATTATTCTGTGATCTTCTTGTGGTACATTAACCTAAGCTGTGCCTCATTCTGTTTGCTTTTTTCCCTTGTTCTGATCTCAGTTTTCTTTTTAGTTTCTTTTTAAAAAGACTTTAAAGAAAAATAACATGAATATGATACTTTGTGTCAATATAGAAGAATAATTTTTAAGTTTGCATTCACAAATAGTTGTAACCTGCTATGTTTACCTTTATATGAAAAATGGCCTTCGTTAGAAAGTTGGTCAAGCCAGAACCATTTTTACTTTGCCCCGGAGGATATCGGGGAGGTATAGTGTTTAGTTCCTTTTTGTTTGTTTGTTAGCAATTTAATGCCTGCAATACAGCAGCAATCAGTTTTAAAATTTGGTGCTCAGGTCGGCCAAAGGGTGACCAGGTGTCTTGCTTGGCCTTGTACAGCAAGTGGGGCTTGGTGGGTATTTGGCCAAATATCCATGAAATTGTCAATTTGTATCTGTTAAAGTTAAAATTTGATGTTTGGCATCCTATTAAAAATATCTTTCAGTTCATCAGGAATGGGGAGAATAAGTCTATTAACTCCCTATTTCCATGGCAACAAAGTTTTCTCATTACAAGCAACAGGACTTTGTTCCCTAGCATTAAAATACCTGCCTGTTGCCACAAAAGTTTAGTGGTAATTTTTTTTTCAAAATAGTATACACAAAAGCACTGAAATGTTTGCTGGGCCGAGGAATGTTGTGTCTGGTCCTGGTTAAGTCAGTGGTTAGCTTTGTCAATTCTTCTGTCAGGTAATTATCTTTATGAATGACAATGATTTTACTCTTTGGACGAAGAACAAATATGATTTCCGAGGCAGCTTCAACTCAGAGTTATTACACAGACTGCCAGTGATACGATTGTCAATACTCAAATCCAGTAAACTGTGACAAAAGAAGGCACAGTACAACCTTGAATCAGAAAAGTTGGGATGGTATAGAATATGCATGTAAAAACAGAGAGCTGTGACTTCTTAGTTTACTTCCGTATTTCATTGCAGACAGTACAAAGGCATATTTTGTCCGGTCAACTTAATTTTATTTGTAAATATACATTGATTCTGCCATTCAAGCCAACATTACTTTCCAATAAAAGTTGTGCCAGAAGCAATTTATGACTAATTATGACATGAAGTCTGAATAATTATGTGAACTGAAACCACTTATGTCAGCTGGTGATTGTTATTATGGTTTGGTACTAAAGCAGCTGACAGGAAAAGCCTAGTCTTTCAGGAGCAAAGATGGCCTGATGAGTGCAAATTTGCCCACAAATGCGCAGTAAAATCATTGAAAGGTTGAAAAAAATATTACCCAAGGAGAAATAAGAATGGAATTGGACATTTCATCCTCTAGGGTGAATACCATGGTTGAAATTTTGAGATTTTTGAGCAAGATACCTTTACTTCAAGATGACATCTCTGGGGACGTCTATGCACTTTTCAACAGGCAAGGCTAAACCAAGTTATGCACATATTACAAAGGGATGGCTGCGTAACTGAATCTGATTTGTATTCATTATATAGAGCGGATATTTACATTAGCAAATTACCATAACAAGCTGTATGTCGCTCCTTTTATAGTTGTGGGGTCTGGATTAGCATCTGTGCTGGTACTCGTGCCCTCTTTTCTGAACTAGGGGCAATCCAATGGCCTGTTTCAGCTACTGTACATAATATACAGACTGTGAATAAGTAATTTGTCCAAAAAAAAAAAAAAGAAAATATTGAACTAACCCTTAAAAGTGCTAGCTTGCCAAAGTGAATGCTTGTTAGTTCCCGTATGTCCTCTTTTTTTGTAAAGTAGATAATAATAGGAACAAACTGTGAAAGAGGAATCATTGCAGCTTATTACTTATTATTTACACACTATTAAGTGTGAGTTGCTGTCATCAAGCTGTCAGTGAGGCTTACTGAAGCTAGAATTGTAAAATGCATGTCATAATTTGCTCATCTTGGGACAATCAATAATCTTGGCGAGCTCCATTGTACTATCTACTGCCAACTATTGGAAATGCATGTATTTACTTAAGTTTGGTCCAAAGTTAAAATAAAACGATAAAATCAATGACCATATAGGGCCTTAACTCATTAAGAAACTGTGACCTCATCAGTTTCCATCCTTGATTACAAACTAACTAGCCCACATCTTCATTTCTTTATAGATCAGATATGAACTCATTCACGTGTGTACTCATTCACTTTGAAACAGTGCCCAATTTAAAAGATTAAAACAAAGGGACTCTTTACATCACATGACCAGATTTTTCTGGGACCTTCATATGGCAACTCTCGGAAATCTCGGGACTCTGATAACATGTGTCAGCTAGCTGTGCTACACTCTTTATAGTGGTTAGCCTTGCTCCGCTCTCATGTATTGATTAGCTCCTCTCCACTCCAAATTTTTGTTCGTTTTGCATTGTTCTTGGTGATTGCACAGAAGAGGTAAGTTTTTGAATCCATGAGGAAAATTCTTGTGTAGCTCTGCTTTTTTTTGAAAAGTGCTCACTGATATTGCAGAGTCAATCTGTGAATTTACAGCCGCCATTAGGGGCTCCTAATGTTGAAAGCAGGGAATATAATGGTTATTGAACACACAGCGTAACGGCTGGTGTTATTCACCCTCTTGGCTCTTGGCAGCCCGAAGTACTGTGAAGCCAAATGTTAAATCAAGCTTATTTTTATTAAATTTTCTTTTTTTATTTTATTTTTTGTTCATTCATTTGTGTACTTTTCAAAGAAAAAAAGGCTCTGAGAATGTTCTCAAACATCTTGGGGGCTCATCACCATCCTATCACCACTTGTTTGTTAATGGCAAGAGATGTGGGTTGATAATTACAAAGAAAAAGAGAGTAAAAATGCACCACAAGGCTGCAGTTCCGGTCTCTCCAAAGGTGGACGAGCATTTCATTTGAAAACAAATTAAAAAGGTTTTAATGGCCTGGTTTTACCGCCCTCCGAGCAGCACTTGTGGCCACTGAGGCGTTGTAGCCGTCTTCTATTGTGTTCACTGCCTGTATTTCTCACTTGCGCTTTATGTCTCTGCCATTTTGCTGGTAGAGAGGCAAACTGCGCTCCCTTAAAGGGTGAGGAACTTTCCAGATGCTATTATTGAAGTAGCCAGAGGTGTAATTGTGTAATACGTTTAAAAAATAGTGGTGTCAATTGCTAGGTTCTGCGGTAGTGGCCTTAAAACTGTGATAGATCAGCTACTTATTAAAATAAACTGTCATTATTGCCCAGCATACTTTGGGGCAGGTCAGCTGCTGACAGTATGGATGGGGAATTGGCAAAGAACAACACATAAGAACAAAAACAAATGAATTTAAAAAATAAAACTGACTCATACAAATTCATGCTAAAGCACTCATACATAGGACTATATTTAAATTAGACACACGGGCCTTATTTCAGAAATCGCATAATCGATCTGTTTGATATATCAATCATCTCAGATTTTTCCTCTGCTCTGGAGTGCTGATAACAGACTCCCCCAATAGACATAACAACAGATTGATTGTTTTACTAAAAGCTTTCGATACCAAGTGGGATGTCAAACATGCACATTTGACTTCCAATACATATCTGTGGTTGTGACCCTGATTGTCTGTGAGATTATCAATAGGAATTTCGCATAAACTACAGTTAAAGAACTGTGAGACGATTTTCCAGCATTAAATCATTATAACTCATAGTCATGGACATTTAATGATGCCTTGTTCCAGCAATGGCAAAGTTTTTGATAGGGTGCAACTGCGCAATAGAAGGCATTATGGAGAAAGAAAGGCTTTGGCAATTGTGTGCTGGGGAAGAAATGAAAGTAGAAATTGCAAAGATACATATCCACTTTTACCTTTGTTGGGCCAGAGCAAGTCTATGGTTAAACTGCAGTATGCGGCAGAACATTTGATAGTGACCATACCAACACGTGCGTGACTTTGCATTCTAGTTTGATATAACATATAGATACTACATTGATTTTGGAGATGCATTACAGATGAAAAAAAAGGACAGAATTCATTATGTGAGAGAGATTTGACATTACATTTCAATGCATGGTGTGAAGTTATCATTCATAGTGAGGATACGTTATTTTATTTGTCAGTCAACAGCATCCTCGCACGGAGGTAATGCATTATGACCACCTGCCTAATATGCTGTTCGTCCTCCGCATGCCACCAAGATTGACGTTCCCATAAACATTCCAGCATTCGCACTCCCTCCACCACCTTGTCATCTCCCCACAGTGCATTCTGGTGCCATCTTTTCCCCAGGCAAATGGCGCCCACATACGTGGCCCATGTATGTGATGTAACAGAAAACGGGACTTATCAGACCTGGCAGCCTTCTTCCATTGCTCCAAGGTTCAATTGTGATGTTCGTATGCCTATTGCAAGCATTTTCAATGGTAGTCAGGGGCTAAAATGAGCACTTGGACCGGTCTGCAGCTACAAAGCCCAATTCACAGTAGGGTGCAATGCAGTGTGAGCTGTGATACCTCCCGTTACAATCATTACATTTTTTTCCGACTTGAGCCACGGCAGCCCTTATGTTGATTTGCACCGGAAGGGATAGCCTTCATTGCCCTACACGTCAATGAGCCGGTTTGTGCCTCCCCAGGACGCTGTTTGTAAGTACTCAACACTCCTCACTGGGAGCACCCCAAGAGCCGTGCCACTTCAGAGATGGCCAGACCCAGTCATTTGGCCATAATGATTTGGCCCCAGTCAAATTTGCTCAGGTCCCATTTCTCCTGCATTCCCACCACACATTGGCCATGAGTACCAGCTGTTCTCTTACCATCTGTGGTCTGTTTGCAGACACTTACGTGCTCCATTATACTGTGACAATCAATGGTATATACAGATATGCAGGATATATAGCAAAACAAGAGTTTCATAGCAAAACGTAATATATCCATTTGAAGTATTTTTGGAAAAAAAGGTAATTTTTGTCATAAGAAAGCTCTTCTATTTTTCCTATTTGTTAATGTCTTGCTGAACAAGTTAAAACACAACAGTATCATGTAATTCAACCAAAGGATAATATATTATGTGAAATGCTTAACTTTGTTGTTATTTTTTGGCATAACACAACATATGCCGTACACAGAGGTGTCTCTTTGCAAAATACAAAATATCCATTCCTTCAAACTGGGGCTATAATCAACTACTTTTGTCAATTTTTTGTCATGGTTTTACAACCCAGATCATAGCAATGTGAAGGTAAATTAAATGCATCCCAAAAATCTGCCATAAAACACGCACAAACTGCCCTCCCTTCCATGTTTGACAAACGTCGATGTGGCAATGACATGGCAAGAAAGAACATTGATGGAACCAAAACATGACAGTATGAGAAAATCGCGATGAATTATGCACATGCAAATGACAGTCAGGGAATCGAAAAAAGATTCTCAACACTGCAGTCTTTGCTAAGAATCTGCAAAATATGTTTACCACCAACTTTCCACACTTTGAAAACTTTTATTTTGTTAACACAGGCGTTGTTGCATTCTTGATGAGTAAGAATGTTGAGGGTACTTGTAATTTGCAATTTGATGTCAAAGGCCTAACAGTCAATATCCATGTTTCTGTAATTGTAATACTCCTCCTCGTGAAGTACACTGTGTGGCCAAAGACTCGATCAACAGGGACTGCTGATGGGAAACACAAACTGGAAGGATAAATTAAGCTTTCACAGAGCATGCCACTGCAAAAAGTGATTTTCAAGAAAGGGAAATTTACTTATTTTAAGACTTAAAACACTTATTTCTATCACCATTTTCTTAGTAAGATAAGAAAAAATTTTTCTTGATTTGAGTTATTTTGACTACCTTGCCAATGGGGTAAGTAAATTTCACTTGACAAGTCTTAAAATAAGTAAATTTCCTTTTCTTGAAAATCACTTTTTACAATGCAGCAGAGAAAATGACAACCTAATTTTTTTTTTGCCCAAAACAAGAATCGTTAACAATCAGAGCCTGCTGGCAGTTTGGGCTCCTCCATTGCCGATTGGTTGCGTGGATATATGGTACTTGTTGCGTTTTGGAATGAAAGCTAAAGACCGAGCTTGTCAAACACTGGGATGCATCGCTGTTTGTAAGGACAGAACATGGCATGACCACTGGCCCGCCAATGACTATCTTTTTGTTGTGCGACGCACAATGAGAAAGCCAATGGATTGCAAGGATGAGATCAGTAGGCTACTGTAAACAGCAGTGGGAATATGATACCAGCTGTGTGTGATGCTCACAATGTATGAAAACTGTGTCAGTGGATCAATATCACCTGGAAAGACTGGGGCAGCAGAGTCAGTACTGATAAATACATGGTCCTCGCACAATTTTATTCTGGTACAGAAAGGGCCATGCTCAAAATATTTACAGACATGTATGTCTATACTTGCATATGTTCAAAAATGCATACGTACTTACTTACATACAGGTGTTCATAAATTCAAAGTAATGCATAACTAACACAAATTCAGGATCTCACTTGTGTGGAAGCTGCTAATTGAAATGAAAAAAAACTGTCACTGGTTTATTCCAAAATCCGCCCTCTCATGGTTACATGGATGCCAATTGCGCATGAACCTGCAAAGCTGCCAACTCCAAAAAGCACTGGCATGGTCTGGACGTACATATATTAGACAGTTTTGTTTGAGCGGTTACATCATACGGAACAGTCCTATCTCGAAGACGACATCAAATATTGTGTCTTTCCTGAAATACCATGCTGATGAACAGAAGTTGCCATGTGCTGCTGATGGGTGATTATCAAAATTCCTGGGCGACTCAGGGCACTTAATTAATTATTATTATGCTTTTTTAAAACTGTAAATTATGATTCATTGTATGAAATTGTGTGTGTGTTTGTATGTGTGTGTGTGCTCGTGCGTGCGTGCATGTGTGTGTGTGTGTGTGTGTGTGTTTGTGCGCATTTACTCGTGTGTGAGAGTAGGAGAGTGGGAGAACGTTCCATAGCCAACAAGATATAAAGACAGAGCTGCCTTTCCTCCCCTCATGAGAAAAGATAAAAAAAGAAATAAGGGAATGGAATATATACATTTTTGTGTATTGATATTATCATGATTGATTATTACACTTTATTTATTCTGAAATATTTATTTGAAAATATGCTTTACCGATGAGGAGCAATTGGTTTTTGAAATTGAGCAATCGAGAGGAAGAGAGAGACAATGAGAGAGAGAGAGAGAGAAAGAGAGCAAGAATGTGAATTTTATAACAGTCAGCCAAATGAACCCTCTTACAAAGACTCCATTACTGGAACCCGCATGGACCCTTGGAGGATGGCAATGCCTAAGAAATCCCATTTCTTTCATATTCTGTTCTGAGCTACAGGTACATCCGAAAGAACTGGAGTTATTTACCTCCAACCCCCACTCAGAAAAAGTTGGGATTGTACAGGAACGCTCACAAAAACGAAAAAAAAAAAACCATTGATCTCTGAATTTACATTAACTTGTTTCTCATTGCAGACAGTGTAAAGGCCAGATAATTCATGTTTGGTCAACGTTATTGCATTTGTAAATACATGGGCATTCCTGCCATTCAAGCCTGCAGCGAAACAGCAGATGTCAGCTGGAGGTTCTTGTCATAATTTGGTTCGAAAGCAGTATCCATGGAAAGCCAAGTCCTTCAAGAGCCAAGATGTATTGAAGATTGCCAATTTGCTCACAAATGTGTTAGAAAATTTTTGATAGGTTTTAAAACAATATTCCTGAAAGTTAACTAAGGAATGGAAATATTTTATCCTCTATGGTGCAGAACATAATGAAAATATTCAAGGAATCTGGGGGAATTTTTTGTGCAAAGTACAAGGGCATAAGCCTAGGCTGAATTCTTGTGATCCTCGATCACTCAGACGGCACCGCATCAAGACCCGTTAGTTATCCATAAGTAATATGTTTACATGGGTGAAGGATTACTTCAGTAAACCTTTGTCAAGGACCATCCAGACTTTCATCTGCAAAAATTTTAAAAGTCATGTTCAGTCAATGTATAGGGTTGTGATTGCTTACACTTGAAAGTACACTAAGACTATTGCTGCACCATATGCTGTCCTCAACAACTTCTCCAGGGACCCCATGTGTATTTCAACCAGTCAGTAAGCATTACAAAGACATGGCTAAGAAAGAAGGAGAGTGTGGGTGCTGCTCTGTCCTACGTGCAGTCCTACGGTGGCATAGTGGTTAGCACTGCCGCCTCACAGCAAGAAGGCTGTGGGTTGTGGCTTAAGATTTGTTCACTGAAAGAACTGGACGTGATTACCCTGGAAACACTTAATCACTTGGTGTTCTCAGTGAGCCCAGTCTCATCCTGAAGTGTCATATAATGATGTCACCTGACCAAGCATCGACATAGGATGAAACAGGAGACTTTAACATCTTTATTTGGTGCCAGTTTAAAACGATCCCTACCCCATAACCCCTAAGCGTCTAATAAGGAAGCGAAATGCTTCCTATTTTGTTGTATATCGACACTTTATGACGAGTTGGGATTAGAATGTGTTGCTTGAGGGCCTAAATATTCAAGGGGTGTTGTGAAAAGGAGTGGCAACACTACAAAATGTTACTTTACTGTCCCATCAAGTATGTTGCAAGGATCGAAGTTGACGTAAATGTTTATTTTGAAAAATCTATAAAATTCATGTGTTGAAACATCCAATAACATGCTGTTGTATGTATTATTATATTTATTATTATTATTATTGTTGTCATCAAAGTAATACTGGTCAAAGATGACTAAAAGCAGTGATTTGTAAATTTTCATCATAATTCAACATATTTTCCCAACTTTTTTGTGATTTAGGATTGCATTTTAGCATTTTAAATATTATCTAAGGATATTACTGTGCTTTTTGATCAAGATTTGACAAAGAGGCTCAATGGATGTACTTATAGACATTTTCAGGTATTGTTAGGGCGTAGAATTATCTGATCACTCAAAATATACTGAGTACAAATGAAAACGCAACACGTGAAAAAAGTCAATATTTAAGTTCAAATGAACTTCAATATAATTTGTATACAACAAGAACACTACAGTGACGTCACCCGACATGCCAGGTGCAAGAAATGCGAGAATTTCAAGTTAACTGTAACGCTAGGCAATTTTTTGCAAAAACGCAACATCTTGTATGCACACTACGGGAAAAATGAATTTCACTCTGAATTTGTGCACACATTGCCTTTAAAAGCATGTGAATCCGAATAAAATTTCACTCCTTCACTGATACTTGTGAAACGTGGACAATATGCCGCGACTTACAGCCCCTGCACAGGAACGTGCCATAGGCATGCTTCAAATTGGCGCCAGCACCAGGGAAATTGCCAGACGACTACACTGCGCACACACAACGATCGCAAGACTCCATCAAAGGTTTCTGCAAACGGTGAGCACTCGGGATCGTCCTCGACCGGGTCAACAACGTGTGACAACGGCACGTCAGGACCGTCAGATTGTACGGGATCATGTCCGAGACCGAACACTACCAGCGACAAGAACGGCTGCTCAAGTCCAAGGACGACGTGGATTCATTCACCCCAACACCGTATGGAACCGTCTGCGAGCTGCAGGCCTGCGTGCACGACGTCCTTATTTCGGCCCCATATTGACGGATCGTCACAGAAACCAGCGTCTACAGTGGGCAAACAGGCACCAGAATTGGCGACTACGACAATGGCACGGTGTCATCTTTTCTGACGAGTCACGATTTCACTTAAGGAACGCAGATGGCCGTATACGTGTTTGGCGGAGACGTGGTGAACGTTATAACGCCGATTGTGTCGTTCAAACGGACTATTGGGGTGGTGGCAGCGTTATGGTGTGGGGTGGAATAAGCTGCCGTCACAGAACCCCTCTCCATATCTGCAGAGGAAGGGTGAACGGCGTCTACTACCGGGACCAGGTGCACCAGAACCATGTTGTGCCGTTCTTCAACCAATACCACGATGTCCACACGTTCCAACAGGACAACGCTAGGATACACACTGCAAGGGTGTCCATGCACTACCTTGCTCAGCAGAACATCCTCGTGCTTCAGTGGCCAGCTCTGTCACCCGACCTCTCCCCTATCGAGCACTTATGGGATGAAATTGGACGACGTCTTTCTCGTCAACACCAGATGGACAACATCCGAGAACTTGAGGTTGCCCTTGTTCAGGAGTGGAATGCTATCCTTCAGAAAACTATTCAGAGACTGATCAACTCCATGCGACGACGATGCACCGCAAGTGTCAATGCAAATTGCGGTCACACCCGTTATTGACTTTCCTGTTTGACCCCTACACCAGTTAAACCTCTCTCGCGCATTAACATTATCGTGAATGAAATTGAATGATGTTTACATGTCTTCTTAAATCATTCATTATCTCAAATACATCATATGTATATACTTCACATATCAATCCGTGGAGCTATTCCAGATTTCATGAGTGGTGCATTTTCATTTGTACTCAGTATATAACCCCTCCCCCGAACCCCTCTCCCCCTCCTATTCTCATCCCAAAATGCTTCAGCCAGACAGTTTGATCGATTTTCATCTGGGATGCTGGCTTAGTCAACTGAATAAACAAGTTACACTAACCGCACGGTCCCTACAATAAAATCAACTGGAGTGAGAGCCAGGAAATGGCGAAGTAGGGACATGCTGTCGGGTGACGTTAATTGCGATTTCATTTGCATGCCGTTTTTGTTTTTGGTAACAAATTCAAATGATGTCTCCGGAATTAAAATGTAACACAATTACCCAAACTTGTTAATATTTCGTCTCACTGCTTAATGTAATTCAGAACAAACATATCATTAGTATGAGAAGGGTTTATATACCTCCTCTTCATTCTTCTTATTCTTAAGTCATAAAAGAATAGTGAAACAATGGCCACCAATTAATATGGACAAAGGAATGTTTTTTCTAAATACCATGTGAAGCTCAGTTTGTCATTGTTTACTCCATTATAAGATGGCCTCAGATGATAAGCTGAAATGTAAAGTGCCACGAGTTGCATCCCTCTCCATCCCTAAGCTTGCTACTTATTCTGTCTCAGTTTGTTTATAATATTGAACGCTTTTTATAATGTCATGTATTATTGAGTTCTAGCATTTTGTGCCTCCACTTCTCATATTTTACTCCAAGCCTTCAACTCTTCAGTCTAAACAAATAAAAGCATGAATATGTAATTTTGGATAATGCACTTCAAACAGATAAGCCCAAAATAATATTCCAGTGGCTTCATATCAATGTGGGGTTTTTTTCCCCCTTTTTGCACTTCGGAAAATGAAATTTTGTAAATAAATTTTCACTTAATTCTTCCTATGAAGCTCCTCAAGATTTATCAGCGGATGACAGTATGCATGTCGTTAAGGGTTAGTGGTAAAGAACATTCACGTTGAAGACAATTCAGTATCAAGAGCGGCTGTGACTTTCACCCCTTATTGACTGTAACTAAATAGCTGTAGGAATAGAAATGGTCCTCATTGACTGACCCGCCAATAAAAACTTCCCTGATGCAGCCCCAGAGTGAAGTGGCTGGAAGCAAGAAGAGCTTTGATTTAAATCACACTAGAATTAAACTGATTTGCTTAACTACTGAAGTGAGAGGAAAATAAGTGCAATTTGAAAAGGGAGCTCTCTTTGAACATTAGCGTCACTGAGAGAGGTCTTTTAATTTGAAGTCATAAGTCACTAGAAAGTACAGATCTCAATCCTCTGTCTGGATCAACTGCTGTGCACTGCTACTATTGAGAAAGCAAATGATTCCTTGCCTACTTTTGGAAACTTCCCAAAAAAGGTACCATTTACAAGTATGCAGTGAGTTCATAAGTCACTGTATTGTTGTTATGTTATATTTATTTGTTTACAAATGCACATTATTCCAGCTCCCGCTGGACATTAGATCTGCTCAGTGGCGGTCCTACAGGAGGGGCAAAGACACGTCCCTTTTAGTTCTGGCTAGATCTCAATCATTTTCCTTTATTGACGTCTTCTCCAATTATCGTAATTGGCTACTGAAGACATGGTTTTTCACCGTATGAGATCTAACAGCGATGAAACCATTGGCTAAATGCAGTGCAGGAAAATAATCTGCTTATTAATTGGCCAGTGCTTCGCATGATTGAACTGGTCCGTGTTCCAATGAAACGCGGACTCTCACTCCCGGAATTTCATGGGTTGATTGAAAAAAAAAAACAGTGGCACTCGGCACTAGGTTATAAAAAGCGTGCGGCTCAAGCAATTAGCGAGAGTCGACAGGTAGGCTATGCAATTTTGAATAACGTAGATTTAAATACAGCAAATACACGTCCAGATGAATGATTGTCATCTTACCTAATTGGGGAGAAAAAGCAGCACCTGTTAAATGCGGAGCGCTGTCGGAATGAACCTTTTGTTTATCATAAAGATGACTGAGAACAGGTCAGGATTAATAATTGTTTTTAACGGCTGTTTTGTGCAACCCAATCCTCTGTTCCGCCACTGTGCTGAATTTAACCCGTGATTTGATCGCTGTTAGATCGCATGTGGAGAGAAACCGTGTCTTCAGTTGCCAATTACAATAATTGGAAAAGACATCAATACAGGAAATTGATTGAGATCTAGGCAGGACTAAAAGGGACATGTCTTCGCCCCTCCTGTAGGACCGCCACTGGATCTGCTCTCTACATTTCTGCTTTCAAATCCAGGCTAAAAACCCACCTTTACTCCCTGGCCTTCCTCGCTCCCTAACCATTTACCTTCGGCTCATGTCTGTGTGGTGTGCCCTGATATTGAAGGCTCCCCTTTTTTTTTTTTTTTTTGTTTTTGACATTTTGATGTCATAGTATTATTGCATTGTATAATATTTTGTTATTTATCCACTCATTTAACATTGACATTGTTCAGTTACTTTGGTCAGTGTATGCTGTGTGCAAATGTGCTCTATAAATTAAACTTACTTACTACTTACTTACTATTCGTACCAGGGAGGAAAATTGCAGTATTACATTAAAATAAAATACGACTGTGAAGCTAACTTCCCAAAGGCAGCGTAGTGGGCCCATTTTACCATAGGTCCACAAAGTAGTTATTTCTGCACAAAAACACAAACCACTGCATTTTACCCCAGACATAATGTGAACTGAATGATTCCAGGACATGAAATCACTGTGTGAAAATATTAGTATTTTATGCAATATTGGATTGGTAATGACTTTATCCCCCATAAAGTGTAACATTAAGTATATAATAAAATTCACATTATGACTGGTGTACACAGCAGAAATGAAAGGATATTTAATAGCTTGCCAAGGAATTCTCTCTGTTTTGTTTAAATTATACAAATTTGAGTATATATGTGAGCAAAGTTTTAGTTCTATTTTTTTCTTCTTTTTTTTTGTCAAGAGAAGGAAGGCCTCAGAAAAGACCAGCCAAAAATAGTTTTTCGTGGCTCAAGGGCAAATCAAGCATCCTTTATTTGGCTGTCATATTGTGTCAGAAAGCGAAGCTGACCCCATTTTGTAAGCTCCTTCATATGGGATCAATAGTCTGCATTTGCTTGTGACATTGACCTACATTAAATTGAAAATCCATACTGCGGTATTGGAGAAAACTAAGAGAATTAATTCTTGCCGTGCGATGTGACATACAATCAGATTGCGTTCAGGAAACTCATATATTTAAGTCTGTACATTTCTGGAGGTCAGGGAGAGTTTGACAGGACAGCTCACGGTGTGGACTTTTTCATTAGCACCACTCAGATGTTATGGCCTACAAGAATACATGTCGCAGATATAAATTGGCACTCAACAGTATTCCACAAAAAACTGCAACATTGTCGTCGCATGCAATCAAAAGATTTTGGAGAGGATGTAGAAATAAGAGACATTCACAGATCACTTGACAGACCACAGTGACTCCCTTACAGTGCAAGCTCAGTTTGACCTCACAGATTCCGTGAATCTGGATTTTGACGATGCAAATATGGGTGTTTTTTTAAAAGAGAAACATTGAAACATTACATTCTAGCTGTAGATATCAAACTTGACAATCTGCCTTGTTGAAATTTAAATTCAATTAGATTGCAACCAGAAAGTGAGAACTGAGCCAATGCACAGCATACAGTACGTCAATAACAATGCGGTCAAAAAATCACTGTCAGCTCTTTCAGTTTTATTGTTCTGTGTGCAACTTTTGATGCAATTACCCAAGTGGAAAAAAAAGAAAAAAAAAACATCACTCATACATCACTCAGGAGATTTAAGCAAAAACTGATCATAATGTCACGCGTCATTTACACAGGGATATTCTCTCAACCATGCTGTGGATTTCTGACCTGGCTAACTAGAAATAATCTCACTATGTTGCGATATTAACCCTGACACAACATTGCGGCAACATTATGAGTATGCTTTGTCTTTGAGGGGCTTCTCCTCTGTTGTCTCATTAGTCCTCTGCCACCTGGAGGGTTGGACTGGGGACTGTTGATTTAGACTGTGTCCATGCGTGTGCAAGTGCTTCTGTGTGTGCGTCAGTCCGTGTGACCAGATCATTGCATTTTTAGTATGTCCTTATCCTCTAGTTCTCCATTTAGAATGTTTTGTGTCTGTCTGGCCATTTTCACGTGCATCTGTCCCTGTGTGTGTGTGTACTGTCTTTAGCGAGGGACTTAGGCAATCTCTGACCGGCGTCTTCCAATCAGAGTTCTGCTTGGCTCTTACTAGTCCAGTGGGGGTTTCTTGAAGATGGCTTTGAATTGATAATCACCTATCGTCATTAGTGAGCCCTCCTCCAACTTGCCCTTGAGTTAATTTTCTAATTACTTGATTATAAATCCAAAATGATTCATTAATGTTATCCTAGAGCTCCCTAATAGTTTACATCACTCATTAATTACGACCAGATCTCTCCAATACTAAAAGGGAGAGCTTTATTTCAGTGTTTTATCTAGCTTGGGTTTGGATGATGTTCACTTCAATGATGCTTTCTTGACATGACTGAATAAGGCAATATTGCCAAATTTTGGAATGCTACCTTAATTACTACTGCTAACATTTCATTCAATCAACAAATTTCCTGCATATCAAAAATTATATTAATATTAATGAACAGTGGTTCAATCTTTGACTTTTTCAATTTTCAGATGATTGAATTTGAAAGCACTGTTATATGAGGTAAAAAAAAAAAAAAACAAAACAAAAACCTGTTTTAATTTGTGTATTTATTTCAATCTACAGTACAGGCCAGAAGTTTGGAAGCAAGGCCAAAACAGGCCAAAAATTTGGAAGCAACTTCAAGTTTTTGTTCACAATGCCTTTTTTAAAAACCAGTATGAAATCTATGGATTCTGAGATGTATTTACTGCATGATTCGACTTTTCTTCCATTGATATGCACCAGTTTCTTCTAATTACCTTTAGATAATATATAAATTGATGTTACCAGACCATTGCTGAATAAATTTTAACAAAAGAAAGGCTTAGTTTTTGGGTTAAGATTTGCAAGAGTCACAACTTCAGTGAAAAAGTAAAAAAACAAATCACAGTTTGCATTATTCACTTTATGTCATGGTTAACAGCCCACCAGATGTCAACGGCAATATGGCTCGCACTAGGACCACGAGCCTAGTAATATGGGCCTAATATTTTGAGTAAAAATTTATTCTGATAAGTGACTCTTTATAAAATAACCATGTTTATTTTGTGGCAAATTATGCCAATGAAATTATGATCTTTTTTTGTACTAATTTGATCTTGCTTCCAAACTTTTGGCCTGTAGTGTATAATATGTGAACTATGTAGAATTTATTTCAGCTCTTTTTACCATCCAAGCCTTTATGGACTGCTTGGCGATATGTACTGTTAACCACAGGTAGTTTTACCTCCATTTATCTCGCAGGACAGGATAAAGGGATGGGATTGTCAGTAGTCTCCACATATTTCTTTTCCCTGCCCTCCATAAGTTCTCGGCCATGTGTTATTTTTTTGCCATCCATTAGCAACATTCAGATGTACTCCGGCAAATAAAATTACAGAGGTATGTTTCTCAGACAGATGGACGTTATTGGCGTACAGTCTGCAACGGTACTTACCATCACCTTCCGCACTGATGTATTTTGACATTTTAGCATCCTGTCATGCCAGTCATAATTATGCTTTCAGGGAAGTGTCCGACCGAAGCATTAGCATCTCCCTGTATTTACGTTAGAGTGCATTACCGTTTCCTAGATCGGAGTTCAAATCTTGAACATTTCCTGTGGGGATCACAGTGTATTGGGAGTGTTTGGTTCTTCCATGCCAAGCATTTCCTTTGATGTTTGATCCACAGCAAGAGCCTTTCTGTGGGAATAAACGTGAAATTGCCAAAAATCATTTCTATTTTCCGGAAGACTCTTGCTCTATAATTGTAATATCCAAGCAATGTTTGAGTGATAAGAATGAATATCGGCTGTGTATTCCTGGTCCAGTGATGCAAGACTGTGGGCTGTTTTATGATTATGAATCAGCCAGTTCCTCATTTTGTCATGCAAAGCGTCACATTTAAATCGGTATTGTATT
This sequence comes from Gymnothorax reevesii, assembly GCA_029721435.1. Lineage (NCBI taxonomy): Eukaryota > Metazoa > Chordata > Actinopteri > Anguilliformes > Muraenidae > Gymnothorax > Gymnothorax reevesii. The sequence goes on along the minus strand of CM056587.1, from coordinate 53,762,462 downwards.
CCTCTCAGTTTTCTTTATTAATTTTTTCTAATTTCATATTCTTAGTCACAAGCAAAACATTTTGTTTTCATTGTTGAAATATTTCCTTCCCCAATGGTAAGCAGTAACAGTTTTTAAATGTCAAAGAAATGCATAGTGCAATGAGAGATAGAATAGATGAGATCATGTTACACTATGTGGTGTATATGTACGTTTGTATCTATGAAGCCCTTGTCCGTAATGTTTTACAAGGGATCTATTACAACGATTATAACGACGCATTCAGTAATTAAATCCCCCGTTATAGGCAGATGTAATACATTATAAGTTGGATGAAGAAACTAAGATTAAGTCAATGCAAGAACTACAGATAAATACAGATACAGATGAATATTTCTTTGAAAATTTTTTTTTAAAAATGGGTAACTTTCAACTTTCAACCTTCAAAAGATGCGACCCATCTTAGAGAGTTCAATGTATTTTTCTGGTTCTGTGCTTTTGTTGTGGAACGTTTTGTGACTAAATTGCAGTTTGCCGGCTTTGTAGCTTTTAAGCAGCGTAGGATGGACATTTAGAGAACTAAAATATTATGGATGGTAGTTTGATAATCTCTGTGTGTCAGACATGGACAGTTCTACATTTCACCCATAAAAGAGTGGGTTTGTCTACATATTAAACAAATATTAAAGCAAGACTGAAGTCTGCTGCCCATTGGAGTCGACAGTTTCTTCCCTGTGCTCGCAGTTATTTTTACAGTGTAATAGATCACTCTTAGGCTTGCATCTCCTGGCCAATTCAGAAATAAAGATTAGTCTGAACCCAGTCAATTTATTTCTAATTTTCCTGGGTTATTGACGGGCTGGGGCCAAAATGACTCAGGACACATTTGAATAGACTCACAACCAGTCAGAGTATCGAAACGTGAGAAGCTCAGCACAGATGAGATGTAAGTTTGTTGATTCACTCTGAATCATAGTTTAGGGAAGCTAGCTAGCTACTACAAGAGGTAATACAAAGAGCAGCTTGAATCGTGACCTGCAATGCAACTTATATAAGTCCATACTTATATATAAGTATCTGCGATATACTATCATACAGTGGAAATGTGTATTTTTGTCAGACAAATAAATGCTTAAAGTCTTTTCTGAAAGACGTGGACATTGTGTGCTCAGACTAAAGTAGAAAAAGTCCATCCACACTGTTAACAGCAACAAATCCAAAAGCCGTCCTCAGTCATATTATGGGGTTGAGTCAGTCCTCTTGACAAGGGCAACTTGCACTTCTGTGAAGCCACCATTAATGCTAAAAAATGCTACGCAGAATTTAAAGCAACATATGTTGTCTCCAATATGGCACCTTTCCCAGAGACACCCATGGATGTTTGAATGAGACATTGAAAAACTCTATTTTGCGAGTATTACAAAAACCTTGGCTGTGTAATAAGAGGGTGTGGGTGCTGGACCAGGCTACCTGCAGTCCCAATCTGCACCCAATTATGACAACTAAGACCCCATACTGTTACACATCTTAAAACATTTTTGCTGGAAGAATGTCACAGAATTGCACATTAAACAATCATTTGATGTCTTCACTCTCTGAAAGCCGACTAAATGCTGCAAAAAGAAATGGCAACATTACAAAAGTGAATGATACTTGACTTACCTAACTTTTTAAAAAAAATTAGTAGCAAGAACCAAATTGAAATATGTGGTCATTTTGAAAATAGTCCATAAAATGTTTGGAGTAAAACATCAAATAATGTGCTGTTGTGTTGTCTTAAACGGAATACATGTCTAAGGTAATTTACAAGACATTGCATTTAAAATATCATCCCAACCTTTTCTGAACTGGGGTTGTATATATTTATATAATGTTTTTTTTGCATTATATATTGAACCTCTCAAATATGTGCACTTCAGTGCATATTACCAGCATAATAAGGTAAATGCTCAGACCAATTCTTTTGTTCTATGTGGTATTCCATCAACCGGAGGACTGATATGAAGCATCATCCAATATATATATATATATAAATATATATATATATATATATATACACCCCTTTGGTTTTAATGATGCATCTTGGGATAGTCCAATCTCTCATACGATGAAATATTATCATGACTAGCATTTCAATTCTGCAGCTTCACTATTAAATAATGTTCGGAAATTGAAAGCCCTTACCTAGTTAGGCTGAATTCGACTCCAGAACCCATTAGCTGGACATTAGGAGGAAATCTTTAAGCCCATCAGAATCTTAATGTAACAGCTTCCAAAAAGCCATGCATCATGCTATGCTATTCTTTCCACTCAACTGCACTCGAGCTCTGCTTTGAGTGACCTTTCCTCTGTTTCCACATTCTCCCAGTGCAAGAGGCATCATTTACAGTTACAGCCCATTCACCTCCCTAATCACCCTAATCATTGCTTGTGAAAGGCAGAACTAAGGGGAATAAACACATAAAAATACTTAATAAAATAATAATGATTGCTATGCTCTTAAGAGCAGAAGCCTGCGTGACGTGGTTTTGGGAGTACTTCAATTCCTCGTGGGGAAATGACAGGCATAATCTTCGCAGCAAAGGAAAGAGTTGTTTTTCACCCTTCAGTTCCAAACTACACCAAAGTAACTTCACTGTAACAAATCTGCCACACTGTATTTTTCCTCCAAAAGAAAACAGAAATACTGTTTGTCAGATATGTTACCAACAAATTAAGTCTAAACCCGGAGCCTCGATTCGATTTTTCTATTTAATTTCCACATAGTATGTTAATATGCCTATTGCATCCTATGACAGTCATGGTAATGAAAGTACTCTAACTGTATGTGCAGCCATATAACAAGACACAAGTTAAAATAGGCAGAATGAGAGACCAAGTCCAAAATGGCTGGAAACCTCACAGGGAATTTACTCCACGATTGGATAATTGAGTGGTTATCGGGCTGTTGGGTAGTTGATCACTTCTACACTGTATGTGGTCAGAGATCCAGGCACAGTAAATAATTTAATTCCACAAAGTCCCCCCCCCCCCATCAGCCAAATTTGGTAAATTGCTCTATTCTTCCACCAGGAAACAGACGAGTTTGAAGTCCATGTGAATGGAAGACAAACACAGCACAAATTTCATTTTCTTACTCTGGGACTTTTTAGCTCTCAGGATGTGGTGGTATTTGTCAGAGTTCACTGGTAGAGAGATGTGACAGCATATGCCACAGCTGTGTGGGAACCAGGTGGCCGTGTAGGAAAGTGGAATCAAATTCCCTTACATCATTCTGCACCGCCGTCTCCGGCAATCAGAAAAAGGTCACTCTGGGTTGCATTTCCTCTTCCTGAGTGGAGAATTATGTATATTTCTGGTTGCTGTTTTCCCATCTTTATTCATAGTGGCGTTGTTGTTGGCGACAACAGGCATGAAAAAGGTGGCATAAGAGATTATTATCTTGATGAAAATGCTCTCAGTCGACAGGGTGTGTTGAAGATACCTGAATCACATTTCTCTCCATCGGCTCGGGAGGCTAGAATAAATATGACAGGGAATATGAAATACTTGTCCATGAGGCCTGTTTCTGGGGCAAATTTATCGCTCAACATGAGCTTCTAGGAATTTGATTCTGTATTTTATAGGCTAAGGGTGATATGGCGTGTGCGTGAGCATGCGTATGCTATTTTTAGATCAAAAAAGGAACAAAACTTGCTTATTTATTTGCTTACTTGTTTACTTATTTGTTTTATCACTTTTATCAGAGTACAAGGCATTACCTCCAGTTATATTGCGTAGTTGTGTTGCCTCATTGTAAACATGATCTGCATGTTGATTAATCAACTCATTTGTTTGTTTGTTTCATAAAGTGTTTGCTTGGCAGTATCCCTAATGAAGAAGAACAGCTTGCAGAGTCGACATTTTACTTCAAAACATGCATTTTGCAGGTTTCTGCATTCATACCGGTGGATCATTGTTGCTGAAGTAACTCAGAGATTGACACCACAACCTGCTGGTCCAGTTTTTCCTGTGAAAATGCCAGTGAAATAGTAATGGGCCTAAAATATATTTATTAATTTATTATTCATTCATTCATTTTAGCTCAACTGGACCAAAGGTCCAGTGGTCTGATTTTCAGGTGGTCTTATGTTCCAGCTTGGTTGCCCAATTTTCGTTGTCGCTTGTCATTGTGCATAAACAATGTCTCTTAAAATGTTGGGCCAATGGCGCTGAAAGTTTGCTGACATCGTCCAGCCAATGAGGGAACCAAAGGTGACATAAATAAAGGCAATTCTTGGTCAAATATTCGCTGTCAAAATCTTTAAAATACCACTTTGATCCATTTGTCAATCATTTCTGCAGCCATTCAGCTAGAACATGGAATGTAAGTACTCGGCAGCATAACTCAATGCATGTTTCCCAAGTTTTTCTGAACATTGCAGTTTGACCGTGATTTGACCGAAAACGTCAGACCAAGAACATAAATTTCATAAATAGCTCCAAATATATTTTATACTGAAAGTACTTGACCACTGAAGCTGAAACTTTGCAGACACCTTCTGAAAAATGAGGACTCCAAAGTTAAATAAATCATTGCAATCTCTTCAAATATGCCTGCCATGACAGCATATTAAAATGCCATTTTGACCCATTTGAATAATTTTAGCAGAAATTCTGATGAAATTTAGTATCTTGGTTAATAAGCAGCATGACTCAACACACAAGTTTTTCTGCATTCTGCATTTTGACCGCGATTTCACCTCCGACATCAGACCAAGCCCTTAAGTTTCATAAATAACGATGTTTTTTTCCTGACTAAAAAAACTATATTTCTCAACCCCATGTTTTCAAATCATAAATTCAATGTCACCTGCAACTAATGATATTACATTAATACAACATAGAAAACATTGATCTGCCTTGGTGAGAAAAGTTGACTGTCATGGCCCGTGGCACTTTTTTTAAGGCCCCGCCCTCCAAAGGGGAAAGGGGGCATTATGTCGACACCATGTCCGTCCGTCATCCGTCTGTCATCTGTCGTCCGTTAACTTTTCCTTTCCGTGAGATAACTATAGAATCCCTCGTCAGATTGATGCCATTTCTTAACGGCATATTGGGAGTGGCTAGAAAACCAGCGTCGTGCGATATCTAATATGGCCGCCACAGCAGCCATCTCAATATGCCCTTGATCAACATACAGGCGGGGGCATATTCCACACTCTGCGTTGCTCTTGTTTTAATTTATTGTACCTGTTTTATTCCAATCATGGTTACTGTAGTTCTCTTCCAACTATTTATTTATTTATTTGTTTGTCTGTCTGTCAGTCAGTTTTTTTGATTTGTTCGTTTGCTTTTTATGTATCTATTTGCTTGTTTGAGATTTCAGTCAGATCTATTTTTTTCACCAGTCAGTGTAACCTAATGAGTGATTGTAAAAGAGGTTTGGTTTGAGAAGATCAACTTCTTTCACCGTTTGTAAGTGGGTCATATAAACTAAAAATAACTGCTGAGACACAGTATTTTGTTTTTAATTATACGATTGTATGAGATCTGAGACCTAATGTATTACAGGTGGTGCCGATAAAGTCAGTGATATCAATTTCAGCAAATATGAGTCCCTATTGGACAACAAAAAAGTAAGGAATCCTGGATCCTTCTAGTCAGCTTTGTCGTCAGCTCGCCAACAATGGTTACAGCAGACGGGCACAGTAAGCTCTTTAAATTGTAGTTTCCACAATAGCCTTAAATAACTTCTCTGACAATGCTGCATTAGAGGTGCCAAAATGAGACTCTAGGTACCGACAGCCTAGGCTAAATACTGCGAGTCTCAGTCTGAACTTGCTCTTCGTTTGTAAAGCATGACCTGTAGTGTTGGGAGGGACACCCAATTTCAGTTCGGCTAGCATGGCTGCAGGTGGCAAGGCATCGAGGTAATTGGAAACTGGACAAAGAAAAAAATCTATACGTTTAGGAGACATGGCATGTAAACAAATGTAATCTTCACCCTTATACAAAAAGAAGAATGAAAAAGCTGCATTTTTTTTGCCTTCCACGGTTGGCTTTTCCGCTGCAAGATCACGGTACAGCATAGAAAATTTTGTGTTTAAGAATAAAGAAAAATGTGAGCTCTGCTTTATGATGTCTGCATTCAGCATGGTCTATTTTACCTTCACTTTATTTTTTATTTTTATGTTTTGGCATAATTTGCGTATAATCTGAAAAAGGGCATGATTTGAGGCGAAGCAGAACTTGACACGAATTGACCGCTGCAGATTAAAGTGCACTGATCTGCGATTGAGCAATAACCGTACATTAACTCTGGGGTCGAAGCTTGCCTTAATTTCCTGAAAAGGCAATATGAGGGAAGGAGTGTAGTATATGTGGGTCAAGGTCACAGTGACAGAATGAATTCACTTTAAGACACTGAGAGAAAATGAATCCATTTTCATTTTAGGGCCTTCGGAGAGATAATCATACTTCTGTGATTGAGGGCGCTCTCTCTCTCTCTCTCTCTCCATCTCTCTCTCTCTCTCTCCATCTCTCTCTCTCTCTTTCTCTCTCTCTCTCTCTCCATCTCCCTCTCTCTCCTGCTCTTTGTCTCTCTCTGTCTGCCTCTCTCCTTCCTTCCTTCACGCTGTCTCTCTGCTCCCATTGAATCTTATCTGATTTTAATTTGAGGTCCGGTACTGAGGATGGAACTCAAGCCTCCTCATTTGCGGGAATCGGTCAGCGCAGAGCAATCAATCCTTGGCAAATTATGCGTCTCAGTGCCATCCTGCGAGCACGCTGCTTTTAACTGCGGCACTGACCGTACAAATAAAAGCGTGCACAGCGTTCAAATGGCCTGTTCTGTGCCTGTCAAAGAGCCTTTTTACGTTTCAGAGTTTGAGATAATTGGCTGAGTAAGTCACCATTTCAGAATACGTTTAAAATGTAACTAGATTAAAAAAGAGGGAAAGAGAGATTGATCGTGAGAAAGACCATCGATCAGCACGAATAAGAGAACAATAAAGATAATGGGAGTGATCTGGCATTTAGGAAAGAACCCACAGAGCTTCTGTATTCAGGATGCAGCCAGCATGTTACCACATTAGTCAGTTATAAAGTCGGACATGCCGATTATAAGGGTACTGACAGGAGAGTTGGGGCCTTTGTGGAGCCCAAAATGGCTGAAGCCTCAAATTAGCCGTAAAGTAATCCGTGGACTGAATGAGAAACTAATTGAGCGAAAAACTGCTGGTTTAGTCTTAAAAGTCTCACTATCAGTCCTGTCCGACATCCTGTGACCAGACACATCTCGCAGATCTCGTTTAGTTACCATTGACGCCTCCTTACTGACAAAAAATAACTGAATACACTTTCTCAACTTCATTTCTTAATTTTCATAAAATTGTGCAGTTCAGGTAGCTGGGTCCATATCCTTGAAATATTTAATGGAATACAGACATTTAATTGAGAGCATTGACCTTATTTCACCTGACTGCTGTATCAAGCATTTTTATTATTTCTGCTGATAACAGCGTATTTTCCATTAGGACTCCTGGAATGCAGGGCCATGACATCTTTATAGGATTCTACATCATGGAATTGTATGAATATCCCATCATCTGTGCTATTCTATACTATACTTTATACTGGGGGAAAAATGAATGACTCCAGCTGATTAGCACTTTTCCTTTGATGAAATTAATATTCTCTGAAGTATCACATTAAGATGGCGAAACAATGTAATTTAGGAGCACAGTGCTGTTATATGATTAATCCAGGATGATGTTAGCTCAATGTTATCTCGATTACTGATGGGATGACAATGGACTGTGTAACCACCAAGCTTAAAAGTTGTGGGGATTTTGCTGCTATGCATTAAAAACTTCAGCGTTAAAGTAACTTTGAAAGAGTTGATTTGGCTTTCAGAGGGTGCATTTGTTACCGCTGAGACCCAAGCAGTCGAAGTCAAATTTACATTGTGACCGGGCTATTGTGGGAGCATTGTTTTGAGGGTGGTATTTGGGTTTTGTGGATTATAATTTCCTCATATGTCACACAGTGTAAGAGAGGGATATACTGAACTATTTCTATGCTTTAACACCTTCTTGCCCTTTTCCTGAGATGTCTGATGACTTACCATGTCGGTTCTCCACATATATCCCTTTCTTCCTGTAGCCGAATGGAGAAACTCTGTCTGACGCCTAATTCATAAGCAACTGCTTTATACTGACTTAGCATAGAGGCACAGCTTGGCTGCGTTTGATGTCTTTTATTAAAACGGTGTTTCCGCTTGAAAGCTAGCAGCGTGGGACGGTAATATAGCGGAGGCTGCCCTGGAATGACGTGCACTGAACTATCTGTGCATCCTGCACTCTCTGTAATCTGGTGGACCTGAAACGCGCTCTGGCACATAATGGCTTCCTGTTCCACGGCCAGTGCTCAGCTTTGGTAGTCGCTTTCTCGTTCGCCTTACGCATTTATTGTATGGCTTTATGAAATACTGTAGAGAAACATCAAATACCAACAGGAGAGAGAAACAAAGAGTATGAAAGAATCTATAGCGATAACGATGTTTTGCGGCAAAGCTGGACTACTTATTTAATTTTTAGCAGCCATAAAACTGCATTTTCATATTACCCCGCTGATGGCAAAAGAAGACATATAAATAAATAGATTCCTTGTTCCTGCTGTCCCGTTCTTACTTTTTATTTTTCTTCACAGATATCCTTGCCACTGCCAAATAAAATAATGAGCATTTTGAAATATCACCATTCATACTGCCATAAGTGTTTGACAAAGCACATGCCAAAAATAAACGTGACAACAAACAGAGATGCTTGAATGTGAAAACATCTGCTTCTGAGACCAGCTTACGGAGCTAAAAACACAACAGCCTGAGAAGGCTGATAAGCCAAAATAGATTTCTCTTCAGGCTGACTGAAAAGTAATCTAAGGGTAAATGTAAGTCCATGACCTGGGCAAACATGAGCAAAACTGGACAGAGGCTGCACTAATGTGCTAGTACTATAACTATTTACTGCGACGGGCATCAAAGTGCAATTTGTTGATTTCTTTCTTTCTTTCTTTTTTAATTACTTGTGAAAGGGATTGGCAGCAGATAGGCAGGTTTTTTTTTTTTTGGGGGGGGGATGTGCCCCACATTTTTTATTGAAGTAGTAAATGCGTGTATTGAGTGGGTGGAAAGCCTTTTAACCAATATCTGATATTTCTAGCCGATAACTCCAATCAAGGAGGCTGATAGTAGAAGGGTCAAGAGCAGCACTGTGCACAGTTACAGAAAAGGGCCATCCACTCCGAGGACTATGACAGTAAACAAAAATGATACATGCATTAACATCAGCGAGCGAATGCATCATATAATTAGTGCCTTTCCAATGTGACTAATTTATTTTCAATGGCTGTCAGCTTTTACCATACAAAACTCTTTCTGAAACCAATCATAAATAATATAGTACTGGATGCTGTTATAGTTATAGTTTTGGTGTGGACTGTGCGATCCATATGAGTTTTTTTTTTTTTTTTTTTACATTTTTATTTATTTTTATTGTTATCTATTAGTTTTTTTCTCTTGGTGTGGATGACCCCTAAGACCTCCATTATCAAATATTATTGATGAGAAAATAGATAAATTCAAGCACTAAGCTTGGAACTACAGTTAGATTGTTGAAGTGGCATGCTGATAGTTGAACGTTTGTTCTTGGGATCACTAGCATAACCTCGTGGTGGCAGTAGGAGGGGTTGGGTTGAAGATATATTTAGTCCCTGCACCTCTGAAATGATTCTGACACCTCTGACTCCCATCAAAATAGCTTGCTTTGCAAGCGCATGGAGGTGTGCGCGAACCATACAAAAAGGGTAAACGAACCCTATGCATCGACACTGGATCATGAAGACCACCTCAGTTGAGAACATTTGAAATATGAAACCATATAAGTGAGCTTATGCAGTCAGGTTGGCTAGACGAAGAAGTGTAGCGTCTGTCTCCGGAACGTCTGCATGACTGCTCTTTCTGAGGCTTAAAGCAGCCTTTGTTTTTCAAATGTGTGCAGTTCCGTGAACCGTCCACAATTCATCATTACGGTGACGCCCACTCATCCTGCACACTGAAAATGTGCTCAGCATAGCTTATTGAGGATTTATACAGCCAAACATTTTCTTGGACAATCTGTTACTTGCAAGGGAGACCAACTTGCAGAGTAGTGAGTCCAAGTTTTTTTGAACACCGCAACCGGTGCTTAGACTTGATTCAGCAAAAAGGTGCTCGTGCTGTTCTGGTCTGGTTCAGTATAATATTGGACAGCACTCTGTGTATGAATAGCCAGTTCACTCGGACAATGTGGTTCTGAGAAGAAATTAAGCCTTTAATCTCAGACTTATTGAAATACTGTTCATATTCATTTCACTTGGAGTTAAAGCGTGCATGCTATGCAACCATATCACAAGACTATGTGACAGATTTTGCTCTCAAAAAAGAAATCCAATGTGATAAAGATTTTGTGGCAACACTGGATAAAGATAAAATCAAATTTAAGCTGCAAATGCCGAACATGAAACAATTAACAAACAAACAATAAATAAATAATTAAATACCAGGGGAAACCCATGTTACTTTACTGGGCTGATGGCTTTAGTAATCCCACGCTTTAGCATTGAAGAGAATTTAAAGCTTAGGGCAGAAAGCCCGGCAAGATGGTGGTAATGGCGCTGGACACAGCCTGGCTGGAGGGAGCTCCATTTACGCGGCTTTTAATGGAAAGCTACTGCAGTGTCACGTGTCACAGGGCGTCCATATGCTGGGCATTTCACACCCGCTCGCGATCCACTGCTTTGCCTCACCCCAGGTCATCTGCAGCCGTTGTTTTGACCTGGATATGCATTGGACTCGCTCAGTGTGACAGCTATGCCCATGAGAGCTGATTTCACATTGTGGCGTTAATTATTTGAAAAAAATCTAATTCAAGAATAAAAATTGCATGTGTCCATCTGTTTTTTGTGCATTTTATGCCATTGTGTGCATGTGTTGAGGACCTGTGCGTGCATATGTGCGTGTTTATCGACAGCTGGTGGACTGCCTGGCCACAAGAGGGACTAATCAGCGACACATTGTTTTGTGACCTCAGTTCCTGCCACGCACAAACTAAGTTGAAATTAGGAACTACTAAATTGCAATTCACTTTATGGCCAAAGAGGGAATACCAAGACAAGACACATACAATCACACAGGAAAATGCAAGACAAGACACCAAGAAACCCTCCTGTAGGCGTTTTGTAATGCAAGACATGAGCACCGTGTATTGAGTGAACGTCAGTATGTACAGCCTCGCCTGTATATCTGTGATGAGGATGCGGAATATCACAAGGATGATCGATTGTCATACGACTACACACATTCAGCACAGATAAAGACCTGTTGTGATAAAGGCATACAACTATAGACATGGCATGTTGCTCCCTTCTGAAGCAGTATCTCCAATCCACAAACTACAGCTGCCTGGATAGGCCTCTCCTTGTAAGAATACACTTAGATATTGAGGACTTTGAAGGCGGATTTATCAATTACTTTTTTTTATCTTCTTACCAAAAGCAAAATTGTACTATAAAATAGCCCAGCTGGGGCATGTGTAACATCTAACCAAACACATAACAGAACTTTTCTTCTTTGAGACCATCCCTTCCAAGGACAACACTCTTAGTGGTGTTGAGAGAACCTTTAGTCCACTACATCAGTCCATAAGTTCACTTGCTACGTAAATTTGCCTATTTCACATATCGGAACTTGTGACTGAAGGGAAAAGCATCTGAAAATATCTTAATGAGATTCAAAAAGCTCTCTCTCCCAACTCAATTCTCAAGCATACCGCCGCTATGTCACCTCGCTGCTTAGTGTGTCACCATCCTGCTATAAATATCTGAAATTAAAGAGACCTTTTTCATTTCTGTTGAAAACGAAAATTTTAAATGGTTGTAAAACCCGCACTTCTTGCTAATTCTTGGAGGGATGACCGAAAGTATATATTTCACAGACTAGCCATTATGACTTCGAAAGACAATTCAAATTAGGGATTCAATAATTGTGAGACAAAACACAGCTATTAATTGGATGCTATTATTTTTATCCATTAAAAAAATAATAAAATGTTTGATGCTCGAATGAACAGGGAAAGTTGTTGAAATGTTGATAACAGACTGCAGTTATTCGACAGTCTCTTTGTATGCACTGCACTTTGTAAGATTATCACCGAAACTGGATGGAAATATCCTCGGAAAAAAATTGCCAGTTTGCGCATCATCCTGACAGTTTTTGATTCATTTTATTTTGCGGTGTGAAAAAACAAAATTGCAATGTGTCATCCTAAGTATGTATTGACTCCTCACTGCAATATCCAAACTGTAAATCACAAAATTGAATCCATTTTGCTAGAATTTTCAAACAATATACAATTTCTTTGTATATTTTCTACAAGCAGAAAACATGCTGAATTAGAATTGCTTATGAGGGTGCATATGTGTATTTGAGAGTTTTCCCACATCTTTGCTCCCTTCAGCAGCAAACCCAGAGAAACTGGCCTGTACTGGAATTTAGTTATTTTTGCCTTGAGCATGATTCCCAGGAGGGAGGATAAAATAAAGGTAAATTATAGACAAAACACAGTACAAGTATCGCAAGAAAGTAGGAAACATGCACAGTCAGAGCAACGACATAAACATTATGTTGTGGATTAGAAAGCAAGTAGAAGCTTAACTTTGATTTAACTTAACGTTGAGAGTCCAAGCTTATTCTAAAATAACTGTGGTTATTCCAGGGAGGCGCAATGTTGAATTGCATTCTTTTTAAAAACATAATGAGAACAGCAGCCATCTTGGGGCCTGCAGGAAATTTCTTTTTCCAGCCTGAACCCTTAAAGTACTAAATACAAATAGTGTTGCTCAATGATGTAACATATAAAATTCAAAGCTGTTTAAAACCTATCAGGTGGCAGCTTGTTTAAAAGAGCTCCGAAACAAGTAGCTACATGATAGGTTTTTTAACGCCACAAGATAATTTAATTTATTTTTTTAAAAATTTTTTTCAGCGCTCAAGGGTTAAGCAGTCTAAATCAATCAGCAACCAAACTCCAGAGCAAAGTGAAAATGCTTATGTAAAATAAATAAATAAATAAAAAATAAAAAAAATAACAAAATGTGTGGAGAAGTCAGAAAATTACTGGCGAGGTGGCATAACTTCTCACCTTTTAATGCATGATTACCTACCACCAGTTCCAAAGTATGTTGCCTGAATAACAATTAAGCTATTTAATTATCAACAAACCAAATCCCATGTGTAAACTGAGTTGTATAATAACCAAGAAGTGATAACAGAAAGCAGACAGACCTAAATGGACTGTGATGTACATAATAATAATGTGAACTAAAAGTGCACTCGAACAGCGTGGACCTCCGCCAAGACCAGCGGTCCACTCTCCTTCCACATGCAAGTCAGCATGCACAGCCACCATGGATGCCACCATTGTATTTGTAAAATTGGCCATGATTCATGTGAAAACACTATTCCTCTTATTGTGCTGAGACTGTGATAATAAAGTTCACACATTCAGTGGGCTACATTAAACAAATATATATATTTTTTTTTTTCTCTCTCTCTTTTTCCTCCCCGAAGAAGACCCTCGAAGCCTTTTGAGAACGCTGCATGCCACACTGGTGGGGAAAAGCCAATAAAAATTGCAGGGGCACATTGCTGAATTCCCATTTTACTTACAAACCTTTTTTTTCTTTTTCTTTTTTTAAAGTGAGACGTCATACCTCTTGAATGCACTTTCACGCTCCAATTCAAAACTCCTCAAAACCAGACAGAATAAATATGCTGGCAATCTAAGTTATGGAACAAAATCCAGTTCAAGCAAATTTTGGATACATCAGACTTTAGTTAAGTTAATCCTTAGAATGAAGTACTAAGAAATATAGCAGCATAAATAATTAATTTAAATTTAAAGATAATTGGGCAGTGGATATAGCTTTTGCTTTACAGGAAGAGGGTTACAGGTTTGAATCCTGCAAGGGGGAGCTGTGTGTTTGCATGGGTGTCCTGTAGGTTCTCCATTAACCGCGCAGAGTCTGAAGACATGTATTACAGGTGAACTGGAGACTAACATCCCATTATCATGAGTGTTTGAGCAAAAGTCATCTGACCCCTGCCATGGTTTGGCGGACCGTCCAGGAAGTGTTCCTATGATCTGTCATCCAGGCCTAGCACGCCCATTCCACCACCACTACAACCCTGCCCAGCACTAAACAGAATAGAGAATTAATGGATGGATATTGGTTAATTCTAGACGGAATGGGTACGTCAGTAAAAAATTGATACAAACAGCACAAATACTTGCACTCCAAAAGGTGATTACCAAAAAACCGAGAAGTTGATGCAAAAATTTATTCGGAAAACTAAATTTAGGTAACTTTAGGTAAACCCTGGATATGGGAAATGAAAACAATGTTCAGTTGGTACATTCTTGCTTTTCTACAGTGAAGACTTTGGACCTGGTTTTCAGAGAATTTATCCACTAAGTACAAACTGGAGCAGAGCAGCGAACCATATGCCTGAGCAGCATACTATATGTATAATAAATAGAAATAATGCACGTGTCCTGGATATTTTTGGTTGGAAAATATAGTGTAGGGGGAACACAGTGGTGGGGGCAGGGCGTTATTTTGAATTGATGCACTAGTTTGTGTAGGGTGGGTGCCTTTTTACGCAAATTTCTTGACCCATTAAAATGGTCTTTGGCATGATACATCACAGGAACTCAAACTTAAAGTAAGTGAATTCAATCCACCCTTCATACACTCATACTTCAAATCTATATTTGGATTTGACCCAGGAGGCATGTTTTGATCGCATGTTGCCACAGATTAACATTTTTTCAAGGTGAAGGACCAGTTTCAAACGCCTTTCAACCCCCCCCCATTTTGATTATTTATTTCCTTATTTCTTTCTTTGTTTGTTTACTTATTGATTACCAACATCTTTGAATTCTTGAACTGTTTTTTTTTTACTGAAACAGTGAGCCACTGCGCCTGCTCCTTGGCTTTGATATAATAATGGCAGCCCACAAGAATTTTATATGAAAATCAAAAAAAACATACATAGTCTCAGCTCTGGGCTCCCATTCATTTCTGAGTCAAGGAAGGGCAAATTACTTTTTTTCATCTAAGTGTCTATCCGAGGCACCCATACTCTCAGATTACATCAAAGACATCCTATTGTTTTCTTCAGCAGCCAGAGGGCATTCAGATTTATTGTTTTGTTCATTGAAGGTGAGATTGGCGTTGTCTCAGAAATATGAATACTTTCCGAGTAGCCGTAATTGAAAATTTAACATTTGTCACAGTTCCTGTACACGTCAATCCTTCTTTTGCCTTATTAAACCACTGCAGCCTGTTCACTTATTGGGGAAAATATTTGCGCTATAATTCTTTCATGCTGATCATGAAAGCACTTGTAAAGTCCTCTGAAAAACTCTTAGGTTGAAAAGTTAAATTCCAACTATCATGTGCCTTGTTCAAGGAGTTTCCATCTGCTTGTAAGATAAAAATATTGTAGTGACGTAGATTGAAGGTCACTGCACCAAAGTATACTTGGTCCTAGAGGCCTCTGGTGGATGTTGGTTTTTGTTCCAACTACAATGGCAATTAAACTTGTTTTACATTTTTGTAAGTACCTACTGTAGGACTACAAAAGAAATGTAGCTATTGTGCTAATTCTGGCATATCTACATTGACGGGATAAGCACAATAGCTGATATATTTGTTGATTAATGTGCACTGCCTTAATCAAATTAATGAAATATATAAATACATTATTTGAATATGTACTTTCCCCCCCCCCAAACTACTAGGTGTTTCCAGGCTGCTTAAATTTAACTTTTCATAACATATAGCCCAACTAGGCTCGCCGGATTGTGGATATATCACTTTAGATACTCAATGACTCAATGGTATCTAGCTTTAAGTCAAGCCTGCTCTTGAAAATTCCCAAAGTTTCAGGCAAGCTATTCCACATCAAAATCATTCTTTGGGTGAAGAAATATTTCCTAAAATCAGTGCTAAATTTACCCTTGGTCAACTTCCATTTGTGACCCCGAGTTGTACTAATAAAACTTGGCCGAAGGAATCCTACATAATTCCCTTTCTTGATCCCTTCAACATATTTAAAGACCTCAATCAGATCACACCAAAGTCTCCTTTTCCCAAGACTATAGAGATTAAGGATCTTCAGCCTCTTCTCATAGCTTTCATGTTTTATACCTGGAATTAGCATATTGGCTCTTCCCTGAACTTTTTCTAGAGCCTCTATATCTTTCTTTAAGTATGGTCCCCAGAACTGTACACAATACTCCAGATGTGGTCTGACGAATGTGTTGTACAAGAGAAGTATGACCTCTTTGAATTTGTACTCAATACTTGACATGATGTTAGCCGTATGTGGTAAGCATAATAACATCTCTGTGGGCATTATACTGCTTATAAGGCTACAGAGCAATGATATGCATAAAATGATGGCAAATTGTCTATAACTGATTAAATTAAAGACTAAGATCAACCAATGGGTTGCCAAGTTGCCAACCAATGGTAACCAATTCTAACTTTTGTGTAGATAATGAAGAATTCATTCAAAGACAAAGTAAATGATAATAAGGCTAAGCTACTGTACATTGTGCTGGTAACCAAGTTGGAAGCCTATTAACCTCAGTGTTTAAAATGCAACCTCATAATTTTATCAGCACAATGTGAACTTGAGGATTATACATATTCCGAGAGGCATTGCATTTTTCTGTCATAATGTTGATCAATAAATAGTTTATCTAAAAACCAAAAACATCAAGTCGCGAAAAATTAACATCATGTAATTTTTATAGCATATTTGTCGATCTTTTTTTTATTATTATTTCAATACTGCTTGGAACACAAACCATCATTTATAGGCCGATTTACAAAAATAGTTTGGTCGACGAAAGCAAATTAGGAAAAGTAGTACAAATTACTGATTATACTATTCATCAAAGTGACAATGTTGACAGTTGGCAATGACAGCTGCTTTTGAGCTTATTATTAGTAAAAAAAAAAAAAAAAAAAAAGCCGAAAAACGAATGCAACACACTGCACTGGACTACAGATGCTGATTTTTCATAGTATATTAATGATATAATACCTTTGAGTAACTACAGCATGCTTTTAATAATCTGGATAACTTTCCTCCCAGAATAAGATGGTGGCCAAATTTATGACTCGTCTGGTTCGTCTGGGACATCAACAAATAAGGATTAGTGGTCTGGTAGTTTATATGAACAGGGTGGCAGTGGCCTGGGATGGAGTCAAAACTACTGGCCTGAATTATTGTCTTAGTCCGCCACTGTGCGTGATCCTAATATTACCAATTCCAGCAGGGTGAGCACCCAGTCACAGCCTTGTTTTTGGTTGTTACTACAGTTCTACCCATATAGATTCAGCACTTATCAGGTTGTCCACCAATGCTGAATTTTAAAATTAAAATCTGAGTGCATATATCCAGTGCATGCATGATGCTTTCTCAATAAGCTTATCGGTCACGTGATGCGATTTTAATAGTCGTTCTGCTTGCCGTCCAATTGATCTTACAAAGCAGGCACATACACAGCACATCTGATATGAAATATTGAATAAGACTTTAATACTTCCTGAAGATTACTGAAATTGAATTTATAGTAATCCCCTCTGTTATTCAGAAAGCATCTGGCATCTGGGTGTTTGTTGTTCTGCAGCAGAGTGGTTCACAGCTGAGAAGAATACAGCGCCAGTCTATTGTAGAAGAACATTGTAAAGAGACCGGAGTGAGTCTGCATGGCATTAATCCACTCTGACCCTATACTTATGATAAGACTCTGGACACAACATAAACTGGCTGACTACAGCCACCATTAAAATAATATAAAATGCTGGATAACCCCAGAGCGCAGTACAAAGAGATACCAGGATTCGATTAATTGTGTTTGCAAGGGTTGCCTAGTTTCCATTGATAGCCAGTGGAAGAAAACAACTTGCTCTCAAGACAGGTTACATTAAACAAGGCTCATCAATAAAGAATGGGTTTTGTTATGATCCAGACTTGGAACCAGATGCAGACATAGAGTACAATCCAGTAGCAGGGTTCATTGATAGTACTGCAGTAATCACTGTGAGTGACGGAGCCCAGAGCAGAATGTTCAGTTCAGTGGGCTTGGGTGTCAGGACAGTGGCGTCCCAGGGCAGTGGCCAGATGGAAATGACTCTCGCCAGAGCAGAACTGTCAGATGGCAGGACTGGAGAGGTTAGCAAGAACACAATCCCAATACTACAGACCGAGAGAAAGGTTTGGGAGCTTGTTCCTATTCATAAGACAAAGAAGAGTTCTTGCATATTTAACTGTCATTTAAGGTTACAAAAAATTTCCAAAGATGATGAACTCTAGGCTCGGTAGATACTGACTGGTTGCTTAAGGGCATATAGCAAGTGGCAATCCAGTGATTAGCACACTCAAAGCAAAAGGTTTTATAAGCCACAGACACATACGGGATTGGGGAACACAGAGGCATCACACCTGGTGGGGGAGGCACACAGGATTTCACATCAATCAAAGGGGACAAACTATCTGAGAGAAAACACAAGCTGTTTTATGTGAGAAAAAACAAGGTGAATTCACACAAGGGTTGAGACTGTCATTATTATTATTATCCCCCGCCAACACGAAGTGGGAGGGGGATATAGGTTTGACCTCCGTCCGTCCGTCCGAGATAAAGGGGACAGCTTTACTCAGAAACTACTACAGATACAGCAACCAAATTTGGTGTGTAGCTTCAGACCATGAAGGCCTTGATTGAGTTCGAAAATGAGAAGCGCACGATTGGCGGGGGATGTTGTAGACCATGTCGACTTGTTTGTTCTGTCATTAGTTAAACATTCAGTTGTTCAATACTATCTTTTTAAAGAAAGCCATGCAATGTTAAGACAATTATTCAATTTAGCTACCTCGCAGAGCAAGCCCCTATAGAGCTGAATGTAATGAAGTTTCTGAATAGTATTCTGATTTTCAGCTAGGGCTGAGTGGAATGGACAAAATCAAATATCAGGATATTTTTGACCAAACAGCTTGATTTTGATATTGTAGTGACAGTGAAGGGATAACTATTGGTGTTTTGATAAAATATTAATGTGGATACTGTTGTGTTCTGGGGTCCTGGCCTTTGACCAGGACAGCATTTATGGTTTTAACAGTTTCATGTTCCATAGTTCATAGTTCATCGCCTCAGTTCATGTACAGTTTTAACAGTTTCTTGTATCCAGTCTTTGCATTCCATAAAATATGTTCATTGTCCATGTTTTTGTTTTTGCCAGGTCTGCCAAGCCACTCCACCGCTTGTCTGTGTTCCGCCCCGTGCCTTCGTTGTTGCACATTTCAGAGCTCTGGTTGGCTTTGGTGTTTCCCCCTTCCTTCTGTGCTGCGCTGGATTCGGGGCTGTCTAAGCTTAATTGGCAATTAACTGTTTTTAAGTTACTAACATTTACTAACACTCACTGGGTGGTGTAATTCTTAGAAAGGCACATTACTAATCTTACTAATTTAGACAGGGAGTTTATTGTCATGATTCCTGCTTTACTATTTCAAGTCTTGCTGTGCTTTTCTGTTCTTAACATTCATGCTGCTTCCGAACTGCATACTTAATTGGAACTTAAGCTGAGCACGCTCATTCTCTTAATGAGCAAGTCTTGTCCACCAATCTTTGTCCATGTCATGATCTTGCCATGCCTCTTGTTTCTCCTTCTCCAGATGTTGCCCCTCATGTCTTGATTTCTTACCCTTTATCTGGATGCGGTGGAAGTTGGCTGGCAGACAGTGTCTCAAGTCCTTGTTCATGTTTGCAAGTTTTGTTCCAAGTTCATGTTCCCACGTTCTTGCTCAAGCTCATGTTCCCAAGTCTCGTTCTAGTCTGTTTTTCCATAGTCATAGTCATTTTTTATATAGCCTTCTGCATTCATAGCATCTTTGTTCTTTTCTGTTTATTAATTATCTGCCTGGAGTTTCCAGTGGCTTTTGTTGTTGTCGTTTTTGATCCTTTGTTATTAGCTCTGTGAAGCTCTCCTTAGTTTGTCTTTTACAACCCTTTGCGCCAAGTTTTTTGTTGGCCCTCGTGCCTGTTTGCTTTATTCCCTTAAATTCCCTTTCCCTTCCACCTCGCATCCTGTGTCTCTCTGATCTCGCATCAGATACAGTGACCAAACAGGTGCAGGCGACACCAAGAACAGACTTCAGTAATAAGGGCAGAAAACTACATTCCTCTATCGTAACGGAGCCTTTGAAAATAGAAAAGACAACACTATCCTATCATGATTTAAAGATATCAAAATTCCCAGATGACATCTTATTTTATATTGCAAATATTGATAAAATAATGAGAATTCCTGGCCCTAATTTCACCTTATCTTTCCCAGCTACTAATATCATAATGTGCACTTATAAGTCACTTTTGACTGAACGTTTGTATGTCAGAAATTTGTCTACAGAGCAAAACAGTGTCATACTGATCCACGATTGACAAGAACAGTATATTTTCGCACCAACCCTGGTTGTATAGTGGTGTTCATTTTGTTATAAATGGTTTTACTTTCAATTTGGCGGTTAGTAAAATGAAGAACCTAACAATGACACACGTGATTGTTTGTAATAAAGAACCAATGTGGCATTTACAAGCATGCTAACAATCCAGCAGCTGAGGTATGCACAGTTTTCCTTTGAGCAAATGTATTTTTTTCTTGAGGTTTCTCCATGACAGAAAAACTCGGATCTCCAGAGCCATCAAAACCAACACATGAATGCACCCATTTGGCAAACCATCCTTCTAATGTATGCGCTCACAGAAAAAAACAAATGAAAGAGGGCTTTAGTGGCAGGAAATTTCAATAAGGACGATACTCCGGAGTGAACATCTCCTGAGCACAGCCATAGTGGAGAGGCAGTTGGAACAAAGGCAGTTATTTTGACATTTTTATGTGGCCCCAGATCTTTGGCATAAGACTGGAAACCTGGCAAACAATGACGCTCAATGGAAAGTAGCAACAAGGGAAGTGCGCACACACGCACATGCACGCACACACATGCACGCGCACACGCACACACACACACACACACACACACAATCCCTAACAACAAAAATGCCCTACAGGGCCACTCTCGACATAACATAGAGTAAAGGAACTCAAACAGACTTCAAATGCAATAACATTCATTCACTATGACACTAACTTTGTAATAGCATACCATATGATACCATGGGACAGTTAGAGGTCTTCAGAAGGAAGAATTAACAAAGCTGCAGATTGTTTCCATGAGACATTATCAAAGGCATTATCCTTCAAGCAACTATGCCCCTGCCAATGAGCCAGCATCAAACACTTCTGTACAAATTATAATGCAAATAAGGACCATCAAAGTGTGCTCACAACAATATATTTGACTAGACTGTTTCTTTATCCCCCTCAGCACCTTTTTTCATGTATAATACATAACACAAGCGGAGAGGCCCACTTGAATACAAATAGCAAGAAGAGTAGACTGCTAAATGAGAGTTTTGGGTGAAGCGCAACCATT
Organism: Gymnothorax reevesii; assembly: GCA_029721435.1. NCBI lineage: Eukaryota > Metazoa > Chordata > Actinopteri > Anguilliformes > Muraenidae > Gymnothorax > Gymnothorax reevesii. The sequence continues at coordinate 53,740,837 of CM056587.1, read as the reverse complement.
CTTATGGTGAATTGGCCATTTGGCAGGCTGATTCTTTTGGTTTCTTTCCTGCAGCTTCAGAAATTATCAAAGGATCACACAATGCCAGCCTCCCATTTTCACTTTTTAGCTCAATTATTCATGGGGACGATGTTTTCTGCTGCACAGAATATGATGATGGATGTTTATGGATGTTGTCCTCCATACTACAGCACAGGCAGACAAAACAAGACAGGATGGGGAGGGTTTTTGGGACAAAATAGATCAGCGGAAGGTGCGCGTGCAAAAAAAGGTCAGGGGTTTCGCAGACAGCTAAGTGTTTACTGGGGTCCTGTCCTTATCTGTCCACATATTGTCTCGGACAGAGTTTGGTTTTGAGAGCAGCCCAGGGAGCTCTCACTCAGGTTTGTTCTTGGCTTTATTTGAAGACTGGGAGCTCCACAATTTTTAGGACAAAGCCTTTTTTTCCCTCTTTTTTACATATTATGAACTGAACCACCGAACTGTACTATTTATTTGCAAACAAACAATTCACAAGTGGTTGCAGGAATATTTTTATTCGTTTTGGTCTCACCTTGCGGGAATAACAGCATGATTTTATACATAATAGTACATTATGTAGCTTGCCGTAAGTGTAATCACTACACTCCAGGTCTGGGAAGCCAATGCCCTATTACCTTGTTGTGTTCTTCCCCTTTTCCCTGTGCTGTTCATTTCATTGTGTGATTGCTCTAGTTCCCAAGCAACAAGCCTGCCATTAGTTCCTCCCCCCAAAGGCCAATGCAAATGTGACACCGTGTCTGTCACCGCCCACTGGAAAGGTGTGCTTTTTTGATAAGCTTCCCTTTAAATCAACAGCAGTTTCTTCTAAGAGCTAATTAGAATTAGGCCTGGGCCAGGGAGCAGCTCAGCGCTGTCTGTCAAACTGCCGGCGACCGTTGGTATCACCAGGCAAATGTCAGGATCAGCCTTCAGAGATGGCGAGGAGGCCATTACGGCCGGAGATGTCGTGTGGGGGAGGGAGCGAGGGGAATGGCAATAATGATTTATTTTTTTATTATCATTATATTTAAAGGTTGCTGCTTTCCCTTTCTCTCACAATCTCTTCACACAGTGCGTAATTAGGAAAATAGCTGCTCGTAATGATACGGCCAGATAAATGTCAAATGTCGAGTCAGAGTTTTATTTTAAACAGAGTTGTCCACATCCAGGGATGCATGCGGCACAACGACGCACGGACTTCTGGGGATGCAGGTGCCACAACTCTGTGCAGATTTGCCAAAAATGCTTACAAACACCTTTAATTTTCTTATAAACAGATTCAATTTGGGGGAAAAAAGCAAATTTTGCAAAAGAACAAACTCTCGCAGTCCCTGCCGATGCAATGTTCTGCGCCCTTGTGCAGTTTCAGAATGATTAGCCAACTGATCAAGGAGAAAAATGTGTTCTGGCAAAAGGACAGACGGACAGAGTTTTTCCCATTTTATAGTAAAATATAGTGAGGCACCGATATAGATTACTTTTTATCCAGAGCTTACAGACTCGCTCTGAACTTGTTTAGAATTTCAGTCCACCTTTTTATCGTACGAGTCTGAGTGTCAGAAATGGATGTGTACTTACACATTAAATAAACATAATCTGCATCAAGTGGACATTAAATATCTTGTCTTCAAACTGTCTGCAATGAAATGCCAGACAAAGCAAATTCATAAATTGCTGCTCTCTGTTTCGTATATTCGTGGCAAAAACGATGATATTCCGTTTTTTCATTATTACCATCTCTACCACTGCAGGGAGTTATGGGAGTTTGCCTACATGGATGCTGAGCAGAACATCTGCTGGTTTGGTGATAGGTGGGAGGTGAGAGGTGGTAGAGGGGGGATTGGGGTGGGGGGTATCTCACAGCATCATTTCAGGAGGCATTTACAAAAGCTGTCAGATGAAACAGGGAGGTATCTAGAATTTTGTTTGCTGTCGCCAGAGTGCTATGTAAAGGAATGAGCTGTGGCTCGGAAGCCTGTCAGAGATGAGGCACAGATTTAAACGTGTCACTTCACACCGCCACCAGCCGGTTTGATCACATAAACACCACCACAACCTGCCTCACCTACCCTTCACACATGATGTTGACTGACTGGAGTCTGTCAAAAAATCCAATGGAAACATATTTTCTTTTTAATTTTTTAATTTTCCGTCAGTTTGCATTATTTTTTTTTTTTAGAGCAAATCAATTTTTGTCCCATTAAAAAAATGTTGGATGTGGAGCAAATCCAAACATACACTAACGCAGCATCATATCACAAATTCTATGGAAAACTTGAATGAAATTCAAAACCATGCATAAATTTATTTTCAACATCAGCAACTATTGAATAGTTTCAGTGTACTTTTTTCACCCATGGCAAATATATCTCGATAAATATATTTTCTTAAAACTTAATTCATGGCTTAACAATTATTCTGCGTCTGAATACAGGAAACACAGATCCCATATTCCTATACTAGTCTCATCTTCTCGCACTTCAAGTGGGAAGAAGGTAAGTGGAGGAAGCAACTTTTGGTTTGAGTATTGGGATGCACCCTTAGGGTACAGGAGAATAAGAAAGAGGAAACATTAGAAAAAGACCTGTAAAAGAATAGAAAAATAAATGTGCATACTTGCAAGACATCAAAAAGTACCCAATCAATATCCTGGGAAGCGGCAGAATAGCATAAAATGGTAATAATGGAATTGCAAAATCCGTCCCGCTAAAACCACTCAAATTCAATTAACAGCTGGCCCTACATCTTCACATCGACACACACTATGCCATTTCACCATTATTCTCTGGTTTGCTGGAGGCAATCTGGCTCTGAGCTCGACCCACAAGGAACTGCTCTCTTAAGTGCTTCTCTCATTGGCTCCTCGCATTTTATCGTCCATTGCCGTGGGTACTGAGAGAACACCAGATGCAGGATGCTGGTTTCTAAGCTCGATCACAACCTCCATCTCACTGTTCAAGCCAGAACTTTGGATCAAAACAAAGATGGACAGGAAACTGGTCTAACAGGACATAACTATCCAGAAACATCTCAGGTTCAAGGAGCTGCACTGAAAAACATAAGTTTTGAGCCTAACATTTAAACAAATGCAGTAAAAAGAAAGGGCATTAATAAGCACGGAGGCCTGGTTGTTGGTGAAGATCTGCTAATGAGAGTCCACCCCACATAAAGACATTACACAGCTTAAAGCACAAACTGAAGCCAAACCTTATACCGAGTCACTGTCTTTTCTACTTATTCATTTATTTATTCACGATATACGTTCTTAAGAACTAAGCGATGAACCACTGGGAAAGCGCAAGAAGAAGGGACTGTGCCTAGAGGATCGAGGTGAAGCCATCTTGGCTCAGACAGGCCCTACTTGGGATTGTTGAGGAGTATGTTAATGATACTGATAACCAAACTGTACGGCGAAAATTTTTATTTATCTGGTCAAATAAATTTCCTGCGCGTATTTGAAGTTTCTTCTCACGTAAAGAGGCTGGTACCTTTCAACAAACAAGCGAAACTGAATAGTTCTTGCCATAGTCAGTCAATTTCTGTGGCCAGAAATTGATAAGAAAGCAGATACCACGAAGATAAAAATGTAGTCAGTAGATCTCATTGGGCTTGCTCAGTCGCAAGGCTCAAAACCATCAAAGGCGTGTTTCATACCTTGACCAACCAAACGTGAGTTTGTAATTTAAAGAATAGCAGCATTGTATGAAACAACAGCAAATTCTTTCAAGAAAGTACTATTTACTTTTCGCAGACAATTTGTGCATCCTGACAATTGTCCTCCAAATGAAAAATAATATATTTGCTCACCATCCTACATTTCCTTGTGGAACTTATTATTATAAACTCCAGCTAATTAAACAGTACCTGGGGATATCTGTTTTCTTTGCCTATCATTAATCTCGGTGAATTATGAAACCGACAAATGAGGCATTTTAATGAGTTTGAATTCAGGTTTTCCATTACATCAGCATTGACGGAAATTGCCTATTTGTTAATATTTAAGTCTTCCAAAGATGCTTATTGGCCCTCAGTAATAATTAAAATCTATTCTGCAACTCTGAAAACCACAATTATTTGTTTATGAATTTGTAAGTTTATGAATGTTTGGTTTGGGACATGCGTGTTCTTGTGTGTGAATGCAAAAGGTCACATTTATGTAGCGGCCACATTTTATCCCAAGCAATTTACAGTTGATTAGAGCAAGCAGTGGTCAGTCCCTCTGGGGGTATATTTGTGGAGGTCCTGTAATAAGCATATGCTCAGCTGCATATGCATAAGATTGACCAAAAAAAGTAACTACCTGCTAAAGCTGTATTGACAAAGTAATACTATTCTCAGTCCTGCACTACCGCTGCTCACTATTTTTGTTGACATTTATTCATATATTTTATTTCTTTATTTTTTATTTATTTCTTTATTTTTTCTTTTAAGTAGGCCATTTTGGCTGAACCTTCACACTCATAATCATAAAGAATAACATTTTAGAGCTGGACACTCAACTCTCGGGGTCAAACTCAGAGTTTAAAAAACACCAGCAATTCAATTTGGAGACCTGAATGTTACAGCGTCTGCAGGGAATTTCTTCCTGTTTTCAAAATTCAGCTCTACTTCAGATGTACTACCATGAGACACACTGCAGTCTATGTTAATGTACATTCATTTTTGCTGTTTCATAATCAAGCCATGCTTTTGAACACTCACACGCACATGCTTGCACAAATGCACAGAGACCCATTCACACTGTGCAGCCCATGACTGGACTGTACTTTTTTTTTCCCTTTTAGATCTGTACAGCACATTTCCTTCGAAAGCAATGAATATTTTGTGACTGTCAAGACTGCCAGTTTCATTTGAAGACATTTAAATCCAATTTGTGGAATAAGGTGGTACTGCAGCCCTTCCCTTCCAGCGTCACAGTCAAAATTTTGAGCAGACATGCATGTACACACAAAAAAAAAAGACAGGAACAAACACAGTCCTACACACACACACACACACGCATGCACACAAAACTGCATTTGAGCCAGTCGTGAAGGTTACGAGACCCCGCCCCGGAACGACACCGCCCTTATGATCTACAGCCGGGATCTGCAAACGAGCACCTCGCATACATCAGTGTTTTTTTTTTTTTTTCCCTCTCCGAGAGACGTGGTGAGAGAGTGTGCGTCTGAAGCCTCGCTCGCCTGCCCTTCTGCTCTCCCCAGATAAAAGGCCTCCTGGAGTCATCGGTGTAGCAGAGATTAGCATGTGAAAAATACAGCTCCAGACTCACCTGCCTCCCCCACTGCATACCAACGGGAGCCCATGCATCAACCCGCAGACACGCTGACAGCCTGACAGCGATGCCTATCACCTGCTGCGCTTTGTTTCGCACATCTTACAGGAGGCGGCGGCAAAGATATTCACTAAGCGATGGGGAGGATGAATGCGTGTAATCACGCCGAAGCTCGAAATACCTGGAGACGGAGGTGGAAATTATGAGAAGGCGCATTTTAGATGCAACGCGTCCGCCTTATGAAGCTGAGATGTAAACACCTGAAACGGTCGCTAAGCTAAAAGTGGACCTGCACGGAACCTGTGGAGCCACAATGGAGCCACGCTGGGAGCCAAATAGTCAAAGTGCTGTCCTGCGGGGTCTGTAGAATATCTCTACAGAACAGAGTGAATCGCTCAACCATATGACTCATATAACCCAGGGGCTGCACTGGTCCCCGTTATTTCAGCTTGTCAAACATGGTTTACTTTGGTATTACAGGGCTGGAATTCAATGCAGGCAAATCAAAGGAAGGGGGCTAAGAGAAATGGACCCTTGACCCAACCTAAAGAAGTACGGTCAGACAAAGGACAGCAGGGCGAATTGTTGCCGCAGTAATGTTGTTACGGGCACAACTGAAATTAAATTGTTTCCTCCAGACCAGAGAACCAGAGAGTTGAAGAATGTTGAGCATTTTCAGGTTGTCAGACACACACACAAACAACATTGCAGCAATGTCTGAATAACACACGATACGGAGATTAGTTGTTTGACCTGGGTGTATGGGAGGGGTTCCAGGGTCAAGTGCTTAATCAACATGGACTATATCCCGAAACATTTTGGAGGTTTAGCAAGAATAATCAGCCACATTTTTGGCAGCACTCTATGCTTCATAATATGGATAATCCATCTGAATCTTTAGATACAAGTTACTATTGGGCCCCAGTGCAGAAGCTGCAGTTTTCTTCATTATTGACTTGTGATTATAGTTACACCTTTAAAGCTGAATGGAAAAAAAAAATAATAATTAATTAATCAATTACTGCCATGGTGAGATCAGGCCAGGTCATTTTCAAATATTGTTGATATTCAAAGTGTCCAATAAAATGGGACTCTGGTGGTAAACTTGAAATGTCTTGTCTCGCAATGATTGAACCCCAACCCCAGATAGCATAGGCATACATGGTCTCAAGTAGACTATGTGAAATATAACTTGGAAAGATGGACAATAAAGAGAACGGTAATACATTAAAAAGGGTAGTTGATTGCAAATGAAGCTCTCATGAATTCAAAAATATAAATAACTCATCAATAAGCTTTCAGAGATGAGCAAATGAATGAGGTAACAGTGACAGAGCTTGTTGGTCACAGCTAAAAACGTCTCATCCTAAAACAGGACCATAGCCAAAAGAAGCAAGTAAACAATTTCATGGGGACTCTGGTCCGGCTCATGTATGGGATATGACAGAAGATCCTACTGTGACAGTGTCAACACAAACAGCAATATGTTTATTTGGCAAGCAGTGTCAAGCCCAACCGTGGGCCAGTTCTCTTGTGTCACTCCGTGAGCCGCAGCTCAGCCTTGCAAAATGACAGATTTGGCATATTATGGTGCATCCCTTGACAAGGCAAAGAGATAAATTCTTGCCTAAAACTAATGTGACTCATCTCCCTTAATTTCACATGGTATCCGAGGTGTGTCACTGACTTTTTTTTTTGGGAAAATGGCGGCTACTTTCGGATCAACAAAAGTTGGCTGTCAAGCTAAAATCAGCATGCATGCTGGAAAATGAGTAAATGAGTTGCAGCTCCTTTATGAGCGGTTGAGCATTAATTCACCAGTGAACAGGCGGTTTCAGGCAGGTACGGACGTTTGGAGTGAAATATGAGATCTTACCAAAAGGCGCGAGTCTAATCAATCTAGAGAGAAACTCAAAGCGGCGATATTGAGTCTCAAATCTGCATTCTGTCTGCATATAAAAGTTGTTGAGTAGGCTCAGAGAACCAACCTGAGCATTGGGATGACAGTGCGATTAGCATTACATGCAAATCTGTCTGACATTTATGGCAGTCCCCAAAAGGAAGAGAAAAAATAAATTAAAAGGCATAGGCTTGGAGAAGAAATGAACTCCGAGGCAGTGGAAGCCAAAGTTTTCCATATGGGTTGAGAAGCATCTCCACATGAAATATCACTGCATATGACCCCTTCCCAATGTTTCCCCATCTTTAATCCTTGAAATGTTTTTCATAGTTATGAGATATTTATGCACAATTTTTGATTCTTCTGTTATGACCAAATCATTTACTAACCAAGCAAAAAAAAAAGCGACTATTTCAGACATCGGGTTCATCACAGGTCACATCAAACAACCCCAGCATCAACCTTGAGGCATATGATAGATGAAAAGTCAAATTTTGTAAAACAAAAAGACTTTTTTTGTGACGGCATCTGTCTTGGATTTTACATAGGTTTAACTGAGTTGCATGAAAATCGCCATTATTTCAACAGGAATCAGTTGTGTTTTGTTATTTTAAATGCGCCTTACAGCAGTATAAAGTCACATGGCATGTAAGAGGCAAATTCTTCTTGCATTCATTGAGTTCACTTTTTTGAAAATTCTTTTGGTTCATTTATTAGCCCTCAAAGCCTAAAATGGGTGTTCCCCAAGCCAAGCTATCCAGGTCAAGAACAAATGGTAATGTTAGGTGCTGGCTATTAAGAGGCCGGTAGATATGGAAGCTAGCTTGCTAACGTCAGCGTTGAGCAGACAACATTATGATGTTCCTCCGAGCCCAGAGAAGTCAGCGTTGCTCCAGAACACTGTGAACTTAACTCTTCCGTTTTTGCGTAGTGCAGTTTTAACTCGCAGTTGTGGATGTTATAATGTATTGAAGTAGATGACGAAGGTTTACTAAAGTAATCCTGAGCCAACTTATAGATAAATGATAGTTGATGCGGTGCTGTGGGAGTGAGTGGTGAGCACTCACCTTCAGCTTTAGCTTCCACCCTTGCCCTTCAGTTACAGTAATTCCTCCAGGTTCCTTGAGTCTTTTAATTATGTTATGCACCGTAAAAGGTTAAATATCTAATTTGCCTTCTGTCTTTATTTGAAATTCCTCATTTTTAAACCTGTTAATAATTTTCTCAACCTTTTTTTGGGAAAACCTCTGCCCATCTTTGCTCCTGAACGATGTGCTTTCACTGGATGTTGCTTTTGTTCCAAATTATGATTGCAATCAGCTGCCGAAAAATTTTGTTTGTTTTTAGTAACCTTGTTACTAATCCTATAATCCTAAATTGCCCATGACGCAGCTGTTTTTTTTTTTTGGAATGCATTGCAGGCCATGTCTGTCCTGGCAGGAATAGATGTAATGATGTATCCTCCCAAATAAAATGAAGTTAACCTGACAAAAAATGAAATATATTGTGTTTCTGACTCACTGCAATGAAATACATGTCAAAGTAAATTTCGAAATAGCTGCTTTTCTGTTTTCATGTGCATTTTTCGTGCTGCCCCAGGTTTTTTCAGGTTGGGGTTATTCTGCCCTTTTAGTTTGAAAAGATGTAATGACAGTGAGACTGAAGAGCAGGCCGTCAGCTTTAATTCGCAGGCGTTGTCATCCCTATCGGATGGGATGTTTAAAAATCACTGCACCTTTTGCACATATGCATTCACTATATGCACTTAAGAACCAGTCAGTACTACTGTAGTAAAACGCTTCATCTTTTTGAAAGTGAAACTTAATCTTTCGTGAAAGTAAAATACGAAATTACCCTTACTTGTTTTGTTAATGGGACTAAGCTCCCAAGCCATTCTCACGGTCTCCTGGATTGAGGACCACATTCTTTGTATTCTACTCTTAATTTGTTCCTCTGCCCAATGTATTAGGAACAAGCCCCTGAGCCTTCTCCAGTCATCAGGATTGAGACCATATTCCTGCTAACAACACTTCCCCATCCTGCTATTGTACAGCTTGGCTCTGGCGAAGTGTGCACTCCACCTGGCAGTAATCATGGAAATCCACTGGCCGGGCACTGGTTACGCCCACGCTGCTTTGCCTGTCGCATGTGAACTGAACTGTGCTATTCCCCTCTGGGCTCCGTCCCACTGTCTTCCATATCACTATCAATAAACCCTACTATTGGATTGTACTCTGCCTCCGCACTTAATTCCTGGCTTGGATCAGAACAGGAGTGCTCAACAATGGCCAAGTCGATTGCCATTGATGAGCCCACTGATGCGTGCCCCTCACTTGCTGAAGGTAAAATCCCCCAAGAACATGCATGAACTGAAGAAAACTGCAGGGAAACATGGCAGAGCATTTTCAAGAATGAAAATCCAGTATTTGGTGATGTTTATGGGCTCTAGACTTCAGGCAGTCATTTTTTTTCTGCTAAGTATCCAAAATAGAAGTCTAATTTACGATTGATAGTTTATCAAATTACTTTTCAGGCTATGAATTTGGAGGACTGTACGTATCATATCAGTTGCACTTCCTATGCAGTATCGTGTAATTTCTGAAATAATATATAGATGTATACAGTATATAGTAATATTGGAGCGTTGGAACTAAAACGAGGGCTTCTGGCCCATATTCACTGACATAACATGATGTAATCTATGACCCTAACAAATATTTGACTTTAGCATTATTGAATGTAATGGAATTTTATCTTTTTAGTCACAAGGTAATGTATCCCACACGATCGTAAATACAAGTGCTCCCCATAACACATGATTATATACACCACTGTGGTTTATAAAGCGTGTCATGAAGTGTTGAGGCAGCTTGAGTGCTCAGCGGTAACATTTGTGAGACTAGACAGGCATAGATACTGCCTACTATGAATCCTTGTCCAATCCGCTCATTTTAATAGATTTATCTGGTCGTCATGGCAACGTGGGCCAGCCGATCCATCTTGCTTGAGGGTGCAATTTAGTTACTGTATCATCACAGGATTGGAAAGAAAATCAATTGTTATTTTCATTTTTGCCACGCGAATCGATGTACGTGCTGTCTGTCAACAATGCGGCGCTGAGGTGGCGGTCTGTTAAACATATCGGCGTAGATCATTGAGCAGAGAAAATCGTCTCAAGACTGTTGGATGGGTGGGGAGTGGGGGTTAAACTCAATGTAAAGCAAATGCATTTGCCTTGTTTTTGAACGTGTCTATTTTAAGCAAGCATTTGCAGCACCATATGTTATCTGATTGGTCTCTGGCCTCTGACAGACACAGTTCAGGCGTAGTGATGATTATTTTTGTTTTTTTAGTCAAACTTCCTGTCATACAACGTGATCCTACTATGCGGTGTGTAAGTGCTAAAATAGTGACACAGTTTTAGCTATTCATAGTTCAGAACACCTACACAACAGATTTAAACATTTGAAGGGATCACAGCCCTTTTCATAGTGTCGGTGTCCAAATATTTCTGGACTGTTCTGTAGATGTGTGGTATGTTGTATAGCAGTGTGATCCATTCCTGATTCTGGATACAGGGTTTTGTGGATTTGATTGCTTAGCTGCACTTCATTGATCAAATAACACAGTCCATTGCACTTCAGCTGATTTCTGAGTTCCGAATCGGTCGCAGACATGAAGGTAAAAAAGAAAAGCTGTCAGGTCTGTGGCTTGTCTGGACCAATATGAAGGGTCAATCCTGTGTACTGGGGTTGGAAAACTACTTACCAGCAAACATGAAGCTGGCAGTACACCAGAGCTCTGTGAGCTGATGATATGACATTAGGATAGCAGCGTTAGTACTTGTTGACCATGTTTGCCTCTCTCAACAAGAGTCATCAGACGATGACATATCCCCCCAGCCCCCGCAATCTCTTAATTTAACTAATCTGTTGACATCACTGTTTAAACTCCAAAATTTATCAAGTACAGAAACAATCCCCATTAAAAAAAAATCCCAAAATATCAAAAGGCACTAGACTCAGACCTGATTATTCTACACTGCAATTTTGATAATAAATTTACAACAGTATTTGAGTCCTGCTCCAAGAAACAAAATTTTTACGGACAGATGGACACACGTATCGACGGACAGTGACACTAATGACAATATCCCCCGCGTTACATACTGGGCGGATAAAAACCCGGCTGCTGTATATGGTAATGGCTGCTATCCAGGCATTAATTCAAGTGTGAAAGTTGCTTGCAGGCAGCTATAAAAATTGAAAAAAGTTGCAAGCAGACAGGCACGGCATGATTGATAGGTGGGTCAACACTTCCTCAAAAGTCTCCCGTGCTGCTGCCATAAAGTCATCATACTCAAAGCTGTCTTCAAGTTTTCATTTCTTCTGGTACTTAACACGGCTGGAAATCTGAGCGTTGCACTGTTGCTATGGTTCCATTTTGGCCACTTAGTGGCCTGACCTTGATATTGTAAACCCTGTTGTCTGTGCTTCTCCAAAGGAAAGGACTCATTTGTCCTAAATTTGGCATAAAAATCAGAGGCACGTTCAGTATGTTTATGTGAAATGCTATAAACCCCTGCTGAATACAGTAGGAACAAGTTGCATTGAATTTAGTGGGATTTCAGGACAGTGTTTGCATGGGCTAAAGGGGTCACTGTGCTCTATGAGTGAATCCCTAGTGACTGTCCACTTGAGTGTCATCCTGAGCAGGGAACATGACAGGTTTGTTGCCTTGCTCTTCGCTGTCAGAGGTGCCATTTTAAAAGCACGAGATGATGTGGCCACCTCGCAGGTCACTCTGCCGCCTCAGCTAAAAGTCAAGGGAAAGGTGTTAATAATTCAGGTGACTTTTTTTTAGCCCGCCTTACACACGTTGCTGATTAACTGAAAGAAAGAAAAAAAGTACTTCCTTTGTACTCATCTGAAGCTTGCGGAAAATGTGTACCTTCACTTTCCTCTATGATGCACACTTCACCCTGGAGAAAATAAAAATAAATTCATGTTGTAATATGGATGCAGATGAATCAATGCCTGACTTAGAAACATGTCCGACAGTAAATATTTTAAAACGGCCACGGGCAAATTTCGCCATACCTACGACTGCACCTCGAAAAATGGGACAGTGGAAAGAGGGCACGCGGACGTGCAGATGGTACGGATTAATTTTCCCTGTCGAATGGCTCCTTGTTGACTCGAGCTGGGTTTAGTTAAGTGTTGTGCTGAGGCCCGGCACATTAAAGACACTATTGGGGCTTATCTCCTTATTCCTGCCTCCAGAGAGTGCCATTTTAAATGAGTGAGATTCTGTGTGCTATTACTGCAGAATCTGCAGCTCTGCTCTACCCATCAACTGTCCTCGGTCATACTCTTTCCCACCAAGAGGATTACCCCCTCCCCCGCCCACACCCCAGCCCCGAGTGCCTTCTGCATCAGACACAATAATAATAATAATAATAATAATAATAATTGTAGTAGTAGTAGTAGTTGTAGTAGCAGTATTTATTTATTTATTTACCATTGAGCTTTTTGTTTTTTATTGCTCGGGATCTTGGGATATAATACAATGGCATATATGATTTTGATGCAATCTTTAACGCATTGTGCCTTTTTTTTTTTTGTCAGGATATGCATTTTTAACACACCGGCTGACACACTGTCACATTACTTAACTCACAGTGACTTTTAGACTGACCTCAACCTCCTCCAGACCCAAATATTATGATTTATCTCCACATCTTTTGAAACCTATTCAAACCTAAACCTAAAATATAAAAACAAGATGTGTAACATTTTTTTTTCAGCACTTATCCTTGCAGTTTTTTTTTTTTTTCTCATATATTTCATTACGGTCAAGATTGTGGGCCCAGATGGTTTTGCTCACCCAGAGGACACGGAGTCAGTTGTATTTTAATTAAACAAACTGACACCTTCCATCATCATCCATCTGCAGTCAGGGGGAGTAAAAAATAAAAACAAAAACATGTTCAATACTTCATTTCCATCGCTTAAGAAAATGCAGGTTAATTTCCCTGGAGCAAAGGAAGTTTGGCTTTATGCTCATCCAGCCTGGCTTCTCCCCTTCCTGTGCTGATGGCTTCTGCATTTCGAACACAGTGTCCCACGCACCCTGCTAAAAGCTCTTATACTTTAATTGTTCCGGAGCAGACAAGGGCTTACACAGGGAAATGTAGGATTTGCAATATAATGTCAACGTTACGCAACGTTCGCATTTTTATTTTTTATTTGTTTGTTTCTGTCCTCAAAATGTATATTTTGCAATTTCAAACAGTTATTTAAAAATATTGTGCTGTTGGCCCTGCTCATTTCTTATTGGCAGAGATGGTGTGTAGAGGCTTGCAGGTGGGAAGTTGTCTCATTTTGGCTGAGAGACAAATTAATAGATTAAATTATGAATTGATCAGCATCAACTTGCCTTCAACACAACTTTCCATGGAGTAAACAAGTGTAAAAATGCAGTAAAAATGGAGGGATGGAGTACTTTCTTCCAAGAAATACTCCCACTTTTGGAGTTCTGGTGATAGAGACAGAGAGTGTTGAAGAACATCTTGTTTTAAAATCTCCCAAAAGCACCTAGCTGATCTGAGATCTGGTGACTGTGATGGCGGTGACATATGCTTTGGATCGTTTTCATTCTCAGTGAACCATCTAGCGATCTCTTTCGCCCTGTGGGGCTTGGGCCATTGTCATCCTGGAAGAGACCTATCTCATTATGGTAGGAAAGCTTCATCATGGGATATAAAGGTGATAAAACAGAATTAAACTGCATTGATTGCGGAGACCTAATCAACTTTAAGAGGGCAAGTGGACCCCTACATGCCAGGAAAATCAAGAGACGCATCTGCATTT